>JAZKJV010002869.1:0-600000 GCA_037367405.1 Ottelia alismoides
TAAATGTCCTTCCATCATACTCTACCGATTTGTTTTTCTTCGCTACATTACCTAGTAGCTTAACAGAATGCAGAACCTGGTAATTTTTGTTGTCGATTGGAGAGCTGAAGGGACTTGCTTTAAAGATTTTCTGAGGCTTTTGCAATATGCATGTTAGGAACAACAATGGAATCGAATCATCAAAGATGTGCTTTAAGAAGTAAATAATAATAATCAACAATTATATAGTTAGTTTGTTGGAGTCATGATCATAACAAAATAAATTGATGTGTTATATTTCCGTGTAGGGGTTTCAGAAGATGTCAGAAAGATATGATTGGATGAGGGAGTCGAGATCTTCACTCGTTTATAAGGCAGGGGTTGATGAGTTTATGAAATTGTACGCGACAAGTTGGGAAGAGGGACCGTGATACGTTGTCCTTGTCGGAGATGTTTGAACACGAATATGCATCCCTAAAATGTTGTTAAAGCTCACTTGTTAGTTGATGGTATCGACAAAGTGGTATCTGAAGGATATTGAGTATCCTTAAGCGCATCACGGAAGCGTGTGATCGCATCGTATGCAATCGGAGCAACTAGTCGTACTAGATGCTAGATGCAGCGGAAATTAAAATTTTTAACTTTAAAGATGGAAACCACATGATCACGAGAACACTTCTCGGATCGTTTCATCAAACCACAAAGTACAAGGAATACCTCTTGAAGCGTGGTTGTGATCGCGAGATCCCAAAGTAGAGATCCTCCTATCTTAAGTCCGATCCACGAAGAACGTACTTGCGGGCGCGATGATGAGTCACGTTCCTTCCCGCAATCCTCGATGAAGATAGCGATGGCTCCCCCGATTTCGTCAAACGAAATCCGTCGTCTTCCTTTAGAGTAAGAAAACTCCAAAGAAGATGGAGATCCACGAGTCGTCGAAGAAGAAGCCGAGAGTCTCTCCTTTCTCAACACAAAGTGGACGGCCACTTAATGGAGAAGAGAAAGAGAGAGAGGGCGAGAATGAGAGAGAGAGAGAGAGTTGTCACCTTGTACAACTCTTAATGATGTACCATGGAAGGCTACCCTAGCCCTCTATTTATATTAGTTTAGGATCCATTGGATCTCAATCCATGGACTCATAGATCCAACGGCTAGGCTTGGTATATGTAAGATCAATGGTTATGATTGTGTTGGTTAAAACCAACAACATTTATTTATGATTAAATTAAATATATGTTGCAACATTATCAACACTTTTTTAATTCAACATAAATAAATTAGTTGAGAGATTAATCATAATAATAAAATGGAGTCAATATAGCCTCCTAAAATTAAGGGGCGTCACCCATGACTCTTTCATGGGTGACGCCACCTCTAAATTTGGTGGCTTTATTTCTCCTTTTATTATATTATTTTATCTCTCAATTATTGCAAAAATATCCACCAAATTAATTCCAAATTAATTTGTGAATATTTCAATCATGCCATTGAACATTATGTGAATCATATTCACAACCCAAACTAATTTGTAAATTGCATTTCCAATTAATTAACAAATGTGAATCCAATTCACACTATTAATTAACAAATGCTATTTACATAAATTCTCTCTCTTATATATACATATTATAAATCACATTTATAATACACATATATCATGGATAGTATTATCCACATTCTCTTAATCCTTGATAATTAAATCCATTTAATTATCTTAGATAATCATTTTCACAATATGAATCATATTCATATTCAAGCTTGATAATTAAATCTTATTTAATCAACAAGTCCTTGCTTGGATATTTCATCAAAAGAATTATTCTTGAACCCTTTCAAGAATAATGTGCTTTCTCCGCAGATACTTGGAGATAAGGACAGGGCGATTGTATTATTCCACGTATAGTGACTTGGATGTTGAGATCTTATCTCAAATCCAGATCTTACGAACCTCCCACAGATGCTTGATTAAATCAAGACCGCAAATCCAATCTTCTCATTTAATCTGAATCTCATTCAGATCAATGTCCAACACTTGGACTAAGATCGGATTGCTTCTCTATTGAAAGGAGTCACTAAAATCCAAACCTGTTTCATCACTCCCTCGGAATGGAAGCGTCATGGATATACAATCGTTTATGATCACATCACCCTCAGGTATTCCCAATACCTGTACATCCTGCATACTGGAAGACCCATGGTCAACCGAAGATCAAGATCTATTTTTCACTGTCTTCTTCAGGGTTTGATCACCAAGTTTCTCATTTGATCATTGGGATTTGGTATCGATCATATACTTTCCAAAAGCATATATCATACCTAGGTCTTGATCATATACTTTCCAAAGTATATATCAAACCTACAAATTCAGTCAAGCTTCCAAAGCGAGACGACCGTGCACGGAATTTGATTCTTCCCAATATCTCATGAGTGAGCTCATGTCTTCCGGTTCAGTAGTGAACCTGTATGATCCCTTTGAGAGATCGTATTACTCATATGCCCTTATATGCACACCAGCTCGCCGGTGTATAGACCTTGGTTAGGTCATCAACCTATTGGTCTGCCAAATGTACATACTCAGACATATAGCAATACATCTGTCTCCGGTCAGAGGATGCGTGCCTATGCTGTGACAGCATTCAACATAGGACTTAGGTTATCTCGATCTCGTTAAGTCAACCCATTGACCTAACTAATCTGACACCTCCGAATCTCTATTCCTATGCAGAGGACCTGCATCAAGAGGTCGGTCAGATATCAGCCTATGTGAGAAAGGATTGCCATCTCCTACTCAGGCTGGAGATCACATCTTAACAATCATTTGACGGTGCTTGATGAGTCCTCAATCTAACTCTTTAGATATTTCATCCAAACACCAGCCTCTATGATTCAATAATTAAATCAACAGCTGTATGATCATTAGATAGCCATGGTACATAACTCAAATTGTACAGAGGGACCTGTTATGCAAATTATTTATTCTTCATTTCAGATCAGGGAATGATATGTGCAATAACATTTATTGCATAATGGCTCGCCGTGGGCTCACATGTCCAACAGTATCGTCCATGGTTTTGCCATGGCGAAAAGGGTGGGGTTCAGATCGAAGAATCTAGTCAACCATTCACTGATGAGAGTGAGAGAGCACCTGGTAAGAAAAATCTGCTGGAGTCCGAGTTTGACTTCTGTTAATGTATATAAGCGACGATCAATGACTGCGGTCAGGAACAATCAGTCAAACTCACAGCTGAGTCCTACACATGTAGTCAAGCGACAACATTCACCCAAATGCATTTGTCCCACAAACATTGACATCTGCATCCGATCTGCAAGGTGTAGAATTTGGACTTTAACTTTTATATTTGTTTGGATTGTAATTTTTGCCTACATTGGTGTGTAATATATGCAGGAAGGCGTCTAAAATACGTCGTCGAGGGAAGACAAGAGCAATTTCATTGGAAAAGCACAATGCGGCTACAGGGAAGAGGCTGGTTATCCAGATCGATTATGAGGAGGGAAGGCCTCTTGATGCGTATCAAGCGAAGAATCTTCAGATTGTTTGTGGTCTGGTAGCACGAGAAGATGTTCCCCTAGTAGCTGACTTCAGGACACTTTCTAGGGCTGACCTTGAGCAGGCGTACACTCGGATTAAGGTATAGTGAATGCACATGTTTACAGAATTAAGTGCAATGTTTTTGGGTAATGATTTCGATTTAAACAGAGTCTTGTCGACATTGTGGGCTTTGACGACGATGAAAGAGTATGCGAAGCAGCCGATCGACGTCTCGCCAAACAACTCAAGGATTATCGGTATAGTCTGAAGAAGGCATGGGAGGAGAAAGGAGATGCTGCCATACCCGATAATGTCCCAGTTGATCAGTGGAATCGTATGGTTTGTATTTGGAAAGAGGCAGATCACCAAGTGAGTTCCTTTGTTGCTTTGTGTGCTTCATTCTAATTACTATTCTTTTTAGAGTAATTAACACAACATCGTTTGTTAATCTTTCTAGGATAAGTGCCGAAAGAATAAGGACACCCACCTTAAGTCAATAATCTACATGCTAGCGGGTCGAAGTCATTTGCTGTAAGGAGACATGAGATTGTAAGTAGTATAACTTTAATTTCCTCCCATCTAGTAACTTACATTACCGGTGCTTACTCGATGGCATCACAGTCGCAGAAGGAGTTGAAAGGTGAACCATGCGGTGAGATGCTTTTATTCCTCAAAACCCATTTCAAGGAAGACAAATATGGGGAGGCACGATTAGATCCAGTTGCGAGGTTACATGGGCGTTGGACAAACACTTATGCAGCTGCTACCTATGTAAGTTACTTTTGTTTAATTTTGCGGCCATTTACCTACTATGTCAAGAGAGCATCAAGTTATATTTTTGTTATGTGCAGGTGAAAATGTTGCAGATACGGGACGAGGCAGAGGCGAACGGGAAACCTCTAACTGAGGCCGAGATGTGCAACATTGTCTTGAAGAACGAGAGTAGATCAGATGCACATAATGGGAGGGGACATGGTTTTGTGCCCCCGGAGAGAGGACGACATAGAGGTGGTATATCGAAGACCGACCTTGAGCAAGCATTGCAGAGAGTGAGACAGGAAATAAAGGCTCAGGTGCGAGAGGAGGTGAGAATGGAACTGCGACAAGAAATGGGCACTTTGATCCAGGAAGAAGTAAATGTTCAGATCAGTGCATGGCTCCGAAAATTCGTTGCATCTGGTGGACCACCTTTTATCCCAACTTTTTCAGGTATTCGCGCTCGAATTATCGAATGTATCATTTTTTTTCGTGAATGCTTGAGATCATACTTATGTTCGGTTTTACAAACAGATTCCTCGCAAGGTCCTTCGAGTTCGGTGCAATCTCAGGAGGGAGTTGACATAGATTTGGAGACAGACGATGACCTTTAGCTTTTTTTATATCATTCTCTTTGGGTTTAAAATATTGTTGTAATTTTGTTGGTCATGATGTATTAAGACGTAACTCGGCCATGGCCGGTCCCAAGCCCGGATAAATGAGGAGGGTTGCGCGTTAGGTAGCCGACAGCCAGCGCAGGAGAGATAAATTCGTAAATAGTGTTCTTAAATTCTTCTAAGAACACTATTTACGAATTTATCTCAAAACCGTTCGGATCTTTTAAACATGGATTTAAGCAAACATACAGATTTCGTTGGGGCGTTCCCTACTTGCGACGTGTTGCATCGCCCGAATGCAATGAAAAACTAGTAAGGGCCGCTACATTGCAGCCTGGATGTAGTTCAAAATTTGCAAGGGTTCTCGCATGAGGAACGCATGCGGGTAAATAAGCTAGTTCCGCTGCATCACCGCCCGGATGCAGTCCAAAATTTGTAAGGGTTCTCGCATAATGGACGCATGCGAGTAAAGAAGTTAATCCAAAAGAGATTGCAAAGGAAGTTATGGATTGGTAGTTGGAATATCGGTACTTTAACTGGAAAACTGATGGAGATAGTGGATACAATGAAAAGAAGGAAGATTCATATATTATGTCTTCAAGAGACTAAATGGGTTGGAGAGAAAGTAAGGGAAATCGAGAAGACAGGCTTTAAACTTTGGTATTTAGGTAAAGATAAGGGAAGAAACGGTGTTGGAGTGGTTGTTCATAAAGATTTGAAGGATTGTGTGGTTGAGGTGTAAAGATTTGGGGGATCAGATTATTTTGCTAAAGTTGGTACTTGAAGAAGAAATTCTGAATATCATCTCAGTTTATACACCACAAATTGGTTTAGATGAAAGGAGTAAACAAGTTTTTTGGGAGGATATGGATAAGACTTTACAAGGAATCCTACAAAGAGAGATGGTTTGCATAGGTGGAGATCTTAATGGACACGTGGGAAAAGATGTTTCAGGGTATGCAAGTATGCATGGAAGACATGATTTTGGGGATAGAAACGAAGAGGGAAAAGTCATTCTGGATTTTGTAACTGCATATGATCTTTTAATAGCAAACACTCTTTTCAAGAAGAGGGAGGAGCATTTAATTACTTATAAGAGTTGCTCAACTAGAACACAGATCGATTACTTTGCGTTGAGGAGAAGAGATCGATTGTGTTGCAAAGATTGCAAAGTAATCTCTGGAGAGAGTTTGACAACCCAACATCGCTTGTTAGTCTTCGATTTACAAATAAAAAGGCTGGTAAAGAAAAGGAAGGTTCCTAAGATCACTAGAACTAGGTGGTGGAATCTTCCGCTGAAGCAATCAAGCTTCAGGGAGAAGGTTTTAGAAGACTTATCTTGAGATTGTAGCGGTAGTGCAAACGAGATGTGGGAGGCAGTAGCATCTTGTATCCGAAAGGTAGCCAAAGAGATGCTAGGCGAGTCAAAAGGAGGAGCTCCGGGTCAAAAGGAGACTTGGTGGTGGAGTGAAAGGGTGCAAAAGAAGCTAAAAATTAAAAGAGCTTGCTTTAAAGCTATGTCTAAGGATAGAACAGAGGAAACTGTGACAGGCTATAAAATAGCGAAGAAGGAAGCAAAGAAGGCTGTAAGCGAAGCTAAGTCAAAAGCTTATGAGGTTTTGTATAAAAATCTCAACTCTAAGGAGGGCCAGAAGGATATATTCAGGTTGGCCAAAGCAAGAGAAAGAAAGACCAAAGACCTTTCTCAAGTGAGATGCATTAAGGACGAGGAAGGTCACGTGCTTGTTACTCAGAAGGATATAGAGACTAGATGGGAGCAATGCTTCCATAAACTTTTCATTGGAGAAGGAAATAGAGAGATCACTTTGGGTGATCTAGCTAGTAGTGAAAGTTACTTGAATCGTGCATGTTATAGACGAATACAAAGAAAAGAAGTAGAGGAGGCTTTGAAGGTTATGAGACCTGGGAAAGGTGTTGGACCGGATGACATCCCTGTAGAAGTATGGAAAGTTTTAGGTGAGTGTGGTTTGACTTAGCTTACGAATCTATTCAATGTTATTTGGCGAAGCAAGAAAATGCCTGAAGATTGGAGGAGGAGTATTGTGGTGCATCTTTATAAGAACAATGGAGACATTCAAAATTGTTCAAATTACAGAGGTATCAAGCTGATGAGTCACACTATGAAAATTTGGGAATGTGTGATCGAAAGAAGGTTGAGACAAGTTTCCCAAATAAAAGAAAACCAATTCGGATTCATGCCAGGTCGCTCAACTATTGAAGCCATCCATTTGCTGAGGAGAACAATGGAGATTTATAGAGCTAAAAGGAAGAATCTCCATATGATCTTTATTGATTTGGAGAAGGCTTATAATTCCGTCCCACGAGAGATATTGTGGAGAGTTTTGGAGAAGAGACAAGTACCTGTCCTATACATTAATCTCATAAAGGATATGTATGATAGGGCTTTATCTTGTGTAAGGACCCCGACGGGGAAGACTGGCTATTTTGATATCAACATTGGTTTATATCAAGGTTCAGCTTTGAGTCCATTTCTTTTTACTTTGATTATGGACGAGTTGACAAGTCACATTCAGGATGAGTTACCTTGGTGTATGTTATTTGCTGATGATATTTTGTTGATTGACGAGACTAGAGATGGAGTAAATGAGAAGCTTGGGGTTTGGAGACATGCATTGGAGACTAAAGGTTTTCGTATAAGTAGGGCTAAGACAGAATATATGGAATGCACCTTTGATGGAAGCAATGGTGAAGGAATCGAGGTGAAGATTGGTGATGATAACATTCAGAAGAGAGATTCTTGTAGATATCCGGGATCTATTTTGCAACATGATGGGGAAATTGATGGAGATGTTAGTAATAGAATAAATGCAGGCTGGCTAAAGTGGAGAGGAGCCTCCGTTGTTCTCTGTGATAAAAAAATTCCTTTAAAAATTAAAGGAAAGTTTTACAAAGCAGCCGTGAGACCTGCTATGATTTATGGTTCTGAATGTTGGCCTGTGAACCATAGACACGTGCAGAGAATGGTTGTAGCAGAAATGAAAATGCTAAGATGGATGTGTGGACATACACGTAAAGTTCGGATTCGGAATGATGCAATCAGAAAGAAAGTTGGCGTAGCGCTGATCGAGGATAAGATGCGAGAAAATCTTTTAAGATGGTTTGGTCATTTGCAAAGAAGGTCAACTGATGCACCGGTTAGGAGATGCGAGTGGTGGGATGTTGAGCCGGCTAAGAGAGGGTGAGGATGGCCGAAGAAGTGTTGGAAAGAGACTATACGAAGGGATCTTAGTTTTTTGGATATAAGCCCGAGATTAACCCAAGATAGATCTGAATGGAGGCGAAGAATCCATGTAGCTGACCCTACTTAATTATGGGAAAAGGCTTTGTTGTTGTTGTTGTATGATGTATTAAGACGTCTGTTGTATGAATTGTATCCATATACTCGTTTGAAGAAAATAGAAATGCAAATTTTGTTTCCCTAAGGTGGGTGCATTGATGATGATGATGGTAGTGAAAATATAAAGTTGATGTGGAAGAATTATATTTACAAGCCTTTTAACGAAGACAGTGTTTCTAAGATTACGCTTAAGGAGCTCATAAACTCTGGATTCCACCTACACTGTAATTGTTGTTGGAGAATTCAAAGGAATGGTTAAAGGAGACTCCAAAAAGATGAAATTTTGGTAAACGTTGGGATTAGATGACAATTTCTTGAATGGTTTGAAGATGATGAGAGAGGAAAGCAGGGGGTTCAGGAAATCCTCATTTCATATCAAGTCAGTAGACTTGCAAACTAATTTACAAGTTATTTAAAACTATTTGCAAAGCAGGATAATGCTATATGAATGAAAAGAAAGTATATCGATTTATTTATGTAAGATCAAAGGAGATATACAAATTTTACAAACTATGGACATTAAATGGATGCGCATACGAATTTGGGGGAAATGTCAATTGCAAGTACGTTGGGGGCATGTTTAAAACGTTTAGATGATCGAATTGGTTTCATGCATGGCAGGTCTACTGTTGAGGTCATACGCCTTTTGAGGTGTTTTATGGAAGTTTCAGAATAAGATGGAAATTTTGTATATTATGTTTGTTGATTTGGACAAGGCTTACGATTTATTTAAAAAGAAAAAAGAAATTTCATCCCCGATTGGTTTTTGTCCGAAAATTATTTTCATTATCAAATAATACAATACATATACTTAGCCACGATTGAAAAAAAAACCATGCATACCAACACTTTTAATATATTGTATCTCCTCTTAGATTATTTAAAGCATTCCTAGCTAACCAAATGGCAAAAGGCATGTCATCCTTCCTCATTGACCAGGAAACTGCTATCCTCCAAAATTATTTTAAATAATAAACATCCATCTGATCTCAACATAGAAAAACATATGACCAATGTCATTCTTCTCCTTGTAAAAACATGAGAAAGAAACCATAGTGTCGGGATAGACTATGTCTTGATGACTCTCATCCTCAACCAGTTCCTCCTGAATAAGGCATATATATAGAGGGCCCTTCCAATAGGATGCATCCGTCCTGACTTCGGGAATGCCACCATCTTTTTGTAGAAAACATGAGCACTTTAGTAGAATACGTATACAATTTGTATTATAACCGCACATTATAAATACAAAACCACATACAAAACTGCATATTATAATACAAGCATTAAAACCTCAGTATATGCATTCTACTAAAGTCGTCATGTTTTCTACAAAAAAGGAACCGACCTTCCTGAACTCGTGAAGGACCAAGTCCGATTGGAAGGAAATCCTATATATATATATATATATAATATATAATATATATATAGAGAGAGAGAGAGAGGATAGGGAGTATGCACCCATGTGCATGTAATTCTACATGCACCCGGGCCTATAACTCCCAAAATTTTTTACTTTTCCGAAAAATACCACCATGTAAATTCATCTATATATTCCTCCTATATGTCATTCCAATTTCATCAGAAACAGAGACCCCTACATCCTCCATCGAGAACACATTATTTTAACGATCTTAGAATTGTTGTAATCGACATGTTCTGGATGGAGGACATAGGGGTCTCTGTTTTTGACGAAATTGGAATGGCATACATGAGGGATATATAGATGAATATACATGGCGGTATTTTTCGGAAAAGTAAAATAAATTGGGAGTTATAGGCCCGAGTGCATGTAGAATTACATGCGCCGGGGTGCATACTCCCTATCCTCATATATATATATATATATATATATATATATATATATATATAGATACATACATACATACATACATACATACATACATACATACATATATATATAAAGATAGAGAGAGAGAGAGAGAGAGATGAGTGATTATGTGAGAGCACAAAATTGTGAGAGCATGAGAGGAGTGGTTCTGGACCACTAGATTCAACTAGGAGAGAGAAATAGAATCTAGTGGTCCAGAATCACTTCTCTCTTGCTCTCACAGCTTTTTACTCCCTCAAGATCACTCCTCTCTTTCTCTCTCTCTCTCTCTATATATATATAACTTTTTCATCAACGATGCTCTCTTCTAAAAAAATCAATCAGTAGAATTTTATCAACTCCTAATCCATTAACATGCCCGACACAATTAAAACCATGTAAGATTTCTTACAATGACCTTTTCACACCAGCTAATGGTCCTGCAAAGTCAATTGCACCATCAGCCTCTAAATCCTTTAGAATCCTGAGAATCCTGAAAAGAAATGAGATCCTTATGCATCATCTCAATATCCAAGATGGACTAGTGATACGCCATCGATATCTCTCTATTCACATCCCAATGGGTAACATTCTTCCTATCTTGAAAATGTCTGAATATTTCCTTCGAATATTTTTGAGAAAATAAATAATATGGCTAAAAAAATTTCCACATATAATAGTCACCACATATATGAAAAGTCAATCCACAAATTAAATATATACAACTACAATATATAAGTATTTAAATGTGAAAACCTTTTGACTAAAAACCATGACCCTGTTCTAATGACTTAGGATTTCTTATTGACTAAATCAATCAACGAGTCAATTGTCCAAGTTATTTTCCCGTGAATAACTCAAATTTTTACAAGTGCTTTGGATCAACACACCAAAAATTTTCCTCAACTTCCACAAATCAAGTTCTCTATGCACCTTGCATCACATAAAAGAATTACAAATACAACATTAATTTAAATGAAATGAACAACAATGTATAAAACTTTGAATAAATTGCAACGAGTAACGATGCTAATAAATGTACGTTCAAATTGAATATAGAAGTAACAAACCAATCTTGTATACAAATGTCTCTCTCAATTCGAAACTTGATGTAGAAATCAACTGAGAGAGGCATATATGACTAAATTTACTGTATTATGCATAATTTCAAAGAGTAGCATTATATTTATAAGTGGCCATCAAATTCACCATGGTAGAGGCTCTTAAGGAAAGTGCAATGGCAATGAAATCAAACAATATTCAATCGGAAAGTAATGGACATAATATCAACGAGGTTTTTTAGTAGCTATAATTAAATAAATTAACAGATAGAGATTTCATAATAAATTAGTTTGGTAGTTGGTTTATCAATAAGATAAGCCAAGATGATCAATATGAAATATTTTAGTAATCAATTAACTAATGGTTATTGATTAACTAGTCAACTGACCATTGTCAAGTAATACATAAGGTGATTGGTTTGATCATTCAAAGTTATCGATCAAAATGTAGACAATAAGCTCATGTGACCGATAAGATTAACAATGGTGATTCATCAAAATATATTAGGTGATCCGAGTTTTTCACCAAGTGATAAGAATAAGCTCTTATCCTTGTTTATGTAGTATGGTAAATATCTCGATCAAAACAAAATATAAAAATATGCAATGAATATCAAGTATAGTATGGATGATGCTTATTTTATTTGGACAAGCCCTAGGGTCAAACTCAAGGAAGCATCTCACTCTCATGGTCGGTCAATCAATGTATGCACTCCATGTGTCTCCTATGTGCATGTATTCTTTTAAGGGTTTTAAAATATTTTAATTGATTATTTATTTATTTTTATTTCGAAATTTAAATTTATGATTTAATTTAAAATATAATAATGATATACTACAATATATCAGTATATGTATGATGCATATAAATAGGAGAGGGGATATTAGGGATTACAAATAACTAAAGATAGGATAGGGGATAATAATATAAAAATATATTTTCAGGATTCTAAAGTTTGTTAATATTTTGGTCATTTTTCAAAGAGATAAAAGTGAAAATAAATTTCAAAGATAAAAGAAAATATGAAGCAAACATACCAAGATACATATGGAACTTTGAGAATAGATTTATGTTAAAAAATGAGGGATAATATTCGAAATGTAATTTTCCCTAAATTTGTATCCCGAAGTCTCAAATCCACTTTTATTCTTATTTTAATTATATATGAGTTTTTAGTTTTTTTTTCAATTTTCAAATGTTTTGTATTTTTAGATAAATTATGCAATAAAAGACCAAACCACAATACCCTAAGTACTGCCGTAAAAAGACAACTTAACCTAGTTTAGGGAATTTTTACAATGATATAAATAAACTAAAAAAGCTACAAAACTAAGGGTTGTTTTTGTGCTTTTTAAATTTTTTAATCAAGCAAACAATGGATTTAAACATCTACCAAAAATCATGTATATAGAGCATCAAAAGATGCACATGATATATTTTTTTAAAATTTCAAAGGCACTTCATATGCACTTGAAATAAATCAACATGCTCAGATCTTCAAAATTTTTATAAACCTCAAACTTCAGTATTTTTCAACCATTACTTTTATAGAAGTTTGGTAGTAATTAGCTTTACGAGATATGCACGCATCGAATTAAGAAGAGATCATATGAAATTTCTATGAGCTAAACAATGTAAATTAACATGCTTCACTAATTAATTGAAAATTAGTTCAGATAAGGTCCAAAAATCATCAACCGTTAATACAATATAGAGCATAAGTTAAGGAACAAAATGATATAAAAACATGTAAAACAAAATGAGGGTTCAAAGTGAAACTTATCTAAAGATAAGGGCCCATATGCATTGTTACAACTTTAAATACACCTCAGAAAACTAAGGATGCAAATAGATAGGACTGTATTGGATTTTATATTGATCCATGTCCAATCTAATATTAATGAATTTTTAAAATCCACTTCAACATTCAAATATTTAAATTTGTACCATCATATTACATATTGGATCTGATTTTATATACTTAACTATTCTCACTCAATAGCAAGCTCTCTTATGTTTGTATTTTGTAGTACACTATCCCTTGACATTTGAATTAAGATCTTTGTGGTCTATATTAATGAAGTCTACGATTAATTTAGACTAATAAGCTACGCCAAAATGAAATCACTCCCTAGGACATCCTCCAATACCCCATAATATATAATTAACTGATGAGAATCATAAGACATTTAGATTCAATTTGTGTATCCATAACAAAATCAACTTAAATATATCCCACCTCTGGGACATCATGCTTCTCATTTAGTGTGGATTTGATATTGAATTTTTTTTCCATATCATTCGTGTATGCACAATATGATTTTTTTAAAAAAATATGAATAATATTCTTTATATCAATATAAAAAGGAAGAGAATTCAAGTAATGATTATTTATTTTTGAATGGATTTAATACGTTTGAACTTGTAGCTGATCTAACCATTCCATGGCTAAGGTTGCAACTAGAACAAGCAAAAAATACAAAGTATAAGAGCCAAGAATAATAAATGAATGTAGGAGACAACTATCCCAAATCTATGTATTTTTTATAGAGATCAGCCAAGTGGTTGTTCTCTTACGGGAACACGTATTGCACTAAGGGGAGACAATGTTGTGGAAGATGCCTGTAAGCATCACAAAGGACAAGCAGTGCAATGACATCTCTGAAGCGGGTTGACGACATAACAAGGGAGGGTCATTGGCAGTCTAGGAGTCGAATATTGACAGTATAATGAAATGAGAGAGAGAGAGAGAGGGAACTAATATGAGATAGTTAAATATATTCTACAACTTTTATAGTCGTATTTTATTTAGTTTAGGAATGGAATATTTGAATTTCAAGAGAGAAGAGAGTATGGTGATAAGAGAACTTGTATGTAGCTTAAACATGCATGCATACATACATATATACATACATACATACATACATACATACATACATACATATTAACTGATATTTATACATGAGTCTTTTTTATTATTTACAAGAATTGATATTTTTAAAAATTTACAAGTTTGTAGGTTTGTAAAGGATGTCCATAGTTCTAAAAATAATTTGAAAAGAATTTTGCAACCATTTTGAAAACTTCATTTTTGCAAACTAATTTAACAAATAATTTTTTCAACAAAATTTGAAAATCATTCTGCAAAGATTTTTCAAACAATATGTATAGTTTTTTTTAAATTATTTTTGTAACTATTTTCAAAACCATTTGCAAATAAATTTTCAAAACATTTTATTTCAAAAAAATATAAGAATTTCTATAAAAACCATTTTTACAAAGGTTGAAAATATTTAACAAAATATTTTCCAAATAGTTTTCAAAAGTTTTTTCAAAAGGATTTTCAAACTATTTTTCGAACATTTTACAAAAAAGTATTTTTCACCTAATTTATTAATCAGTATATACAAAGAATTTTAATGAATTGTATACAAGTATGTAACTACTTGTATTTTAGCTATACTTATTGAAATATGAAACTTAGCTTGAGCTATGTCCTCATATACCAAAGAGAAAAAGAGATGACAAAACTCGTACTGAGTATAGAAAAGTCTACACTACAATGACCGAATAAATAATGAAAGAAGGAAGAAAATCAAAGAATGAGAAGTCAACCGTCCCCCTATACTTAGGATGAAACAATCCTAAGCAAAGCAGACTGTACACAAGGCGACAGGGAGGGTCAAGGGTGGAAATGAGCAGATCATACTCATATTGTCTCCCCTATATTTAGGGTAAGTAGACAAGAAAAGGAGATAGTTGGGGGATCACAAAAAGAAACTAATAAAAATAAAATGTCCGAGAAAAAAATATACACGTCACTCCCCTTGTAGTTAGGGTAAGAGAGCCCTAAGTATTGGCAATAACAAGAGTGATGAAGCAGAATGAACAATGAACACTCGGGGTATACACCCCATATACTTAGGACAAAGTACGTTCTAAGTATAGCAATGAAAAAGGGGCGACATCTTTTTGCAAGAAAAAGAATATGAAAATGAAAAGAAGAAAAGAAGAGAAGAAAGATCACTCAACTCATGCACCTCCCCTATACTTAGGACAAAGTACGTACTAAACTAGGAAAAATACTCAGAATGAGGTGGATGAGCAAAAACGGTAGATGGAAGGAAGTAAAATGAAAGCGGATATACACAGAGATGGATATATATGGATCAAGAAGGTAGAATGATAACATCAAATAAATTCAATAGAATAATATCATATTGAACCATATTAAGGATTATTTTCTGAGTTGTGTGCACTCCTACGGAAAATAACATGTATTAGTGCACATGCAGTTACCCAAACTCGTAATAGTACTATGTAATTTTCTCAAAATGATTGGTGTCGGATGATGTTTGAGTTTCAAGACTTGAATGAAGGAGTGCTCCATGTATGTCGTGAGGGAGTTTAGATCGAATCTCCAACCATTGTGTGTGGCCAGAGATGAATGAGGTTGTGGAAGATAAAAAGAGCAATGATGAGAGAAGAAGACGTGCTATGCATGCATGCTAATTTGGGTGAGTCGATAAGGAATAAAGAGAAAGGTTGAATGTGATGAACTAGAGAAGAGAGAAGAGGAAGATAAGAATAAGAGGAAGAACATGAGATTATGTACAAAGAAATGAAAAATAAAAGAGGGAGATTGTGAATTCCTCGAGAACTGAAATAACGAATTTCTAAGGGGTCGTGTCAATCCACAAGGTAGATCAACAATCGTTGAGTTGACCATTCAAGAAAACTGCTAAATTTAACAATTAATTCACAAATATATATATATATATGGAAATGAAAATAAATATGAGGAATTAAATTTTATTTTATTTAACTCTACAAAGTGTATGTATAGTGTAAGTATGTAGAGTGTCGAACACAGGAAACAAATGGTAGATTGGGCAAATTAATGCATAAAATTTGTGCTTCCTCTTGTCTTCTATTTTTATGTGGGGTTTTAAATTTTATATATTTTTTATAGATTTTAATATTTATTTCAAATTGTTTTTTTTATAAATTTTATTTTCTTTTTATATTTTCTAATTTTAATTTTTTTCCTTTTTAATATATAATATATAGGGACATATATAACCATATATAAAATATAGGATAATAGATTTATAAATACAACTAAAAAAAGTGAAAAAGAAAATGTTTTGTATTTTTATATGTTCTACTATTTTATTATTCCTATGTATGTTTGCTAATTTTTATGGATTTTTAAAGTAAAAAATATCCTAAAAGGGGGATAAATACATAGGTTGAATTGATTAAGAATTTAAGAATAGTAAATAAAGCCAAAATTTTCCAAAACTATTTTTATGAATAATATATATTAAAAAATCAGATATAGAAATAAATATTTTTAGATTTATGGTGATTTATTATATTGTTATAAAGGATTTTGGAGCTTTTAAATTTTTAGTTTTTTTTTATTTTAGGAATTTTTGTTTGGAGTTACAAAATACTAAAATACACAAATATAATATTTTTGGAAGTTTTTAAAATATCTTATTTTTTTATTAATTTTTAATTCAAACAGGGCCAAAATGAGCCCTTTTTGAAATAAGTAAAATGTTTAAAATGCAATTCTGAAAATATAACGTGAAATCACATGCTAGTGAGCACAATACCCTTTTTATGTATTTTTAGTGCATTGGTGCTATTTTTAATAATGAAATACAAGTAAAAAATAATGAACTGGAAAGGGTATTTTTATTATTAAAAATAAAGACAAGGATAAATATGCAAATAACCCAAAAAAGTTACAACTAATATTTAAAGTTTCAAGACTTACGCAAAATATAAAACCCACAAGGGGTTTAATGCAAAATGTCCACCTCACGTGGGACTGCACTGAGGTAACCTAGCACGGTCCCACAAGTAAATATGTGAAAGATTAGGGGTTCACATGCAAATATTATAAAAGTTTTAAACTAATTAAATAATTTATAGGACTAAAAAGAAATAGACAAAAATAAGGGGCTAAATAAGCAATTTACCCCAAATATGTGTACGATCCAAGGATTAGATGATGCTCACTTATCCATGTGGCATCATATCAATGGTCGATACCACTTCGACAATCAACGGTCCTGATTAGGCCTGGCTCCTAATATCACGACGGAGTGGTGGCGAGATCCAATGGTTGCAAAAATAACTAATATGTCCTCGCGATCCAACGGTTGCTTCTCTTCACCAAGAATGAGGAATAACAACTGCCAGGATCTCCTTCCTGACGCTAGATCTCCAGGCTTCGGCCAGATGAGAACCTCATGCCTGGAGCAAAATGGAGCTGATGCTCCTCTACAATTGTTGGCACCCTCAAAAGGATCCAGGGCCCAGTGATTGGATCCTAGCGGTTCAGTGGAGCTTTGGTGACCAGGGGACCTTCCTTATTATCGAAAACACCTCAACGAGGCTTAGATCCTCCAGCACCAACAAAATAAGCACAATAGACCAAAACAGGGGTTGTTGGGGGTCATTTTGATGGGAAAATGAGGCATGATGGGATCGAAGTGGAGCTCTCCGACGAGTGGCGGATGTGAAGAGCTAATCTCCAGATCCACAATGGATCTAGATGAACGAAGGGGTGCAGAGTGAAGAAGAAGCGTGGGGGAGAGAAATGGTGGCGATCAGTGTGTCGGAAACAGAGTGATTTGACGGTGAAATGGTTCACCGTATTGGAGCTTTGACAAACTGCGAAGATGGATATTTAAGCTAAGGTAATGGATGAAAGGATAAAACAAATGCAAAAATTAAATGCAGAAAGTAAATGCTACCTAAAGAGCAACTTTGGGCAACGAGATAGGTGCCTCACGGTGGCGACCCGCCGGAGATGGTGGAATCGACATTCAACACTCGGACTCTCCACTCCCAATGGTAGGGCAAGTAACCTATCACCTTACTCGAGCCCAAGAACACGAAAGGGTGGAAGAAATCGAATGGAAAGGCATCAAAAATTCGATAAAGAATGGGGCATAGCTTTTGTACAGGTGACGAGTAGGGGCGGAAGATCGAGGCCAAGCACTCAATTCAGAAATACAATCCTCGAGGAATCAAGGGCGTATGATAGGTGGTGGATCGAGGAGAAAAAGTGAAGAAGGAATCAACCTGTTTTGATGATTGCATCGATCTGAGAAAAAAGGAGAAGAGGGGGTTCAAAGCTCGAATCTGATAGGGCTACGCCAGAGGAGAAGAGTTGACTTGGGTCAATAGTGGACTCAATTTGGTTGGTCCTGTGGACCAACCAGGAAAAAGGAGACCCGAAATTATTTGTAAATTCGTTAATAATTAGTAAATAAATTAATTTAATTTAAGTTAGAAAAATATTTATTATTTTCGGTAGTATTTTAATATGATTTTTATTTTCTTTAATAAATTGATTTATTATGAGTTACTTTTTAGGGTGTTATTTATAGGTATATTGACTTATGTTTTACATATTTTATTTTTATTTTGTATTTTATTATTTTATTTTCCTAATTTATTAACTATAAATTATTTTTATGCACATAAATATATTTTTATTATATTTTTATGATTTATTTTATACACTTGAATAAATATGTATACTTATTATATAGGTATAATTATTGTATATTCATCTATGTATTTTTATGTACTATTTTATTTAGTATTTTCTTTATGGTTTTATTATATTCTAAATATATGCATATATTTAAATAATATTAACAAAATTATAAAAATATAGAATTGTAAAAAATATAAAAATAAATAAAATAAATATTTTATTCAATTAAACTATAAAACAGGGGTCCAAAACCTAACTTTTATAGAAACCACCATCATTAAATAGCTTATTAAAAGTTATATATAATTAAAGATATTTTTGGAACATTTTGAGTTCATATGGATAAGATATAGATCTGTGAAATTTGGGTTTTGGCTTTTTTTTCAGAGCATGAAATGTACATTGTATACTAATTTTGTGTGAAACCAATTTTGGATTTTTCTATGTAATTTTATCTACGACTATTATGTACAAAGTTTATTTATTTTGTGTATAAATAATAAAGAATAAAATGGGTCCCAAAATGCAATATTGTTGTTAAAAAGTAGGGTTTTGATCAAGGTTTTAAAAAATCGAGCCGAACCGGTCGGTTGAACCGATTAAACCAATAATCGAAAGAAAAACAGTCCAATCACCCGATTTTTATTGAAAAATAACAACCAGTCAAAAACTGACTGGATCGTCAAAACCTGGTTGAACCAATTGTACCAAACCACTAGTTCAACCATCCATTTTTTGATAAAAATAATTTCCAATAAATTGACAAAATAAAAACTTTTCAGAAATATTCATAATGTAGTCTCATTCTAACCCATAGTATAGTACCCCTTTATCTCTTATCCTTTACATGGGCCAATGACTCATTATTGCCCATTCATTTCTATCATATGAGCATTACCTCTCTCTCTCTCTCTTCCCACATTGTGTATGAGGTTGTCCAGTTAGAACAATAACAAACGGAGAAGACGTTGTCATATTCGTACCGTGAGATACAATAAAATAACGATGCTTATCATTAATTAGAGTTTAAATAGTTTAAGATTATTAATTTTTTACATTACATCTATGTATTATAAGAATTTTACAAATATGCTCATTATGCCCTTTTGAATTTTTTAAATAAAATTTATAACCCTAACTTTTAAGCAATTTCATTTGTGCTCCTATATTTTCTTTAAAAAATCAAAATATTATGCATATGTTGGTATATATATATATGAGCACATGGACATGCGAACCCACGATGAGACATTATGCAATAAATGTTATTGCAAATATCATTCACAGATCTGAAATAAAGATTAATTAATTTTCATAATAGGTCCTTTAGTATAATTAGGATTATGTACCATGGCCATCTTAATGATCATAGAGCTATTGATTCAATTGTTGAATCATATAGGCTGCTTCTTGGATGAATATCTAAAGATTTAGATAGAGGACTCATCAAGGGTCGTCAAATGATTATTAAGAGAGGATCTCTAGCCTGAGAAGTAGATGCCAATCCTTTCTCTAAAGGTTGATATATAACCGACCTCTTGATGCAGGTCCTCTTCATAGGAATAGAGATTCATAGGTTGTAGATAAGTTATCTCAAAGAGTTGACTTAACGAGTTCGAGATAACCAAAGTCCTATGTCATTTGTTGTTACGATATAGGAATGCATCCTCTGATCGGAGATAGATGTGTTACTATATATATGAGTATGTAATTTTGGCATACTGGTGTGCATACAAGATGTATACACCGGCATGCTGGTGTGCATACAAGGGCATATAAGTATTACGATCTCTCAAAGGGACCATACATGTTCATTACTGAACCGGAAGTCATGATCTCACTCATGAGATATTGGAAAGGATAAAATTTCATTCACGATCTTCTCGCTTTGGAAGCTTGACTGAATTTGTAGGTTTGATATATGCCTTTGGAAAGTATATGATCAACACCTAGATATGATATAAGCTTTTGGAAGGCATATGATCAATATCAACTCCCAATGATCAAATGAGAAACTTGACGATAAAACCCAAAAGTAAATAGTGTAAAATTGATCTGATACTTCGAGTTTATTCTGGATCTTCCAGTATGCGAGATGTACATGTTTTAGGAATACATGAGGGTGTTGTGATCATAAACGATTGTATAACCATGATGCTTCCATTCCTAGGGAGTAATGAAGCGGGTATGGATTTTAGTGACTCCTCTCAGAAGATAAGTGATCCGATCTTGGTCCAAATGTTGGACATTGATCTAAAAGTGATTCAGATGCAATGAGAAGATTAGATTTACGGTCTTGATTTAATCAAGCATCTAGGAGAGGTATGCAAGATCTGGATTTGAGATGTGATCTCAATATCAAAGTCACTATACGTGGAACAATACAATCACCATGTCCTTATCTCCAAGTATTTGCGGAGAAAGCGCATTATTCTTGAAAAAGTTCAAGAATAATTCTATTATTGAATTATACCTAAGCATTGAGAAATGGATAATTAAATGTGATTTAATTATCATGAATAATTTGAATTTGATTCATATTATTTGATGCATGAGAATGATAATCCAATATAATTAAAAGTCATTTAATTATTATGGATATGAATAATGCGGATAACATTATCCAATTATCATATATATTATAAATATGATTTATAATTTATTAAAGAGAGAATGTTGTGATTTATATTTGTTAATTAATTATTGATGTGAATTGGATTCATATTGGATGATTAATTGAAATATAATTTACATTTTTTTTGAGTGTATATACGACTCACATTTTTTTAAATGGCATGATTTCAATATTAATAAGATAATTATGAATTATTTTTATGAAAAAATTTACAACAAGTATTATTGTAAATATTAGAGATATTATGAGATAATGAGATCTCCTGAGATAATGAGGAGATTGACCCATTCCATCATAAGAGGGTGGACAACCACCAACTTCCATTAGGAGTGGGTGGTCGTCCCCCTTTTTTAGGGATGAGGTCAATCTTCTCCCTCTTTATATTAAAGATTAATTATTTTGATTCGAAATTATTTTATATTATTTTAATAATATATATAATTAAATTAAATTAATTATTGTTTTGTTTTTCACAGCAACATCATGGCCATTGAAAGAAACATAAATCAATTTCATCCATTGATTATGTGTTGTCTATAGATTGAGAACTATGGTCTCCCAAAAACCTATATAAGAAGAGGCACCCCTTCCTCTTCATGTTACAACAAAAACAACACAACTCTTTCTCATTCTCATGCCATGCCCTCTCTCTCTCTCCTTGAGCAGTCGTCCACTACTTTCCAAGAGAGATGGTCGTTGTCGTCGTCGCATCGCCTTTGTGCTAATGCTTCGACAACTCTTGGGTCTCTATCTTCTTTGGTGCATATCGCTCATGAAGAATACATTCGATCTCATGAGATGAGATCAAAAGATCCATTTCTATGATCAATGACTTGGATTGTGAGAAGCACGCGGCTAATCTCCAAGTTCGCAAGCATCTCCTTTGACGGATTGGACTTGAGACATGAGGTCTCTTATCTTAGAGGCTTAATCACAACCGTGCTACAAGAGTTATTCCTTTATATACTATGTGGTTAGAGAAATGATCCAAGAATTGTTCTTGGATCATGTGGTTTATTCATTTAATTTTTTTTAATTGTGTTGCCTCGAGCAACTAGTACGACTAGTCACTCCCGAACGCAAACGATGCGATCCTCATGCTTCCGTGATGCACTTAAGGATTTTCCCATATCCTTCAAGTGGTATTAGAGCCATAGGTCAGAGGTTTGGGATATGATACATAAACCTAAGATGACATTGGCATTTTTGGTTGTATGATGCTTCATCGCATTTCATTCACGCAATCATGTTTAGTGCATTTTTCTCTCCCGATTTAAAAGTGTTTGAACATGTGTTTATCATTGTATAAGATCCCCATTAAATAAAGAAACTATGGGATTTGATTTTGCTTGATTTGGAATCTGATTACTCAAGTTATGATCATTTAATGAACATGTATCCATTGTTTCAGATATGACGAATCTTGACATAATTAAGGATTACAGTTTTAAAACTCCTAGTAATGTGTGAATATCATTATGTTATAAATAAAATTTGCAAACTACGAAAACTTATTTTGCTTGATTTGGATTTAAGTTGATTGAGATATGCTAATTTTAATAAGTACGGGTCGCTGCTGGAAATTACATACTTGATCATCAACCATGTGATTATCATTCAATTAAATCAATGGAAATTAGCAGTTAATTTCTTGAGATAATTATTGATGGATATTAGTGAAATATTTAAAAATGGTTATTCCTTCCTTGAATGACATCGACCATGACCAAAACTTGATTAGATATGATCTAGATTACAATTGGTTACATGAACCTTCCAAAAAACATTAATGCTTGAATAGGATTGAGGATTTGTTTATTAAATCTCCTTATAATTTTAATAAAAAATATTTTAATTATTATTATATGGTATAACTTTGGTGTAAAGATCTATTATCATCTCAAGTATAAAGTGATAAATTGGTATTATCCTCGCCTGACGCGGATATGGTGTCTAGTCAGGGAGCGTTGGGCTAGCAGGTTGCTTCGTGAGCAGTCTGTCCCACTCCTGTCGGTACTGTCCATGATGGCGAGTAAGGAAGGGCTAATGTTTGAAGGGATCGTGATGTATTTTTCTAATTATTAAATTTTGAATAATGTGTTTTTGAGATTATACCATCCTTCAAGCAACAATTAAAAATTATTTGTTGGTTGATTGATTGTATTGATAATTGATTTAATATGATTAAATTAGTTAGATCCAATTAAAATTAAAGCACTCTATTATGATTAGAATTGTAATTTCCCTTGGAAATATTAATTATGTGAATATGATTTATAATAAGTAATTAGGATTTTAACATGATATGGAGGATCACATAAGTGACATCCATGGTCTCCCGTCAAGGAGAAGGGTTCCGTCATTGAGGATTGTACGTAGAATTCGTCTATCCGAAGTAACAGTTCATGCATACAAGCGCATCTTGATCGGGCTCTTTTCTTCTCGAAAGAGTAAGGCCGTATACGTAGTGACCCAAATATGGAGTCCTCGTATTATTGGACCCATATTGGATTGCGCATAGTGAGTTCTGATCTTGTTGACGGTTGGTTCAGTTAACGATGGGTCAACATCACCTTAGGGATGGTGGGCCTGGGTGTTAAAGACCGAATTGGTAATGCAAGTTGGACTTGCAAGGCGGAATGTGTTCCCTCTTCTTTTTATCTGAGTTGCAAGTTCCCATATTATTGGATGTAATAAAGGTAAGAAGGATATCCCAGATCTTGCTTGAGATATAATGGTAAGTATATCTCCTACATTGAAAGTGATTAAGGGAATGAACTTTTGGTATTGACAAGGCAAGACAATTTTGATATAAAAATTTCTAATTCAAAGTAATATATATATGTAAATTTCTATCTCAGATAATCCTCATTAAACCCACTCAATACTATACTTAATAACAACCAGTAAAATATCATGGATTGGATCCATGATAAAGATATTGTACTTGCAGTTGGACACATAATGTATGTGGTTGCAATGTGCAAGTTTCCTCATAAGAATGAGAAATGGAAACTAAATAGATAATAGGACAACAACCTAGGGTTTGTATGTATATATAGTCTTAATCTCTCATCGAGTGTGCTTTGGAAGTATCACGTCGATGATGATCGTAATTGTTAATTAATCCTTATAAAATCTAAGAAGATGTTTTGACATGCATATATGCTCTCAACATTTAATCATGAATGACATGGTTCACTGCATTATGCAGAATAGTGGCTCGATAAGAGATGATGTACTCCAAATGTTTGAGTACCTACATGAACCTAAGTCTTTAAGAGCTAAGATGTATGTAGATATGATGAGTGTCATCATTCTACTATCTATACTCTAGTCCTTCATGAAACCTCGTAATTTCATATTGTATGAATTGAATGAAGCACGTGTAAATGTTGAAATACTATTATATTGAAATGTTTTATGTTCAACGTAAGCGATACTTTGTCTTAGGCAATGGTTGTTTATAGATAAAGGGAGCGTAGTGGAAGCATGGGTTTGACCCAAATAAGAAGGAAAGTCAAAGACTTGATTGTACTTCTGTGACATCCATATGACATATAAAGAGTTGGATGAATGCCAATAATGCAATAAGCCAATGCGCTGATAGTGTGACTATCTAGACAATCTTGGATCCTTAGAGAAGGACCCAGATAATGCATTGGAATAGTCTATATCTACATATCGTCATTGAAATTGACTTACTTATTGGATAAGATTAGAAGTCTAATAATCATATCTCATTCTTCTAATAACACTTGTAATTGGTTGCATATGTATTAGAAGACTAGAAATTTAATCTTAAGGTTTAATACTCATCCATGGATATTGATGCAATAGTTGCAACAATCTCTATTGTATACATAGACTTCATATTTTTAGTGGGAGAGCCCTTAGTCTTAGAGAATGTCTCTGCGACTAGATATTAGAATACACTCATAATTTATTTCTAAATATTGGAAATAAACATGAATTCTGTAATAGACCTATCATAAAGAGTTATGATGGATATATTTCAGATAGTAATCTAATATCTAGAGGACTCTACTAAATTAAAATATTAATGAATTGTTCATTAACATTTCTAATGCAGGAAATCAAACTTTTTAAGATCAATAGGAGGATGGAGATCATTTGACAATGATCTGGCATCAAACCTTGAACATTTGTCTATTGATGAGATCAATAGACTAGTAAGAGATAAAGCTTTAGATTATATGAAATTTCAAATCTTACATACCTGTGAATATTGTATTCAAAGTATAATTGTCCAATGCACCCTTCTTTGGGAGTTGTGTAAGATATCAAGGTATTCAATATCTCATACATATTGATGTATGTGGATTATCTGTATCATAATAAAAATTAATGATATGTGATATCTATTGATGATTATTTGTGACATAAGAATTCTTCTCTTCACATTAGGAACCTCTGAAATGTTCAAAGATTTTTAATTTTTCGTTTATAACCAAAGTTTGAAGGAAGATGAAATGAATTTGATCTAATCTAGGTAGCCTATACCTATAAGATGAATTCAAGTAATATCTTGTGGAGAAAGGAATATCATTCCTATCTCACTCCTAATGCACCTAAACTCAATAGAGTTGTAGGGGGATACAATTGGATCATGTGTGACATGATATGATTAGTGGTGAATCTGAGCATAATTACCTCTTAGTTTCCAGGTATATATGTAGTAGAGACTACAATATATATCCTTAATCAGATTCCATGCAAATCTAAACATGAACATCCTTATAATCTATGGTTTGGAACCTAGCCTTGTGTTGGACACTTGAGAATTTAGGTTTGCTTGGTCCGTGACCATTTCATGGATGCCAGTAAGTTGGAATATAGCGCAAGAGAGTGCTACTTCGTTAGGAAAATAAAGGATGGTATTGGATACCTACTTTATGACCTTGAGATTTAAAAGATTTAATCTATAAGGATATGAATCTTAGAGGATGAGACCTTTGAGAATCAAGATGAAAATGAAGTAAAGGATCTCATTGAATCTTGAGAAGGTAATGAGGCTCCTGAAATCGGAAACTAAAAAGGACAATTAAAGATGAAACACCCATACATCTTCAAAATAGTTTGAGGATGGATTCCAAGTGTTAGAGAAATCTGACAATGATCTGATTTCATGTGATGAAGCTTCTAAGGATCATGACATGGAAAGATGGATTTTAGCAATAAAGTATAAAGTAGACTCCATACACAAGTGGTGTATATGGACCCTCGAAGATCCACCTATATGTGTAATACCCATTAAGTCATAAATGGATCTTTTAGAGAAAGAATGATCCTGGTGAGAAGGAATGGATTTTCAAAACACGGTTCGTGTCCACAAGATACAGACCAAAGAGAAGACATCGCTTGTGATGAGACTTGCTCTTTAGTGACCATGCTTAAACCCATTAGGATATAGCTAACTATAGCTACACAACTTGACTTTGAAATCTTGATTTGAGTCAAGATTGCATTCCTCTATGAATACCTCTCTGAGGATATTCATATGAAGTAGCCCCATGGCTTGGCTTCATAGATAAGGAAAACAAGGTGTGCAAGCTAAAGAATTCCATCTATGGACTCAAATAAGCTTATTATAGTGGGAACATAAGATTTGATGAAATTATAAAGGTTATGATTTCAGATAGAATCTTAATATACCATGTAAATCTTAGTGGGAGTACCATTGTGTTTATCATGCTAAATATAGATAATATATTAATCATTTGGAATGATATAAGATGATAATAAGTGCTTCATAATCTGGTTATTCCATACCTTGAGATATGATCTCAAGGATAGCTCTTGGATCTTAGTTCTGAAGGTGTTCAGAAGCAAAGAAAAGAGAGTATTGGGACCGCCACATTCGTAGTACACCTTGGACATATTCATTTCTTTGGAAAACCCCAAGTAAAGCTTCCTTCACTTAAGAGATGGTACTGACATATCTGAAAGCACCTCAAATATTTAAGGAAGTGATTATTAGAACTGCTTGCTCTTGTGCATCAGTTATGAGAAGCCGAGTGTATGCTAGATGTGTACAAAAGCTAGATGTCTGCCAAGCAGTGGGAGTAGTAAACTATTTCGAATGCTACTATGGAAATAAAACACTTGATTATAATAATAACAATATCTTCAAAGAGGACAAGACTTTTGAGATAGTGATCTCTAAGTCTTATCTTCAAGAACTTAAGTAGTGATATAAAAGGTCTTAACTGCAGATACCTTAGGAATAGAGAACTCTGGGAATAAGGGTATTTTGATAAGGATAGTAGAAATAACATACTGGTTATAATGATTATTGAGTTGTAGTGTCAAGGACACTATACCAAATTGAGTATTGGTTGCATAATATGCAACATTCGCATTGGATGCGAGCACTATTACTAGGAGATATGCAAGTACCATAAAAGGAATTGGCGTAGTCTCTTGGGAACAGAGTGACTGATTAGCTTACGTAGCTATTTTTATAAATATCTGATGATTGCCAAATGATTGTGGGTTTAAAGATTGTTGGACCTAACTAGTGGCTCTTTGGACTAGTGGCTATTTTTCTATATTTAGCCCATTAATGGCTCTTTGGACTAGTGGGAGATTGTTGGACATGCGAGCTCACGTCAAGCCATTATGCAATAAATGTTATTACAAATATTATTCTCTAATCTGATGGCGAGGGTCAAAGAGAAAGCTGACATGCTCGCATAAACTCTCAAATGATTTTCTTAAAGAAATGCAAGCTGACTTTTCAGAATACTTATCAGAAGTAGTGGACAAGGAGAGAACTCGGCATAGTGCAATTCCATCAATCTGATTCCCGGAGCTGCTGTCATGGCTGAGCCCAGGACATACCACTTCCCTCGGCGGGATCAGGAGATGAGACTAGACCCTTCAGGTCAGCATTAATATCAAAGAAGTCATCAAGTTGTGGCCCAGAGATGCAATGAAAAATAATTAATTTGCATAATAGGCACTTAGTACAGTTAGGGTTATGTACCATAGTCATCTTAGTGATCATATAGTTGTTGATTCGAATCTTGAATCGTAGAGGATAGTGCTTGGATGAATATCCAAAGAGTTAAGTTGAGGACTCATCAAGCACTGTCAAATAATTATTTAAGAGAGGATCTCCAGCCTAAGAAGGAGATGTCAATCCTTTCTCTAAAGGCTGATATCTAACCAACCATTGATGCAGGTCCTCTGCATAGGAATAGAGATTCAAGCGTGTTAGATAAGTTAGGTCAAACAGTCGACTTAACGAGATCGAGATAACCAAAGTCCTATGTCGTATCCTGTCATGATATAGGCACGCATCCTCTAACCAAAGACAGATGTGTTACTATATGTCTGAGTATGTACATTTGGTGGACCAAAGGTTGATGACCTAATCAAGGTCTATACATCGGCGTGCTAGTATGCATACAAGAGCATATGAGTATGACGATCTCTCAAAGGGATCATATAGGTTCATTACCGAACTGGAAGACATGAGCTCACTCGTGATATATTGGGAAGGATCAAATTTCATGCACAATCATCTCGCTTTGGAAGCTTGACTAAATTTTTAGTTTTGATATATGCTTTTGGAAAGTATATGATCAACACCTATGTACGATATTTGCTTTTGGAAAGCATATGATCGATATTGACTCCCAATGATAAAATGATAACCTTGATGATAAAACCCTGAAGTAGATGACGAGTCACGAAATCCCTACTTTAAATGATGTAAATTATTGTTTAAATTTGTTGTTTCGTTGTATAAGTGAATTCGGAATTGATCAAGCAATTACCACAATGATTTATTCAATTTTATTTGAGGGGATTATGTTTATTTTACTTGAACAAGTCCTAAGGTCGAACTCAAGGAGGCAAAGAAACAATCTAGAATAATGTCTATCAAAGTTCGTGCAATGTTTTTGAGGTAGTATTTTTTAATGCAAATTCAGAATGTAAAATGCAAATGTGGCCAATTTTAGGGACTAAAATGTAATTTCAATCAAACGTTGTACAAAAATTATGAAACTTGGCCGAGATGTAAAATATGGTGAAATGAACACACTTAAATTTTCTAAATTTTCAGATGCAAGATGAATATTTAAAGAATTTATGAATGCAAATGATGTGAATTTCAATATTTAATTTATAACAAATATTAAATCTACTTATTTTGAAAGGATAAAATTATCTAAGATCTATAAGTAGGTGACTGATCTCAAAAAAATCTAAAACTTGAAAATACGATATTTAATACCTATTAAAAATTAAAGATTCAAATCTATAAAATTATTTTTATATAGCAAGCCATGGATGTCAATACAATTCTATTGAGCACGATGTTAAATACAATCAATTATATGATCCGTGGATTTTTGGTAATTTTTGGAACTGCAGTTAATTAATTATGAATTTCTAAGTTTGAATTGGGTAAAATATATAAATTATCACAAAATTGATTATTACTAATTAATTATAGTGCATAAAAATATCACAAGCATGCCATGTTATAGAGAATTAGTTGGAAAACACAATGCAATTTTTAAACTAATAAAATGATTTAAAAAGAGGCTTAAATAATGAGTGAAACATATGGGTCTATTTATAACATTACAATAAGTAAATAAAATGCATCACGGGGATTAAATTGAAATTAACTAAACCCTAGAGGGATTTATTGCGAAATTCCTAGGACACGTGCAAAGCACGTGCCCTGGATGACGGGGGGCTTTATTGCGATTTGGTGGAAGTTAAGGGGGTTCAGTACAAGAAGTCCCCCTCTCCTCACATGCGCCTCACATGGGGAGGGCCTCGGGCTTCGTGCTCGATGTCTGGAACATTGGAGATGTGCTGCTGCTTAGCGGAGAAGCGGATCCGAGGCTGAGGTCAAGGCGAAGCTCCTGGAAGATGGCGGAGGGCGTGAGAGGAGGCGGGTCTAAGCAAACCAGCACCTGCGCCCGGAGGTCGAGGACTGGCAAAGGTGGTGGTCCGATGGCGATGGTCGATTGGAGTCGATGATGTTGCATGGTGAAGATGCTCTTGGATGTGTAATGCAGTAGCGGGCTGAGCATCGAGGGAGATGGATTGGTGAAGACGTACAAGTGGAGCGGCGAGGCAGAGGAACGAAGATGGTTGTTGTCGTGTCGAGGTGGAGTGGAATCGTGTTGGCTCGACGGGATAGGATGGTCGGAGAAGAGCAGCTCGTGCTGAGACTTGTGGTGTTGCAACGATGGGTTCACCCACCGAATCTCACCATGGGAAGATGGAAATAGGTTTTGTCACCACTGTGGTTTTCCCTTTCAATTGTGCAAACGACAGATGCTTGGATGAGGCCTTGCGATGTGTTGTTAGCAGAGAAGAAGGGGGCTGATGAGGGAATCAGATGAAGTGTGAGGAGAAGGAAGGAAATCGGAGAAGAGATCTTGACGAGGAGGTCGAGGGTGAAGAGATTAAGAGGTGGCGCCAGATTTATTGGAAGGTGATTGAGGGGCGAATCGAAGATGGGATACGCAAGGGAGGTGGTGTCGAGATTCGCGGAGGAAAGGTTGGGACGAGGTAAGATTAGGAATGAATAAGGAGGAGATGGCGGAGGGGCATGTACATATGGAAAGGAGAGGGTGGCCCGACAGTTGAGGGTGGCTCACAAAAGAGGAAGGTGGTCGGGCGACATCGCTGCCACAGATGGAAAGAAGGTGAAGATGAGAGGAAGGGGAAGGATCAGTGGCCATCCGTCGGCTGAGATCGGACGGCCTTGATGATGCCACGTGGTATTAATTTTATTGTTATTTATTATTATTATTATTTATTATTTATTATTTTAAAGTTTTTGATTTGTTTACATAAAAATAAATGAAAATAGAGGGCAAAATGGGTGACACATGGCGGCTCCAGGACCTGCCATGTGTCAACCCTAGAAAAATCGGAAATAAAATACAAAGAAAAATCTGAGATAAATAGCAAACGACCTAGGATCAAAAATTTTCTTAACAAAATTTACTCAACTTGATGAGATCTACAACTTTCATGAAGAGATCAAAATCAAAATCGATCATTTGCATAAAGTGTTATTTTTGGGGTACTCTATGTATATAGAATACCTTGATTTTTTGATTTTATATATTTTTTGTCATTTTTAAATAAGTATAAAAATAAGAGAAAATACATAAATATTTACACATTAATCTATTTTTTATTTTTATTAAGTAAGAAAAAGAATAAATAAAATAAATTATGAAAACTATAATTTTTCTAAAGACTGTTAATGAAGTCTCGAACTTTGTTTGTTACTTTGATTTCAAGCTCATTTTGGATTTTGGATTTTTACGCATTTTAATAATACTTCCATCAAATAAAATAAATGAAAAAAATAAAATAAAATGAGTTAATTATGTACATAAAATAATAGGTTAAAAACCGCTAAAATACAAAAATGTACAAAAAGGCCCAAAATCGAACTTTCTCGTATAAGCTTCGATTCACTCGAACTTGATCATGTTTTGAAGGTAATTGAATGTACATTAGTTCAAAAGTGAGTAGGATCAAATCAGACACTAGATGAGGAAGATATCAACATTTTAGTTCGGAAATCCTGGAATTAGGTTTTGAGTTTCACGTCCACTTATTTATCTTAGTGATTTTTTTATTTTTCATTTATTCTTGTTAGTAATATGTACACATTGGAATGGTTTCAGGTGATTTGGAATTAGCATGAATTCATTAAAAATGGGGGAAGTTAGGCTATTTTACATGTCAATTTGGCTGAGATTTTTGACTTCTTATTTTATGCAAATATGAGTGATAAAATGCAATTATTATTTTACATTCATGAATTCTAATTATGCAATTTAAATGAAGAAATGCCAATGAATTTTGGAGATTTGAGCTTAATTAGTCATTTTTAGAGTGATTAATCTGAGATTCATCATCCCGTATACTTAAACCATGCTCGTCCCCGAGCATCTATAGAAATGTAATGAGGTGAAATGAGATTAAGTTCCATACCAAGACCATGAGCAGAAGTAAACATGGAGCTAGACCCGATCTTTGGATTATTAGTTTGGTGGAACTTCTGTGAGACTTAGGGTTTTAAAATCAACAGCCTCCAAGTTCTACAGATCATTGTCACAGTTTCGTCCCTGAAGTCATCTTAGATCCATCCCCTTCCCAAAGCATACCCATGACCATTGAATAATTGACTCATGCGTGTGAAAGATTTAGTTCTTGCCATCCAGAATGCCGGACTACCATGCAAACCTCCTCTCCAGTAATTCATCTTCGGGGAGACAGGTATTTCCTTCTAAGGTCTGTCGTGATGTGTTCACAATTGAAAAGGGGAGAAATTAGAAGAGGGGAAAAGAACTAGAGAGTGACCAGTGTAATCACCTCTCCTTGTGAAGCTGGCCAGTGTTGTTGAGTCTCCACCAAAATCTGCAGGCTGACTTGAAGCTTGGACCTTTTGTTCAAATATTTATTTGGAAGTAGGCTTATTTTTTATTTGGATTATGGCTGCTCTTACATGGATCTTGTTGTGCCCCTACGGATATGGAATCTTTTTTCTGTACATTTTTTGGGGTCTTAGAAAGAATCGTGCCCAACTGTCCATCTCTTTCAAAAGTTTTATTTCAACCCGTACTCCGATCTTTAGATGTCCATGCTACCAGAAAAGAAACCCACACAGTCTTCCAAAACCCCTGTCTGTGTTGATCTAAGTGCAAAGTATGAGAGTACAAATTAATTCCCTAGTTCAGAGTCGTACCCATAAGGAAGATACCATGTTAGATACTAAGAGTCAAACAATGCACATTGTCATGTGGAACTCGAAGAATTAATTCATAGACCTGAAGCTTCTAAAATCTTTTTCTCGGTGAAGTTCCTCTAAAAATTAGGTGGATTAAGGTCAAGTACAGACCACTCTCAATTTCTGCTCATAACTTGGTTCAGAACCCAATGTCTTTTCACCAATGCATGAAATGTTGGATGAAGTGTAGGTGCGTGAAATGCAGACACATTTTTTTTACTTTAGTGATTTTTTTGATTGATTGATTTTTTAGAGATATTTTTTAGAAGGAAATTTTTATGCAAAAAAGAATAAGAAACCGTTTTTCAAAAATTTTGGTTGGACACAGTCCATCAGTGTTAGTTGCAAAATTCTTTTTTATGGTTTTTACAAGTTAGTTACCCATCCCGTAAATACATATAGACTTACGCAAAAGTACGAGCTATGGGTAAACTATATACATAATATATATATATACATACACCCCCTTATACTAAGCGAGTGTTATGTCCTCAGAGCACAAGAAGTGAAAAGAAGACATAGCTCTGACTAAGCGTAAGAGAGTGAAAAAGAAATGTTAAACAATAGAATTCAGCCCGCCTCCCTATAATTAGGTTGTGAACAGTCGAAGTATAAAAGAAGGGAGAAAAATGAGGTGGATAATGGGAGAAGTGGATGAAGAAAGTATATACATAGGGCATTGTGTCCCCCTATACTTAGGCTATGGTAGCCCAAGTACATGAGACGGGTGGAAATGGGGTGATCTAGAGAAGGAGTGGGTGAGTAACTTGGTATATATAGATGGTATTGGTTCCCCCCTATACTTAGGCCTTGGCCTAAGTAAATGAAGAAGATGTACATGGGAACTGATGGGGTCGGGAGGTTACAGATGATTAAAGAAGTTTCGGCAGATCTTTTTGTGAGCCTGTGGTGGGAGGTCATAATGATTGAAAGAAGATGAATTGGTTAAGTCCCGGCCATTGTCAATGTTATCCTTAGAGAAATCATGCTGGAGAGTAGATGAAGCGTATGACTCAGATGATATATAGCCATCATCGGATTTATCCTTAGAGGAATAGTATTGGAAAGTGGATGCACTCTAAATATTATTGCTCTTCAGTTGCTTCAGTTGTTTTCTCAGAGTTCGTTCCTTCTTTGGATCAAGCGATTCGTCCTCAGATGATGAATGCTCTGAAGCACCAGTCTCGGTCAGCTGATAAGAAATTATTATAGTATATTTAATAACACCAGGAGAATCGACTCTAGACGAATAATAGTGAGGAACTTGAGTCGTCCAACGTGAATAAGTGTTTGGATCCTTGCATAGATAGGGTTTTAGAGCTACGAACTGACCTCACTCATAAGGATTATCCTCTCTGGACCTGATGAGGAATCATCAGACGATTACTTTTCCAGAAGTTCGAAGGGACTTTCTTTTTATATGAAGGAGCAACCATTTTGGTTCGTGTTGTCTGTGAAGGTACTAGTCCTACGAGTGAGGTGTTGACAATCGAGTCTCTAGATGAATAACAATTTAAATATTTCTCCCTGACCAGTGCACGTCCTGCATATTTGTTTTTAATTGACTTGATGTTGGTGCATTCTTGTGTGAGGTTGATTTGATCAATGTGATCAGAGAAGATTTTGATTACCTCTGGGTGAGACCATGCATATGTCTCAGGATCATAGAAGAATTCAGGTATTCGATGTTCCATGGTGAGAACAGCAGAAATGGAACGGTGGGGATAATCTTTGAACCAATGGTCAGTTCAACAACTGCTATCTCAAATGTAGCAGCGGGGTAGGGCTCTTCTATCGCTTGGTGGTTACAGCTATTTACGGTTTCGTGGGTCGCCTAAGAATATCGTGTTTCCTCAAAGACTATGTGAGATCGAAGTGCTCCCAATGCTGTAAAATTGATTTCCCGAGTCTCGCACTCAATAATTACCTTAGCCAATGCTAAGAATGGCTTCCGAAAATGATTGGAGACTGGATGAATTCTCCTTGATGCTCAATATCAATGATCGTGAAGTCTACATTAAGTGGAGAACCTTGGAATGTAATGATGGCTGAAATGGTTCTCTCAGCCGCTTTATAGATCTATCAGTCAGTTGAATGATCTCTCTTATCTTCCTGATAGGTTCAGTTTGAGTTTGTCAAACACAGAGGCTGGGAGGATATTGATTGGTGAGTCATCATCGATTCGGGCATGGGTAAATGTTGTTTCTTCGATTCTACAAGTCAAATCTGGGCAACCGCTTCACTATGCGGCTCTTGGTTTTTCTCAATATTAAGGAGGTTGCCATTGATAAGATAAGGAAGAAACCCTAATATTTTAAATCAAGGAGAGTGATGGCACAAGTGTGCCATTTTTTGATATTTAAGATCAGTTCATGTACACCAATGCAAACGCAAATCAAACCCCGGGTTCACCAACTCACACAATGAGGGGCGTGAGAGTTCGGCCGATTTTCCTATCATTTTTAGTTTGTGATAAATTCAATATTGGAAAAGATTTAGCGAGTTGTTAGGTGCCAGAAATTTTCCTACAAACTGTCCTGAATTCTTATGAGTAGTTGCACCTACTTAAGACAATATAGGTGTAAGTACAAACCATAAAACGGCTACCCGTTACTTAAGGACAGATCCTTACATAGTGTCCTTTAAACCGCCCATTGTGCTAAGGAAATCCAGACCATTTACCGGCTACCAGTATTTCCTCCCTGAGAAGTAGCTAATCGTTCTATAGAATTAGTAGTCTGAATGAAGATTCTAGAGCTTGGATCTAACCTTAAGTGTTGTATCTCTATCACTCAGACAAATAATTCAATCCAAGGATGGGGTTTCTCTCCTATAAAAAATCTTGATTTTATGGGTTAATTAAAGTCGGCATTGTTCAGCAATCCAATTTCAACTAGGCCATCATTGAAAAATTAAGTGAGAACAAATGCACGTCTACCGTCCACTTCCAATTTCCTTTAAAAAATTACGTGACAAAACATGAGGAAGAAATTCAGGAAAAGTCGATGTAATGAAACAATGTTGTATGCTTAGATAGAAGACTTACAATGATTCCTCCCTCGTGTGGGATACAATACAAGAATTGAAATTTATTCTAAATGAATGTAAGCTGACAAAACCGCACCTATCAATAAGATCTATTAATCGGGAAGAATTGAGTTAAAATTTGACTATGTTCAACGATATAATGTGTGTCTCAATTATAGTCAAGTGTGGTCCTAGGTTCTACGAGCACAAACAAAACATCCTATCAACTCTAATAGCCATATGTGTAGGTCTAACCTATAAGCCACTCAAGTTAGGCCCCACCCTCATCGGAGAGTGAAACTGGTCACGACTAGGGATGAGAATCGGGTCGAGTCAAGTCGGGCCCACCCCGAGCTCGATTCAAATTTTTGTTCCACGGGTCGGGCCTAAGCCCGCAACATTTTGGAAAATATGGCCCAAAACTCGAGCGCGACCCATAAATACATGGGTCGGGATGGGCTCGGGCCGGCCCACTATAATAAAAAAAAATATTTCATTAACTAGGATTGGAACCCCATTTGGAATCGGAGTCTCATTATTTTACCCCTCTCCATTACAACATGCACATTCGATATCAAATATATTCAAATCAAAGCTATGTGGATCATTATAATGGGTCTATATGTGGGTCGGCTTATGTGCTTCGGGCTTATATGTGGGTTGGGCTCAGGTCAGGCTTATGACGTGTCCATATGCGGGCCGGCCCGTGAGCTCGGGCTCGGGCCCATCATTGCCCGAGCCCGGCCCTAAATTTGATATGGGCTAAAAAATTAGGCCCAAGCCCGCCCAGCTATTGCTTGTACCCAGGCTTGGGTCGGGCTTTAGCGGGCTGGGCTGGGTTGGTCCTACCCAATGCTCATCCCTAGTCATGACACACCACAGAGAAAGTTTGAGGTCTTTTTACACGAGCGAGAGTCCAAACGAACACCACTATAAATGAACATTTATTACAAATAATTAAATAGTGCTGGAAATAAATCCTACTCTCTATGCTCTCCCACCTCTTAACTCGATCTTAATTTTATGTGATTTTATGGAAGTCTGTGAAGATGTGTCGGTTTTTGGACAATCGCTCCACGTACACGGGTACCTCGCATAAAAAATTAAGTAAGAGAGTGTAAGAGAGTGACTCAAAATTAATTAAAAAATAAATACAGAAAATAAATGCTGGAAAATAAAATAAGAAATGTACAGTGGCATGTTCGAGGGTCAGACTACCCGGATGTGTGAAAAACCAGACACTGAATTTTCTAAATGAAACCTAAGCCATTTGCCTCCCCAGCAACGACACCATCTGACGAGTTATGAAAATCCTACTTTAAATGATGTGAATTATCGTTTAATTTTTTCGTTTCGTTGTAGGTGGGAATTCAGAATCGATCAAGACAGAACTACAATGATTTATTCAATTTTATTTTAGTGGTTTTATGTTTACTTTACTTAGACAAGTCTCAAGATCGAACTCAAGGAGGCAAAGGAACAACCCAGAATAATGTCTATCAAAGTTTATGCATGATTTTTGAGGTGGTTTTTTAATTGCATTTTATGAATGCAAAATGCAAATGTGGCCAATTTTAGAGACTAAAATGCAATTTCAATCGAATGACGTCCAAAAATTACGAAACTTGGCTGAGATGTAAAATATGGTAAAATCAACACACCATATTTTTTGGAATTTTCATATGCAAGATGAATATTTAAAGAATTTATGAATACAAATGGTGTGAATTTCAATATTTAATTATAATAAAGATTAAACCTATTTATTTTCAAAGGATAACATTATCCAAGTTCTATCACTAGGTGATTGATCTCGGAAAAATCCTGAACATTGAAAATACAAGTGTAATCACTATTAAAAATTAAATATTGAAATATACAAAATGATTTTTATATAACAAACCATGGATGCGAATGCAACACGATGTTAAATACAAATAAGTATATGATCCGTGGATTTTTGGCAATTTTTGGAACTGTGGTTAATTAATTATGAATTTCTAAGTTTAGATTGGGTAAAATACAAATTTTCACAAAATTAATTATTACTAATTAATTACAGTGCGTAAAAATATCACAAGCATGACATATTGTAGAGAATTAGTTAATAAACACAGTGCAATCTTTTAACTAATAAAATGATGTTAAAAAGAGGCTTAAATAATGAGTGAAACACAAGGGTCTATTCACAACATACAATAAGTAAATAAAATGCAGTGCGGGGATTAAACTGAGATTACCTTAACCCCAGAGGTGGATATTGCAAAATTACCAAGGGGCGTTGTTGCAATTTGGTGGAGGTTCAAGGGGTTTAGTACAGGATGTCCCCTCTCCTCACATACGCCTTACGTGGGGAGGGTCTCGGGCTTCGTGCATGGTGTATGGATTGACGGAGACATGTTGTTGGCTTGGCGGAGAAGCGGCCTCCAAGGTTGAGATCGAGGCAAAGCTCTAGGAAGATGGCAGAGGCATGAGAGGAGGTGGGTATAAGCAAACCAGCTCCAACGCTTGGGAGGTCGATTACGGGCGGAGATGGCGGTCCGAGATGATGGTCGACTAGAGTCGATGTTGTTGCACGGTGAAGATGCTCTTGGGATGTGTAGTGTAGTGGCGGGCTGAGTGTCGAGGGAGATGGATTGGTGAAGACATACAGGTGGAGGCTGCGAGGCAGAGGAATGAAGATTGTCGTTGTCGTGTCGAGGTGGAGTGGAATCGTGTTGGCTCGACGAAGCGAGGATTGCGGAGCAGAGCAGCTCGTGTTGAGACTTGTGGTGCTGCAACGGTGGGTTCACCCACTGGATCTTGCCACGGGAAGATGGAAATAGGTGTTGTCACCATCGTGGTTTTCCCTTTAAATTGTGCAAACTGTGGATGCTTGAATGAGGCCTTGGAGATGTATTTTTATAGTAGAGAAGAAGGGAGTCGGCGAGGTAATCGGATGGAGTGTCAGAAGAAGGAATGATATCATGGAAGAAATTTTGACGAGAGGTTGAGGGTGGCGAGATTAGGAGGTGGCGGCCAGATTGATTGGAGGTGGTTGAGGGGCAAATCAGAGACGGGATACACCGAGGGAGGTGGCATCAAGATTCATAGCGGAAAGGCTGGGACGAGGCGAGATTAGGAAAGAGTGAGGAGGGAAGATGGATGAGGGCAGCCGTAGATGGAAAGGAGAGGGTGGCATGGCGGTGAGGGCAGCCCCGCAAAAGAGGAAGGTGGTCGGGCAGCATCGCCGCCACAGATGAAAAGAAGGTGAGATAAGAGGAAGGGGAAGGATCCAATGGTTATCCAATCGACCGAGATCGGACGACCAAGAGGATACCACGTGGCATTGATTTTATTATTTATTATTATTATTTTAAAATTAAGTTTTTATTTTTATATAAAAATAAATAAAAATAGGGGCCAAAATCGGTGACACATGATGGCTCCAGGAGCTGCCACGTGTCAGTCCCAAGAAATCGAATATAAATACAAAAAAAATCCAGGATAGTAGCAAACAACCTCGGATCAAAAAAATCGTGAAAGTTACTCATCTCAATGTGATTTACAACTTTTATGAAGAGACCAACACTAAAATCGATCATTTGCACAAAGTGATCTTTTTTGGGGTACTCCATGTATATAGAATACCTTGATTTTTGCATTATATATTTTTGTCATTTTAAATAAGATAAAAATAGAGAAAAATTACGATAAATATTCACATTAATCTATTTTTTGGATTTTTATTAAGTAAGAAAAGAAGAAATAAAATAAAATACGAAAACTATAACTTTTGTACGACTATTAGTGAAGCCTCGGACTCTGTTAGTTTCTTTGATCTCAAGCTCATTTTGGATTTGAATTTTTACACATTTAGTAAAACTTTCATCAAAAAAATAAATGAAAAAATAAATAATATAAAATGAGTTAATTATGTACATATAATAATAGGTCAAAAATCTCTAAAATACAAAATGTACAAAAAGAGGACCAAAACCCAACTTTTTCGTATGAGCTCCGATTCACTTGAACTTGGTCTTGTTTTGAAGATAATTGAATGTAAATTAGTTCAAAAGTGAGTAGGATCGAATTGGACACTAGATGATGAAGATATCAACATTTTAGTCCGAAAATCCTGGAACTAGTGTTGAGTTTCATGTCCACTTATTTATGTTAGTGATTTTTTTTTGTATTTTTTCGTTATTCTTGTTAGTAATATGGTATACAATGGATGTTGTTTCAGATGCATTTGGAGTTAGCATGAATTCATTAAAATCAGGGAAGTTAGGCTATTTTACAGGTCAATTTGGCTGAGATTTTTGGCTTCTATTTTATGCAAATATGAGTAATAAAATGCAATTGTTATTTATACATTAATGAATGCTAATATGGCAGTATAAATGAAGAAATGCCAATGAATTTTGGATACTTGAGCTTAATTAGTCATTTTAGAGTGATGAATCTGAGATTCATGAGTAGACAATGTAAAATTGATGTAATACTCGTGTTTATTCCGGGTTTTCCAGTATGTGGTGATGTACATGTATTAGGAATATCTGAGGGTGATATAATCATAAATGATTGTATAACCATGACGCTTCCATTCCTAGGGAGTGATGAAATGGGTTTGGATTTTAGTGACTCCTCTCAGTAGAGAAGTGATCTGATCTTGGTCCAAAATGTTGGTCATTGATCTGAATGTGATTCAGATGAAATGAGAAAATTAGATTTGTGGTCTTGATTTATTTAAGCATTTATGAGAGGTCCGCAAGATCTAGATTCGAATTGTGATCTCAATATCCAAGTCAATATATGTGGAACAATGCAATCGGTCTTTCCTTATCTCCAAGTATTTGGGGAGAAAGTGCATTAGTCTTGAAATTTTCAAGAATAATTCCATTGTTGAATTATACCAAAGCATTGAGAAATGGATAATTAAATGTGATTTAATTATCGTGAATAATGTGAATTTGATTCATATTATTTGAATACATGAGAATGATAATTTGATATAATTAAATGTGACTTAATTATTATGGATACCAATAATGTGGATAGTACTATCAAATTATTCATATAATTATAAATGCGATTTATAATATATTAGAGAGGAACTACTGTGATTTATATTTGTTGATTATTTATTGATATGAATTAGATTCACATCGGATGATTAATTGAAATATAATTTACATTTTGCTTTGGGAATGTGAATGTGATTCATATTTTTTTCAATTGCATGATTGCAATATTCGCAAGATAATTATGAATTATTTCTGTGAAATAATTTACAACAAGTGTTGTTGTAAATCTTGGAGATATCATGAGATAATTAGATCTCATGAGATAATGAGGAGATTGACCCATTCCATCATAAGAGGGTCGACGACCACCAACTTCCATTGGGAGTGGGTGGTCGCCCCCCCCCCCCCCTTTTAGGGATGAGGTCAGTCTTCTCCCTCTTTATATCCAAGATTAATTGATTTGATTTGAAAATAATTTATATTGATTTACCAATATATACTAAATCAAATTAAATTAATTATTGTTGTGTTTTTTACAATAACATCATGTCCATTGAAAGTAAAATAAATCAATCTCATTAATTGATTATGTGTTGTCTATGGATTGAGATACATGGACTCCCAAAACCTTATATAAGAAGAGACTCCCCTTGATCTTCAAGTTACAACAAAAATAATACAACTCTCTCTCTCATTCTCATGACATGCCCTCTCAGTAATTGAGTGGTTACGCAATCCCTCCCTAGAGAGAAGGTCACCGCTGTCGTCGCCTCGCCATTGTACTATCGCCTCAACAACTATTGGGTCTCCGTCTTCTTTGGTGTGTCTCGCTCGGAATAAGACGTTCAATCTCATGAGAGGAGATCGGGAGATCCATTTCTAGGATCAATGATGGGATTGCGAGAAGCATGCGACTCATCTCCACACTCACAAGCATCTCCTCCGACAGATCGGACTTGAGACATGAGGTCTCTTCTAGTAGAGACTCGATCACAACCATGCTACAAGAGGTATTCCTTTATGTACTATGTGGTTAGATGAAATGATCCAAGTAGTGTTCTTGGATCATGTGATTTTATCTTTCAAGTTTTTTTAATTCCACTGCCGGGAGCGACTAGTACTACTAGTCGCTCTCGATCGCATAAGATGCGATCCTCATTCTACCGTGATGCGCTTAAGGATTTTCCCATATACTTCACAAAAGTGTACTAATAAAAGGCCACTACTATGCATTCTATAAAACATAAGAGTACATATGTAATTGTACAAAAATATGAGTATAAGTGTTATTGGAAAATTTTGGAAGGGCATGGCTAAACAAACTCTCGAAAAATATGATGTAGCATTTTCATATTTATTTGTATGATATATCGGTCTAACTCAATTTGACCCAGTTGAACCATACAAACCAAACCAATAATACTATGAGCAATCTTTTTCAGTTTTTATGAATTGCTAACGTCATCACCGGTTCGACCAGTTGATCCCATTAGTCCGACCATAAAAACTAAAAAATCGATACATGTCTGGGTTGATGTCTGATTCGGTTTGTAAAACATTGGTTTTATTATATACTTGACCCTTATCTCCCCTACTTTATTCCTTGTCGGCCCAATCATCAAGATGACTAGGTCTCGGGGTTTAGGGTTATAAAATACCTTTGGCATTTTATTTTTTTCCTTTTCTTTTCTTTATTCTTTTATTTTGGGCTTTAAACAATATATTTTATACAATATTTATACAGTAAATAGTAAATGTTAATTTGTACAAAATAATGATATTTACATTCATTTAGCAAGGGTTTAACGACCAAAATGAAAGAATAAAGGTGATGAATCGGATTCATCACCCCCGTATACTTGCCTTTGCTAGTCTAACAAACACATGCAATACGTGAAAAAGTAAAAATAAAGAAAAGAAAAAGAAAGAAATTAGACTAGTTTTAATTCTTAAACTCGCCTTCATAAAATCAAAGTTTGGAGCTTAAGTCAGACCTTTGGATTTTTGGTGCGGCCGGAACCTCATTGAAAAACGGATTTGAAACCAACAGCCTTCAAGAATCTCAAAACCATGCTCATGTATCCTTAATATCCAGGTTAGAATAAGTGAAATCATAGGCAAACCCTTATGACTATGAATATATCTTGGATAGTGTGTGTGTGTATGTGTGCGCGTGCGATATGTAGCTCTCCTCGACTGAAGCGGTAAAAGTCGGTCTTCTATAGCATGGTGATCCTAATTCTCCAATCCAATAACTCTTTCCTCGAGAAGTGGGGTATTCCCTTCTTATTTCAAGTACAACTAGCTCAAGAATAGGAGATGGAGAGAAGAATAGACGGTAGCAAGTGTAGCTTCCTATCCTAGAATGCTTGACCAGTGTAGCAAAGTCATCCAGCTACATGCTCACAAATATCTGACTTTAAAGCTCAAGATTGCTTGTTGGCTATACAAATATATACACTCCGATAGGTATTTTATTTTTAATAAGGCCTGTCCAGTTTTTTGGAGTTTTTTTATTTTTTTTCCTTTTTTTAATACTATATAAAACAACATTTACATAAGGACTTTTTCTTCTTAATCCAGTAAACTATCCCTCTTTGAAGCTTTGTTACAACCCACAACATTTTCCTTTAAACCTCGTCGCCATTGGATCGGTTGGGGTACAATGGCCACAAATGTGTGACTTCTAATGTTTCCATTGGCGTGTATCTCATGCCGGTAAATCCAGCCCTCTGAGGTGAGAAAAGTGAAAGGTGCAGGTGTGCAAGTTGGGTCATTATCAACAAGAGTCATGGGTGTCCTTCGAAATACTCTACTTAAGAAGTCAAAACAACATTGAACTAAGTCTCGTGATCTCAGTGAATTAAGTCTAGAAGACCTGAAGTATATCAATTACAGTTCCTATAAGGTCCCTGTAATTAAGTAGATTTAAGGTCCAACCAAGCTCAAATATTCGGATTTTACTTAGACTTGTTCAATTATCAAACTTGATTTATAAAATGCAAATGTAAAAAATATTTTTTGTGATGCAATTATCTAATTTCAAACTTTTATGGATTTTTAAAAAGGTTTTGCAAATTTTTATGCAATTTTGAAAAGATTTTACAAACATTTTTGTAAATTTTGATTTTGCAAAATTATAGGGATTTTTCATAAAAAAAATTTAGAAAAGAAATAGGTATATGTATTTATGCAGGAGTGTTTTTTATTATTTACAAAAATTGAAATTTTTAGGAATTTACAAGTTTGTATAGGTTTGTAAAGGATGTGCATAGTTCTCAAAATAATTTGAAAAGAATTTTGAGTAAATTTTGAAAAGTTTATTTTTGAAAACTAATTTTACAAATATTTTTATAAATATTTTACAAAATTTGAAAATCATTTACAAATCAAACAATACATATACTTTTTTCAAACTATTTTTGCAACCATTTTCTAAACCATTTGCATATAGATTTTCAATACATTTTATTTCAAATAATGACAATAAATTTCTACAAACAAAACATTTTTACATAGGCTGAAAACATTAAAAAATATTTTCCAAATAATTTAAAAAAAATCAATAGGATTCTCAGACTATTTTTCAAACATTTTGTAAGAAATTTTTTTACCTGATTTATTAATCAATATATACAAAGAATTTTAATGATCTTTATACAAGTGTGTAACTAATTGTATTTTAGCCATACTCATTAAAAATACGAAAGTACGAGTTATGGCTAAAGTATATACGAAGTATATACAACCCCAATACTTAGCTTGAGCTACGTCCTCATAGATCAGAGAGGAAAGGAGAAGACAAAACTCGTACTGAGTATAGAAAAGCCTATGCTGCAACGAATGAATAAATAATGAAAGAAGAAGAAATGAATGAATGATAAGTGGATAGTCCCCCTATACTTAGGATGAAATAATCCTAAGTAAAGCAGATTATACACAAGGGAGGGAGGGTCAAGGGTGGGAATGAGAAGGTCACACTCAGACTGTCTCCTCCTATACTTAGGGTAAGATATCTCTAAGTAGACAAGAAAAGGAAATAGTTGGGGGATCACAAAAAGAAACTAATAAAAAGAAAATGTACGAGGGAAAATATACACATCACTCCCCATGTACTTAGGGTAAAAGAGCCCTAAGTATAGGCAACAACAAGAGTGATGAAACATAATGAAGAATGAACACTTAGGGTATACTCCTATACTTAGGACAAAGTACATCCTATGTATAGAAATGAAGAAGGGGTATACTTAGGACAAAGTACATCCTATGTATAGAAATGAAGAAGGGGTAACACCTTTTTGGAATAAAAAGAAAATGAAAGGAAGAACCGAAGAAAAGAAGAAAGATCACTCAACTCTTCCACCTCCCTGATACTTAGGACAAAGTACGTACTAGGAAAGGTAAAACACTTGGAATGAGGTTGATGAGAAAAAATGGTAGATGGAAGGAAGTAAAACAAAAGTGGATATACAAGTATATGGATATACATGGATCAATAAGGTAGAAAGAGGACCTTCTTGCATGAATGCTGAGGAATGGATATGATAAGGTGCAGTCGATATCGGGTCATCAACTGACACAAACCGATCACTATCGACATGATGAAGATCCTCAGCAATCTCAAAGCGAAAAGGCACAGATTGGTCAATGGAAGTAGTGTGGTAATGGTTGGCATGGGAAGTCTCCGCTAAGTCATAATCAAAAGGCTCGAATTCCTTGATGAAAGAAGTAAGGTCACATTCGACCTCTACAGTCTCTACTAAGTCTACCCTCCACTCTAAGGTGTCTATAGTGTAAACGTCGTGGATGTCATCAATGCATCTCCACTCACCAGAAGGTGGAACTCCAAGGTATAGGCTTTCCGACTCTTCCTTCCTGAAGAGGAATTTTTTGGGTCTCATTCTCATCCATCAAAAAGCAAACCTCCAAGATATCAACATCAAGGTCATAGTCCTCGGGGTTGGCTAACACAGGTACACTCTCATCAGATGTAGGACTCTGGTCAACAGTGGGTACAGTGATCAACACATTGCTCCCATCAACAGAACAAAAGTGAATCTCTCCAGATCCATAATCAATAACAGCTTTCGCAGAGGCGAGAAAAGGCCATTCTAGGATGATCGGAGGATGCTCCACGAGGGTGGAGGTCTCCATGGGAAATACAACAAAGTCAGCGGTGAAGCTCATGCCCTGAATCTGGATGATAATGTTCTCTAGAATACCCATTATCCTCTTTATTATTCCATCAACAAATTGACAAATCATCCTGGTTTTCTTGAGAGGCCCTAAGTGAAGAGATTGTACCGGTGAGAAAGGTATTATATTAATCTAAGCATCGCCGTCAAGGAGAGTGTGATCACCAGAATATGATCAGAAATGGTGCATTTCACAAGAGGTGTAACGATGTTCCCTTTCCTAGAGTGAGGACGGTGAGAGATGGTGTGGGCAGTGGCAATGGTCAGAATGTGTCGCTCGGATCTGCTCCTTCGCTGGCCTGGTGAAGTGAGGCCTCAATGATCTCATGAATAGCTGCCACCACTTTAGGTTCAGTCAATATTTTTTAAGATTTTGGATCTCCTCCATACAAGGGAGGAGATCGGAATCATCATCTACACAAGGATGACTAAGAGCAATCTATACATTGTCATTCTTGGGGTCAAGGGTGGGAACTGTGGTGAGTGAGTATGTGGTCAAAGGATATGGCATGGATGCCCTATCTTCACAAGCTAACTCGGTTGTATGTCTCCCAGATGTTTTCGTATTTTTAGAGTTTACTCATTTTTTTGTATTTTTGGCGATTGCAAGCTCCCATAGGTATCCTCGAATGAATACATATCATCATATGGTAAAGTGTTATTATGGCTCTTATTTATGGCAACGAGGTCATCAATCCTCTCCTTCATGTGCTCCATCATCTGACTCAAGTGATCAAGAGTGGTCTTCATGAGAGGTGACTCCAACAGCTCAATATCAGGTGAGTGGAATGAGGGTGGTGGTGGTGGGTAAAAATAAAAATCCGGAGCAAAGTCCTCCTAGAAAAGTGGATTATCAAAATGTGAGGGTGGTGGTGGTGAGTAAAAATATGATGCCTGAAACAGTGGGTTAGGAGGATATGTACAAAAAGAAGAGTCGGGAGCAAAGTCCTCAAAAAATATAGGCGGACCGACTGGAGGGTACGAGGGATCCACTGTTGGACATGCGAGCCCACGGCGAGCCATTATGCAATAAATGTTGTTGTGAATATCATTCCCTGATCTGAAATGAAGGATGGATAATTTGCTTAATTGGTCCCTTAGTATAATTAGGGTTATGTACCATGGCCATCTTAATAATCATACAGATGTTGATTCAATTATTGAATCACAGAGGCTGATGAATATCTAATGGGTTAGATTGAGGACTCATCACGCATAGTCAAATGATTATTAAGAGATGATCTCTATCCTGAGTAGGAGATCTCAATCCTTTCTCAGTTAGGCTGATATCTGACCGACCTCTTGATGCAGGTCCTCTGCATAGGAATAGAGATTCGGAGGTGTCAGATTAGTTAGGTCAAAGAGTTGAGTTAATGAGATCGAGATAACCAAAATCCTTTATCATATGTTGTCACGATACAGGCACGCATCCTCTGACCAGAGATAGATGTGTTACTATATGTCGGAGTATGTACATTTGGCAGACCAATAGGTTGATGACCTAACTAAGGTCTATACACCAGCGCGCTGGTGTGCATATAAGGGCATATGAGTAATACGATCTCTCAAAGGGATCATACAGGTTCATTTACTGAACCGGAAGGCATGAGCTCACTCATGAGATATTGGGAAGAATCAAATTCCATGCACGGTCGTCTCGCTTTGGAAGCTTGACTGAATTTGTAGGTTTGATATATACTTTTGGAAAGTATATGATCAAGACCTAGGTATGATATATGCTTTTGGAAAGTATATGATCGATACCGACTCCCAATGATCAAATGAGAAACTTACTTGTAAAACCCTGGAGTAGAAAGTGTAAAGTTGATCTAATACTTTGGGTTTAGTCTGAGTCTTCCAGTATGCAGGATGTACATGTATTGGGAATACCTGAGGGTGATGTGATCATAAACGATTGTATACCATGATGCTTCCATTCCTAGGGAGTGATGAAACGGGTCTGGATTTTAGTGACACCTCTCAGTAGAGAAGTAATCTTATCTTGGTCCAAATGTTGGAATCTGAATGTGATTCAGATGCAATGAGAAGATTAGATTTGCGGTCTTGATTTAATCAAGCATCTATGGGAGGCCCGCGATCTGGATTTGAGATATGACTTAATATCCAAGTCACTATACGTGGAACAATACAATCTCCCTATCCTTATCTCCAAGAATCTGCGGAGAAAGCGCATTATCCTTGAAAGGGTTCAGGATAATTTCATTGTTGATATGAGTATCCGAGCATTGAGAAAATGGATAAGTAAATGTGATTTAATTATCATGATTAATATGAATTCGATTCATATTATAAAGAGAGCTATCTTAGATAATTAAATGTGATTTGATTATTAAAGATGAAAATAATGTGAATGTGATTCATATTATTTGGGCACATGAGAATAGAGATACAAGATGATTAAATATGATTTAATTATCATGGATATGAATAATATGGATAGCAATATCCATATTAGTCATATATATTATAAATGTGATTTATAATACAAGAGAGAGCAATTTGTAATTTACATTTGTTAATTAATTATTGGTGTGAATTGGATTCACATTGGATAATTAATAGTAAATGTAATTCACATTTTATTTTGGGTTGTGAATGTGATTCACAAATTTCCAATGGCAAGATTGCAATATTCACAAAATAATTATGCTTTATTTTTGTAGAATAATTTACAATAATTGTTGTTGTAATAAATTGAAGATACGTGCAATAATGTAATCAAGGGAGATTACATTGGAGATGCTCCTTCCATAGGAGGGACGGCTACCTATTCCTATTAGGAAAGGGTGGTCGTCCACTCCATGTATATAGAAGGAGGCATTCCCTTTTTTCCATTATCTCCATATTTATTTGATTTAATTTGAGATTGATCTATATTGATTTATCAATATAGATTTGATCTAAATTAAATTAACTATTGTTGGCTTTTTACCAACACAAATCTTAGCCATCAAAAGAAACACAATCAATGAGGACCATTGGATTTGTGTTGCCCATGGATTGAGATCCATGGATCCTAAAATATTATAAAAGGAGAGGCACCCCTTTGCTCTTCTTTACATACTGATGAGTCGCAAAATCGGCCCTTTAAGAGTGCGTTTTTAGCACCTCAACATGTCGAAGCAGTCGGGCCGATTTTGGTCATCAAAGAGACCATCTCATTGATATATGTTTAATAAGAATGCGATGGTCATTATTTTTTTATTTTACTTGGCAAGATACCAAGGTCGAACTCAGGGACACGAGCCTCTCTCGTATTAATCGGATTCAAGTCTATTTAATTAAGTGTTGAATCAAAGGCATATAGGTCAAATTATGAAGAGACACAAAAGACAATGCATTAAAATAAACATGCATTTTTTAAACATTTTATCATGCGAATAAATGAAAATGCAAAGCAAACGATATGCGCCAAAATTATAGTCACTTGAACCATAAAAACTTGCGAGTTAAACTGAGTTGACATTAAGAAGCACTCCACATTTAATAAGCAAATAAGCATGTCAAATAAAGAATTCAGGACACTTAGATAATAGAATAATACACTACTGATCATAGTGTCAAATCTAAGATTAAAGCATGCCATAATAAAGATGATGAAAAGAGCTTCAAAATGAAACTGAAATCAACTCGATTGGAGCTATATAGCTCAAGATATGCATAAAAGAAGACAGGGGCATAAATGCAAGAAAACATGAAAAGATAACTACAAAAAGGTCCCTGGGAAGGACTAAAATGCAAAAGAAATAAATGCGAGGCCTTCCCTGTAAATGAACCAAACGCGCAGGGGTATATTTGCAATTATATAAACCCGCAAGGGTATAAGTGCAAATAACCCCAGATGCACGTGGTTAGCATGTGAGGACTGGACCTTTCTGCAAATCTGGAGAAGTCAGAGGGCGTCTCTGCAAATTTCCCAGGAACGCACGTGTCAGGCACGTGCGACCCAGGCTCGGATGGAGGCTCGGGATTAGCAGAGGCTCGGAGGCGCTTCGGCGTAGGTTCGGTACTGGTCGAAGCTCCAGGAGGTTCGGTGGAGGTTCGGGAGTAGCCAAGCCTGGAGACTCGGGCGCGAGGCTCGGTTGTATTCTGGTGTGGACACGTGGCCAGCTCTGAGCCTTTGGATCATGTGCATCCAACGGCACCTGGAGGAGAACTGCTCGTAGGCGTGGCTGCATCATAGCCGTTGGATGAACTCCAGGGCGGAGCATCCAACGGCTGCTGCTCCACCTCCTTCATCCGTAGCAGGCGGCGAGTTTGGAGCTCCGACGAAGGAGCTCCTCCGCCGCCGCTCGCTCCCGGCTATGGTGGACGTCCCCCGATGCTCAAGACAAGTCGTCGATGAAGCTGAGAGCTCGGGGGAGGTCCAGAAGGCTCTGGTGCGGCTCGCCGGGGCTCGGAGGACAGCTGCGGCGTCGATGAAGTCAGCTCCAACCAGGTTCCGGCCATTGATCCGATTGGCGACCTGCAGCGTTAGTGGTACATAGCCGAGGCGTAGAGGTGCGTGCGTGAATGAAGTGGGAGCTCAGGCAGGCGAAGAGTGTGGTGAGCTCGAAGCTCCTCCGCCGTGAGTGGCAGAGGAGATGGGTGACGGCGGTCTGAGGTATGGAGGAGGGAGAAGGTGAGCGGAGATAGCGCGTGAAAGGGGAAAGCGTAACGAAGCTAGGAGAGGGGTTAATGGAAGGTGAACATGAACGAAGTGTCCCAGAAAATTAAAAGAAATTAAAGAAAATTACAGAGGAAGAAGAAGAGGACTTACCGGCGATGGAGCGGAGCGGAGGCTTGGGCTGGACATCGGGATCGATGCCCGGGTCTTCGCTGGACATGGCCAGCCGGTCCATGCAGCTCGGGTAGTCGCCAAGAGGCGCCGCAGCTCCGCCGTTCAAGGCGGAGGGTCTCACCGAGGGAGGGGTCGTCTTCGCTTGATCCTCTCGCCTCCCCCTGTCACGGGGAGGCGGAGGAGGGCTGGGCCGCTCCCTGCGTAAAGATGGATGCCGGCGAAGGGGCGTGGGACCGGTGTATTTGAAGGGGAAGCTCGGCGGAAGTGGTGGTGGGGCGACGTGGGTTTGAGGGCAGCTGTGGGGCGACTGGAAGGGAGTCGTGGGTAGTGGAGTGCTGCGCGGAGGAAGTGAAGGAATGGGGAAGACCGTGGGACGGTTGGCGATGTGAGATGATGGCTGGAGTGGCAAAGAAAATAGGAAGGGGGAGAGGTTTGCGTGCGCTGGATCGTGGGAGAGAGAGAGGGGTCCGGAGGTTGACGACGATCGCCGGCCGTTGGATCTGGAGATCCAACGGCGGGCATTTAGGCGCGGAGTGACGGTGTGGATCAGATCTGAGGCGATATGATCGGAGAGCGGTGATCGCACCACGTGTCGAGAGGATGGGCAGGCGGAGGCAAGCAGCCGAGATTATATCACGGGCATGATCGATCGGCTGAGGAGAAAGAGCGGGTTGGGCGGCATAGATGAGAGATCCGGGGCGCAATCAAAGGGCGCACCGCGCGCCACGTGTCAAGCTGTGGGCGCGACGCTAAGGGATGGTGAGGATCCGAGATGAGTATGATCAGACGGCTGAAACAAATTGAAGGCATGGAGAGGGACTGGCCGTTGGATCAAGAGGGCGGATCCAACGGCTAGCAATGGAGGCGGATGAGACAAAGGGACCGGGCCACGTGGCGCCCCCAGAATGGGCCACGTGGCCCAATCAGATTATTCTGAGGGTATTTTTGAGTTTTGAGGCTTGAGATGGCCGAATTTGAGAAAACTCAAAACATGAAAGTTGTAGATCTTGATGAGATCTACAAGTTTCATGTTGACCAAAACTGGAAAAGAGATCAAACAAAGGCCCGAAATTTTTTTTGAAGGTATTTTTAAGTCTAAAAATACCACGAATTTTCGCTTTGTCATTTTTTTGTGGTTTTTAATTTATTTAGGACTCTGTTAATTATAAGACATTAACAGGGATTTATTGACAAACTTTTAAGCAAGGGGGTTAATTATAGGAAATAAAGATGATGAAACTGAGGTTCATCACCCCCCTATACTTAAACTATGCTCGTCCTCGAGCATCAAAAAGAATGACTAAGTTGGATTTTAGTTTTTAAAGTTAAAACACATGTTAGACTCAACTTTCCTTGATAAGAGATTTTCAAAACCATGTCACACAAATAAAAGATTTTCAAAACATTTTTCAAAAAGATTTTTCAAAACAAGAAAAAAAACTCATTTTTCAAATCGTTTTCGAAACTATTTTTATCAAAATAGTGTAACATAGTGTAGAAAAGCCGTGAAATCATTTGAGTTCTCTTAGTCCAAAGAATTTTACTTTAGCCAAAAAGTTTTAACTTTTTCAAATTTTTCAGATATTAGCTAAAGTAAGTAAATTGTATATATGGTATACCCCCCTATCCTTAAACTTTGCTATGTCCTCATAGCACTAAATGATACGAGTCCATAGGTCCATTTAAGTACAGAGAAATATACGGGAGCTAAGAGGTGCTCCCCCTATACTTAGGTTAGAAATAACCTAAGTATAAAGGCAAGAAAAGATGAGTAGAGAAATCACAGGGACTTGGGTCCCCCCCTATACTTAGGCTGAGATTAACCTAAGTATAAAGATGGAGATTGATGTTGGAAGAGACCCAAGGTGAACGAAGAAGAAGGATGAATATACAAGTGAGCGGCTGAATCTTCGGAGATGAAATGGAGTGTCTTCGGTTTTGGGGTGCGTGTCACATCATACAAGGCTCAATCAAGCAAGCAAACCCTTAGTTTCACCAACTCACACATGAAACCAACCACAGTTGGTTTATTATCTTGTCTATTTTATTAGTGATAAAACGTTTGATTTTTACGCAAAGAAAAGAATTGAAGTGAAAATCATTGCGTAAGCGAGGGTATTGCTCTCCCAAAACCGAATTTTACTCCATTTTTGGTTGACTTGCAATTAACAGTCCCAATTTTATTTTAGGTTATCACTGAATTATGGTTAGCACAAAATCAAGAAGTCATCGTCTACCGTTCATTCCGTTTTCCATTAATCCTAGGTGATCAAGCTAGGAAATGAAAGCCGAGAAAAACATGTATTCGAAGAAACCGCGATCTAGGCTAAGCGAGAAATCATGCATTGTTTTGACAAAAACACGTGAAATACGGGGGCTGTTTTGAAAACCAAATCCAACATGCATGCAAGTCGAAAAAGCCGCACCTAATCATGCATCTATTAGCGATGATTGATTTTTTATTAATTTTAGCTAAGTGATGCGAGATTATGTGCGTATATCATTTAGTGTGTCCTACCTACGATCAAGCACATAAAAATATGAAAGATAAAATGAGCTCGGAGAGCCGCGTGCCTATCCTAGGTCGACACTCAAGCGGGGACGATCCCCACACAACCACATTCGTTCGATTACACACGCGAGTCTTCGATCGAAGACCGCTGTAAAAGACGAATTATTATAAAAATGCAACACATTTTTTTCTCTTTCTTCCATATTTGCTCCATGCATGTTTTGCGGCTCCTCTCAGCGGGAAGCGTCCTGCTCCTCGCCTCCTTGATCCATCAAGGGCCCTGCCACAAAAACAATGGTTAGAGATCAAAATAAGAAAGAAAATTTTTGAATGCAAAAAGATGAACAAATTGACCTATAAAAGAAACACGAAATTAAATAAACAAAATTCCAAAAAATAAAAGAAATGAGCCGTGTCCCCGGCAACGGCGCCATTTGATGAGTCACAAAATCGGCCCTTTAAGAGTGCGTTTTTAGCACCTCAACATGTCGAAGCAGTCGGGCCGATTTTGGTCATCAAAGAGACCATCTCATTGATATATGTTTAATAAGAATGCGATGGTCATTATTTTTTTATTTTACTTGACAAGATACCAAGGTCGAACTCAGGGACACGAGCCTCTCTCGTATTAATCGGATTCAAGTCTATTTAATTAAGTGTTGAATCAAAGGCATATAGGTCAAATTATGAAGAGACACAACAAGACAATGCATTAAAATAAACATGCATTTTTTAAACATTTTATCATGCGAATAAATGAAAATGCAAAGCAAACGATATGCCCCAAAATTATAGTCACTTGAACCATAAAAAAATTGCGAGTTAAACTGAGTTGACATTAAGAAGCACTCCACATTTAATAAGCAAATAAGCATGTCAAATAAAGAATTCAGGACACTTAGATAATAGAATAATACACTACTGATCATAGTGTCAAATCTAAGATTAAAGCATGCCATAATAAAGATGATGAAAAGAGCTTCAAAATGAAACTGAAATCAACTCGATTGGAGCTATATAGCTCAAGATATGCATAAAAGAAGACAGGGGCATAAATGCAAGAAAACATGAAAAGATAACTACAAAAAGGTCCCTGGGAAGGACTAAAATGCAAAAGAAATAAATGCGAGGCCTTCCCTGTAAATGAACCAAACGCGCAGGGGTATATTTGCAATTATATAAACCCGCAAGGGTATAAGTGCAAATAACCCCAGATGCACGTGGCTAGCATGTGAGGACTGGACCTTTCTGCAAATCTGGAGAAGTCAGAGGGCGTCTCTGCAAATTTCCCAGGAACGCACGTGTCAGGCACGTGCGACCTAGGCTCGGATGGAGGCTCGGGATTAGCAGAGGCTCGGAGGCGCTTCGGCGTAGGCTCGGTACTGGTCGAAGCTCCAGGAGGTTCGGTGGAGGTTCGGGAGTAGCCAAGCCTGGAGACTCGGGCGCGAGGCTCGGCTGTATTCTGGTGTGTGGACACGTGGCCAGCTCTGAGCCTTTGGATCATGTGCATCCAACGGCACCTGGAGGAGAACTGCTCGTAGGCGTGGCTGCATCGTAGCCGTTGGATGAACTCCGGGGCGGAGCATCCAACGGCTGCTGCTCCTCCTCCTTCATCCGTAGCAGGTGGCGAGTTTGGAGCTCCGGCGAAGGAGCTCCTCCTCCGCCGCTCGCTCCCGGCTATGGTGGACGTCCCCCGATGCTCAAGACAAGTCGTCGATGAAGCAGAGAGCTCGGGGGAGGTCTAGAAGGCTCTGGTGCGGCTCGCCGGGGCTCGGAGGATAGCTGCGACGTCGATGAAGTCAGCTCCGACCAGGTTCCGGCCATTGATCCGATTGGCGACCTGCAGCGTTAGTGGTACATAGCCGAGGCGTAGAGGTGCGTGCGTGAATGAAGTGGGAGCTCAGGTAGGCGAAGAGTGTGGTGAGCTCGAAGCTCCTCCGCCGTGAGTGGCGGAGGAGATGGGTGACGGCGGTCTGAGGTATGGAGGAGGGAGAAGGTGAGCGGAGATAGCGCGTGAAAGAGGAAAGCGTAACGAAGCTAGGAGAGGGGTTAATGGAAGGTGAACATGAACGAAGTGTCCCAGAAAATTAAAAGAAATTAAAGAAAATTACAGAGGAAGAAGAAGAGGACTTACCGGCGATGGGGCGGAGCGGAGGCTTGGGCTGGACATCGGGATCGATGCCCGGGTCTTCGTTGGACATGGCCAGCCGGTCCATGCAGCTCGGGCGGTCGCCAAGAGGCGCCGCAGCTCCGCCGTTCAAGGCGGAGGGTCTCACCGAGGGAGGGGTCGTCTTCGCTCGATCCTCTCGCCTCCCCCTGTCACGGGGAGGCGGAGGAGGGCTGGGCCGCTCCCTGCGTAAAGATGGATGCCGGCGAAGGGGCGTGGGACCGGTGTATTTGAAGGGGAAGCTCGGCGGAAGTGGTGGTGGGGCGACGTGGGTTTGAGGGCAGCTGTGGGGTGACTGGAAGGGAGTCGTGGGTAGTGGAGTGCTGCGCGGAGGAGGTGAAGGAATGGGGAAGACCGTGGGACGGTTGGCGATGTGAGATGATGGCTGGAGTGGCGAAGAAAATAGGAAGGGGGAGAGGTTTGCGTGCGCTGGATCGTGGGAGAGAGAGAGGGGTCCGGAGGTTGACGACGATCGTCGGCCGTTGGATCTGGAGATCCAACGGCGGGCATTTAGGCGCGGAGTGACGGTGTGGATCAGATCTGAGGCGATATGATCGGAGAGCGGTGATCGCACCACGTGTCGAGAGGATGGGCAGGCGGAGGCGAGCGGCCGAGATTATATCACGGGCATGATCGATCGGCTGAGGAGAAAGAGCGGGTTGCGCGGCATAGATGAGAGATCCGGGGCGCAATCAAAGGGCGCACCGCGCGCCACGTGTCAAGCTGTGGGCGCGGCGCTAAGGGATGGTGAGGATCCGAGATGAGTATGATCAGACGGCTGAAACGAATTGAAGGCGTGGAGAGGGACTGGCCGTTGGATCAAGAGGGCGGATCCAACGGCTAGCAATGGAGGCGGATGAGACAAAGGGATCGGGCCACGTGGCGCCCCCAGAATGGGCCACGTGGCCCAATCAGATTATTCTGAGGGTATTTTTGAGTTTTGAGGCTTGAGATGGCCGAATTTGAGAAAACTCAAAACATGAAAGTTGTAGATCTTGATGAGATCTACAAGTTTCATGTTGACCAAAACTGGAAAAGAGATCAAACAAGGGCCCGAAATTGTTTTTGAAGGTATTTTTAAGTCTAAAAATACCACGAATTTTCGCTTTGTCATTTTTTTGTGGTTTTTAATTTATTTAGGACTCTGTTAATTATAAGACATTAACAGGGATTTAGTGACAAACTTTTAAGCAAGGGAGTTAATTATAGGAAATAAAGATGATGAAACTGAGGTTCATCACATACAATAAACAAGAGAACATAAGTCTCTGTCTCTACATGCCTACTCCCTCTCTCCCTCTCATGTGGTCGTCCACCATGGATGCCCTATAGAGGTTCTCCATCGTCACAGCGTCGTCATTATGATGCCCGATCGTTTGCTCGTGGATATCCGTCTCCTTTGGTGCTCCTCGCTCGTGAAGAAGACGTCGTATCTCGTGTGTCGAGATCAGGAGATCTGCCGCTTGGATCATCAACATGGATTGCGAGAAGCACACGATTCATCCCCGCGCAGTCAAGCGTCTCCTACGTCGGATCGGACTTGAGACAGGAGGTCTCTTCGTTTAGAGACTCGATCGCAACCACGCTTCAAGAGGTAATCCTATTACTTGTTTTTGGTTTAGATGAAACGATCCTAGAAGTGTTCTTGGATCATGAGGTTCGTCGCATAAAACAATTTTATTTTCCGCTGCATAGAACAACTAGTGCAACTAGTCGTTCTTCGACGTATTCGATACGATGCTCACACTTCCGTGATGCGCTTGAGGATCTAACCATATCCTTCAAGTGGTATAAGAGCCTTAGGTGGGAAGGTTTTAGATGCGATCCATGAACCGAGGACGACTTGGGTTCATTAGGGTTTGCGAAAGTTTTCTTGCATTTCATTTTCGCATCTCTGTTTTGAGATTATTTTCGGCACTGTTTAAATTATTTAAACACGAAAATAATAATTGAATTTTGTTATCCATTAAATTACAAAATCATAGGATCTGAGTTTACGTAATTTGGATTCCGTTTGCTCGAGATATAGTTGTTTTAATGAACATGTATTCACTGTTGCGGGAACTGCGAATCTTAACAAGATTAATGAGTTAATTACTGTTGTGATCCGCCTCGAAATGCGTAAAATATCACATAGGTTCTGTCCTAAATCAAATTAGAAATCTTTGAAAATTTAGTTTGTCTAATTTGGATTTAAATAGATTGAGATATGTTAATTTTAGTGAGTAGGAGTCACTGCTGAAATTACAGTCCTAATCAAGAACCATCTAATTGTCCATTAGTAATATTAATTGTTAATTTCATGAAATAATTATGGAAATATTTGAGAAATATTGGAAGATGATTATTTCCTTAATTGACTTGTCCTCATCCAATAAATTGATTAGATTTGATCTAAATCATAATTGGAAACATAATCATCAAACTCCTTGCTTGAATAGGATTGGGAATTTATCTAGGAAATTTCCTTATAATCAAAATTTTTTGATTATTACTATATGGTATAATTTCGGTTGAAGAACCGATGATCATTTCAAGTACAAATTGATCTATTTGGCATTATCCTTTCTTGAGGTGGATATGATGTCTAGTCGGAGAGCATTGGGGTAGCGGGTTGTAACGTATGTGGTCCGTCCTACTCTCGTCGGTACTGGCCATGACAACAGGTAGGGACACGATAATGCCGGAGAAATCAAGATGCATTTTTATAATTATTAAAATTCGAATTAATACGTACTTTGAGATAATACCATATATATATTCAAGTAAAACAACCAAGTTTGTTGATTGAATTGGATTGATAATTAGTTTAATATGATTGAATTAATTATATCCAATTAAAAACACTCTATTATGAATAGATGTGTATTTCCCTTGGAAGAATTAATCGTAATGAATATGATTCATAATGATTAATTAGAATTTGAACGTGATATGGAGGATCACATAAGTGACATCCATGGTCTCCCGTCAAGGCAGAGGGTTCCGTCGCCAGGGATTGTATGTAGGAGACGCATGTCCGAAGTGACAGCTCTTGTATGCAAGCGCATCTGGATCGGGCTCTTCGCTTCTCGAAAGAGTAAGGATGTATGCGTAGTGACCCCAATATCTGGACCTCATATTATTGGGGCGATATTGGATTGCGCATAGCGAGTTGTATTCCTATTGACGGTTGTTCAATTAATGGCGGGTAAACATCGCCTTAGGGGTGGTGGGCCCGGGTGTTAAAGGCCGAATTGGGAGATGCAAGTTGGACTTGCAAGGTGGAATGCGTTCCTACTTCTTTTTATCCAAGTTGCAGGTTCTCATATTATTGGGATGTAATGAAGATAAGAAGGAGATCCCAGATCTTGCTTGAGATATAATGGTAAGTATATCTCTTACATTGAAAGTGATTAAGGGAATGAACTTTCAATGTTGACAAGGCAAGACAACTTTGATATAAAAATTCCTAAATCAAAGTAAAAAATGTATATATATACACTTATGTAAATTTCTTATTTCAGATAATCCTTCATTAAACCCACTCAATGTTATACTCAATAATAACCAGTAAAATATCATGGATTGGACTCATGATCCAGATATTGTACTTGCAGTTGGACACATAATGTATGTGGTTGCAATGTGCAAGTTTCCTCATAATAGTGAGGAATGACAATTAAATGGATAATAGGACTACAACCCTAGGGTTTGTATTTCACTATAGTATTGATATCATCAAATGTACTTTGGAAGTGACATGTCGATGATGATCGCAATTGTCAATTAATCCTTATAAAAATCTAAGAAGATATTCTGGAATACATATGTGCTCTTGACATTTATCATGAATGAGATGGTTCACTACATCATGCAGAATGGTGGCTCTATAAGAGATGATGTATTCAAAATGTTTGAATACCTACCTGAACCAATGATTTTTAAAGAGTTTAGGTGGATGTAGATACGATGAGTGTCATCATTCTACTGTCTATACTCTAGTCATTCATGAAGCTTCGTAATATTCATATTGTATGAATTTAATGAAGCATGTTATGTTGAAATGTTCTTACATTGAATTCTTTTGAATTTAACATAAGAGATCCTTAGTCTTAAGCAATGGTTGTTTATAGATAAAGGGAGCGCAGTGGAAGCATGGGTCAGACCCAAGATAAGTAGGATAGTCAAAGAGTTGACAGTACTTCTATGACTTCCATATGACATCCAGATAGTTGGATGAATGCCAATACTGCAATGAGTCGATGTATTGATAGTATGACTATCTGGACTATCTAGGATCCTTAGTGAAGAACTCAGATAGAGCATCAGAATAATCTACATATAATCATTTACTTTGACTTACTTATTTGATAAGATAAAGTCTAATAATTGTATCTCAATCTTCTAAAAAACACTTGCCATAGGTTGCATATGTTTTAGAAAACTGGAAAATTTGATCTTAAGGTTTATAGTTGTCCACATGGATATTGATGCAATTGTTGCAACAATCTCTGTTGGATTGATAGACTTGTTAATTTCAATGGGAGAGCCCTTAGTCTTAGAGAATGTCTCTATGACCTAGATATAAGAATACACTCATTGTTTGTTTCTAAATGTTGGAAATAAACATGAATTCTGAGACAGAACTATCATAAAGAGTTATGATGGATATATTTCAGATAGTAATCTAACATATAGTGGACTCCACAAAATTAGAAAATTAATGAATGGTTCATTAACATTTCTAAATACTGAAATTAAACCTTAAGATCAATAAAAGGATGAAGATCATTTGACAATGATCTAGCATCAAGCCTTGGACATTTGTCTATTGATTTGATCAATAGACTAGTAAGAGATTAAACTTTAGAATGTCTAAAATTTCAAAACTTACATACTTATGAATATTGTATTCAAAGTAAAAATGCCCAATACACCCTTCTTTGGGAATGGTGTAAGATGTCAAGGTATTCAGGATCTCATACATATTGATGTATGTGGATCATCTATACCATAGTAAACATTATGGATATCTATTGATGATTATGTATGATATGAGATTTCTTCTCTTCACCTAAGAAACCTTTGAAATGTTCAAAGATTTCATAAATTTGGTTTGGAACCAAAGTCTGAAGGAAGGTGAAAATGAATTTGGTCTAATCTAGGTAATCCGTACCTATTAGATAAATTCAAAGAATACCTTATGGAGAAAAGAATATCATTCCTATCTCACTCCTCCTGATAAACCTGAACTCAATAGAGTTGTAGGGAGATACAATTGGATCATGTGTGACATGATTTGATCAATTATGAATTTTAGCATAATTTCCTCTTAGTATCCAGGTGTATATGTAGTAGAGACTACATTATATATCCTTAATAAGATTCCATGCAAGTAAGCTGGAATTGAGCACTAGAGAGTGCTACTTCATTAGAAAAATAAAGGATGGTATAGATACCTACTTTATAACCTTGAGATTCTTAAAAGATCTCATCTCCGAGAATATGATTCTTAGAGGATGACTCTCTTGAGAATCAATATGAAAATGAAGTATAGGAACTCATTTGATCTTGAGATGATAATGACGCTCCTAAAATCGAAAATTAAAAGGACAAAAAGATGAAACACTAATACCTCTTCAAATGAGTTTGAGGATGTATTCCATGTGTTAGTTAAGTCTGACAATGATTGGACTTCATGTGATGAAGCTTCTGAAGATCATGACATGGAAAGATGGATGTTAGCAATAAAGTCTAAAGTAGACTTCATATACAAGTGTTGTATATGGACCCTCGAGGATCGACCTATATGGGTAAGACCCATAAAGGTATAAATGGATCTTCAAGAGAAAGAAGTCAAGATTGCATTCCTCTCTGAGGATATTCACATGAAGTAGCCCCAGGGCTTCATGGTTGAGGAAAATAATGTATGCAAGCTAAAGAATCCATCTATGGACTAAAATAAGCTTCTTGTAGCTGGAACATAAGATTTGATGAAATTATAAATGTTATGATTTCAGATAGAGTCTTGATGATCCATATGAAGCTTAGTGGGAGTGCCATTTGTGTTCATCATGCTAAATGTAGATAATATCCTAATCATTTTAAAATGATATAAGGATGATAATAAGTGTTTTGTAGGGTGGCTATTCCATATCTTGAAATATGATTTCAAGGATACCTCTTAGATCTCAGTTCTGAAGATGTTCAGAAGAAAAGAGAAGAGGATATTGGTACCGTCACATTTATAGTACACCTTGGACATGTTCCAGTCTTGGAAAAATCCAAGAAAGGCTTCCATCCCTTAAGATATGGTACTGACCTATCTAAAGGGATAGCACCTCAAGGAGTTGAGGAAGTGAATGCTAGAACTACTTGCACTTGTGCATCAATTACGAGAAGCTAAGTGTATGCTAGATGTGTACAAAAGCCAGATATCTGTCATGTAGTGAAGTAGTAAACTGTTACTAACCCTAATATGGAGAGAAAACACTTAATTGCAGTAATAACAATATCTTCATAGAGGACAAGATTTTTGAGACAGTGATCTCAAAGTCTTATCTTCAAAAACTTAAGACTTTATAGATAGAGATCTAAAAGGTCTTAACTGTGGATACCTTAGGAGATAGAGATCTCCAGGAATAAGGGTATTCTGATAAGGATTATGGAAATACTGGTTATGATAATTATAAGGCTATAGTGTCAAGGACACTATAACCAACAAAATTGAGTATTGGTTGCATAAGATGCAACATTCGCATTAGATGCGAGCACTGTTACTGGGGATACGCAAGTGTCGTAAAAGGACTTAGCGTAGTCTTGCGGGAACATAGTGACTGATCAGCTTACTTAGCTATTTTCTTAATAGCCTATGATTGTCACATGAGTGTGGGTCTAAATGATTAGCCCATTAATGGCTCTTTGGGCTAGTGGGAGATTGTTGGACATGCGAGCCCACAACAAGCCATTATGCAATAAATGTTATTGCAAATATCATTCCCTGATCTGAAATGAAGGATGGATAATTTGCATAATATGTCCCTTAGTACAATTAGGGTTATGTACCATGGCCATCTTAATAATCATATAGTTGTTGATTCAATTATTGAATCATAGAGGTTGGTGCTTGGATGAATATCTAAAGGGTTAGATTGAGGACTCATCAAGCATTGTCAAATGATTGTTAAGAGATGATCTCCAGAATGAGTAGGAGATGGCAATCCTTTCTCAGTTAGGCTGGTATCTGACCGACCTCTTGATGCAGGTCCTCTGCATAGGAATAGAGATTCGAAGGTGTCAGATTAGTTAGGTCAAAGAGTTGACTTAATGAGATCGAGATAACCAAAGTCCTATATCGTATGCTGTCATGATACAGGCACGCATCCTCTGACTGGAGATAGATGTGTTACTATATGTCTGAGTATGTACATTTGGCAGACCAATAAGTTGATGACCTAATCAAGGTCTATACACCGGCGCGCTGGTGTGCATATAAGGGCATATGAGTAATACGATCTCTCAAAGGGATCATACAGGCTCATTTACTGAACCGAAATGCATGAGCTCACTCATGAGATATTGGGAAGAATCAAATTCCGTGTACGGTCGTCTCGCTTTGGAAGCTTGACTGAATTTGTAGGTTTGATATAACTTTTGGAAAGTATATGATCAAGACCTAGGAATGATATATGCTTTTGAAAAGTATATGATTGATACCGACTCCCAATGATCAAATGAGAAACTTACTTATAAAACCCTGAAGTAGACACTGTAAAGTTGATCTAATACTTCGGGTTTATTCTGAGTCTTCCGATATGCAGGATGTACAGGTATTGGGAATACCTGAGGGTGATGTGATCATAAACGATTGTATAACCATGATGCTTCCATTCCTTGGAAGTGATGAAACGGGTCTGGATTTTAGTGACTCCTCTCAGTAGAGAAGTAACCTTATCTTGGTCCAAATGTTGGACATTGATGTGAATGTGATTCACATGCAATGAGAAGATTAGATTTGCGGTCTTGATTTAATCAAGCATCTATGGGAGGCCCGCGATCTGGATCTGAGATATGATCTCAATATCCAAGTCACTATATGTGGAACAATACAATCGCCCTATCCTTATCTCCAAGTATCCACGGAGAAAGCGCATTATCCTTGAAAGGGTTCAAGATAATTTCATTATTGATATGAGTATCCGAGCATTGAGAAAATGGATAACTAAATGTGATTTAATTATCATGATTAATATGAATACGATTCATATTATAAAGAGAGCTATCTTAGATAATTAAATGTGATTTGATTATCAAAGATGAAAATAATGTGAATGTGATTCATATTATTTGGGTACATGAGAATAGAGATCCAAGATGATTAAATGTGATTTAATTATCATGGATATGAATAATATAGATAGCAATATCCATATTAGTCATATATATTATAAATGTGATTTATAATATAAGAGAGAGCAATTTGTAATTTACATTTGTTAATTAATTGTTGGTGTGAATTGGATTCACATTGGATAATTAATTGTAGATGTAATTCACATTTTATTTTGGGTTGTGAATGCGATTCACAAATTCCAATGGCAAGATTGCAATATTCACAAAATCATTATGAATTATTTTTGTAGAATAATTTACAGCAATTGTTGTTGTCATAAATTGGAGATACATGGAATAATGTAATCAAGGGAGATTACATTGGAGATGCTCCTTCCATAGGAGGGACGGCTACCTATTCCTATTAGGAAAGGGTGGCCGTCCACTCCATGTATATGGAAGGATGCATTCCCTTTTTCCCATTATCTCCATATTTGTTTGATTTAATTTGAGATTGATTTATATTGATTTATCGATATAGATTTGATCTAAATTAAATTAATTGTTGTTGGCTTTTTATCAACACAAATCTTAGCCATCAAAAGAAACACAATCAATGAGGACCATTGGATTTGTGTTGCCCATAGATTGAGATCCATGGATCCCAAAATATTATAAAAGGAGAGACACCCCTTTGCTCTTCTTTACACACAATACACAAGAGAACATAAGTCTCTCTCTCTACATGTCTACTCTCTCTCCCTCTCATGTGGTCATCCACCATGGATGCCCTAGAGAGGTTCTCCATCCGCAGCGTTGTCGTTATGTTGCCCAATCATTTGCTCAGATCTCCGTCTCCTTCGATGTGCCTCGCTCGTAAAGAAGACGTCGGATCTCATGTGTCGACATCAGGAGATCCGCCGCTTGGATCATCAACATGGATTGCGAGAAGCACGCGATTCATCCCCGCGCTCGCAAGCATCTCCTCCGTCGGATCGGACTTGAGACAGGAAGTCTCTTCGTTTACAGACTCGATTGCAACCACGCTTCAAGAGATAATCCTATTACTTATTTGTGGTTTAGACGAAACGATCCGAGAAGTGTTCTTGGATCATGTGGTTTCATCGCATAAAAAAATTTATTTTCTTCTGCATAAAACAACTAGTGCGACTAGTCGTTCTTCGTCGTATTCGATATGATGCTCACGCTTCTGTGATGCGCTTAAGGATCTAACCATATACTTCATCCACAAAGTCCGGATAAAAATAACTCCAATCGGCCATCTCAGAGACAAAAGGAAATGATCGGGAGAATACGAATGTCAAATCAATATATGTGAGAAAAAGGTGCAAATGCATAAAGATTAATATACACATAAACAATCACAAACAAATATACACAAAACAAACCCCTCAATTCACCTACTCATCATAAATGAGGACCGTAAAAGTTCGATCTTTTTATCTTTTCAAAATTTAGAGTTAGGTGACAAACACAAAGTTGTACAAGCTAATAGGTAGGCATGGGATTAGGGCACTAATCCTTAGTGTGTACATGGAAAATAATATGCAAATACAATGAGGGGGTTACTCTCTCCAAGACAAGAATTTTTATTTTTGATTTTAGGATTGAGTAAACTTAGTAGTCTCATTTTTATTGGTTATCGCTTTTTGTATTTTTTTAATAAAAATGCATGATCCTAATGAGGAGTCAATTCCTTTTAGTATCCTATGTAGTCCAAATCAGAGAAGAGAGTCGGGAAAGCAATGCGAGGCAAAGACAATGATGAATGTTAAATAGAGATGCTCACCTTGCCTCCAGATCTCTTCATTCAAGGATGCTAATAGAATTGAAACCTAACAATATGAAATGCAAATATGATGAAATTACCCTAGACAGAATATGCTATTATCGAGAAACACTAGATGTTAATTATCTAGAAAGGAAACCTAAGCTCTGATTTTGGAAACCTCTCGGTGCCCACCACAATAGATCCTGCAAGTGTTGTATGAGGTTTCTCGAGGCACGCGGTCTCAAGTCCAAATAATTAAAATTAGATTTGACTAAGTCCAAGCATGAATATATAGGTACAAGCATATATAATTAAGTGTTTGGACCTTAATCCATCAACAAGCAAATGATATAACTAGGGATCAATGACATAAAATAAATAAAAAAGAAAATCGTGAAACAAAGAAAAAGAGAAGTGAAGAAAACATGACAAAAACCGATGAGGCCCCCAAGTAAACAATCACTTGGGGCAGTGGACCTTGTGAAGTGTCAAAGTCCTGGAGAGTCCAAATATTACAATTATAAGTGTGTGTATCTCTTACTTAAACTACAAATAGAAATAAAATAAAAAGCAAATGGATATGTCTTCAAACTCCTCAAGTTCTCTCTTGTTGCTCTCTCCTGCCATCCATGTTAGAAAGTTGACTCCTCGTCTAGGGGATGCACCAATTCTCCTAAGAAATCTATTCTTGATCCACGGTCCCTCGCAACAAGGTCAAACAAGAGAAAGGGTCAGACAGTTCACAAACAATATTAAATAAAAATTACAAATAGATAAAGAGACGATATAGACAAAAGAGAAGAAGGAACAAACAAAGATATACAATATACATGGCACTACTCCTCAGTAATGACGCCATTTGAAATAATGAATTTCTAGATGATCGTGTCAATCCACTAGGCAAGTCAACAATCATTGAATTAACCACTCAAGAAAATCGCTAACTTCAACAATTAACCCACAAATAAATATATCAATGCAAATAAATGTGTGCAAAGTCGGCAGACCATGTATGGAGGCTGAGGCCTGCCCAGTGCCGAAAGGTCAAGGAAGTCAATGACCTGATGACAGGGAGCCGGCGATCGAGGGTTCACGGCGGCCGTAAATATAATGCCTCGATGCGGTAGCGAAAGAGATTACAAAGGAGATCGAGTCAGTTCCGACCCACACGAAAAGCATCACGATCTTGGAGGAGAGAGGCTCGGTGAAATATTGACTCTATTTAGTCTATGAAGATTACCAAAATATATAGTCGCTTTATAATATATTTTCCTTAACCTTGACTGAAATCAAAATTCCTGACTCTGGGATTGGCTTCGTTCCTTTCATACGACGCTTAGGTGGAAGGCGGAGAAGGCCTCCTTTCGGGGGGCGAGCTGTCAGTGAGATACGTTAAAATTTATCTTATTTAACTCTATAAAGTTTGTGTATAATGCAAGTATGTAGGGTGTCGAACATAGGGAGCTAATGGTAGATTGGGCAAATGAATGCACGAAATTTATGCTTCTTCTTGTCTTCTTTTTTATGTGGGTTTTTAATTTTATATATTCTTTTATACATTTAATTTTTATATTTTTAATTATTTTTATTTTATAATTTTTATTTCTTTTTTATGTTTTCTGATTTTAAATTTTCTTTTAATATAAATATAGGGATATATGTAACTATATGTATATAATTTAGGATAATAGATTTAAAAATACAACAAATAATAAAAAAAAAGTGCAAAAATATTTTTGTATTTCCTATATTTTTATACTATTTTTTTGATTTTTTATGTATTTTTGCTAATTTTTATAGATTTTTAAAGTCAAGAATATCCCAAAACAATGATTAAATAAATATGCTGAATTGCTTCAGAATTTAAAATTATTAAATAAATCTAAAATTTTCCAAAACTATTTAATTAATAATATTTTTAAAAGGAAAATTCAGATATAATCTATTTAATTTTTAGTCTTTTTCTTTTTCTATTTTTAGGAATTTAGGTATGGAGTTACAAAATACTAAAATACACAAAACCATATATTATTTTAGAATTTTTAAAAATGGTTTTATATTTTTATTAAATTTTAATTAAAACATATCCAAAATTGCTCTTTTTTATTTTTAGAAAATAGGTAAGATCCCTCAAATGCAATTCTAAAAATATAACATGAAAATAAAAGCTAGCACCCACAATATCTTATTTTGTGTAGTTTTTGAGCATGGATGATATATTTAATAAAAGAAATACAAACACAAAAATTAATGAATTGAAAAGGGTATTTTTGCAATAAAAATTAAAGTCAGGGATAAATATGCAAATAATCCAAAAAGCTACAACTAATATTTAAAGTTTGGGAACTAAGTGTAAAATACAAAACTCACGAGGGGTTTAATGAAAAATGCCCACCTCATGTGGGCTCATACGTGAGGTGACCTGGCATAGGCCCACAAGTAAATACGTAAAGATAGGGGGTTTGCATGCAAATATTACAAAAGTTTCAAATTAATTGATTAAGTTACAAGACCAAAAAGAAATGTATAAAAATAGGGGATAAATATGCAATCACCCCCAAATGTACACATGATCCAACGGTTGGATGGTGATTACTTATCCATGTGGTTGTCTATCAATGACTGATACCACTTCTACGATCAATGCTCTCGATTAGTTCTCGCTTTTAATCTGACGGTGGAGTAGTGCAAGATGCAACGACTGAAAAAAGAACTAGGACATCCTTGCTATCCAACAGTTGCTGCTCTTCACCAAGAACAGGAAAGATGGGAACCTCGCTCTTGGTACAAAATGGAGCTGACGCTCCTTTGTAGTTGTTGGTACCCTTAAAAGGATCTAGGACCCAGCAATGGGGTCATGGTTGCTCGGTGGAGCTTCGATGAATAGGGGACCTTCCTTGTCATAAAAAATGCCTTAATGAGGATTAGATCCTCGAACACCTGCAAAGTAAGCACAATGTATCAAAATGGGGGTTGTTGGCAGTCGTTTTGGTGGGAAACGAAGCGTGATGGGGTCGAAGTGGATCTCTCCGACGAGCGACGGATGTGAAGAGCTGATCTCCAGCTCCATGATGGATCTAGGTGAACGAAGGGGAGCAAAGCGAAGAAGAAGCGTGGGGGAGAGAAATGGTAGCGATCGTTGGCTCAGAAATAGAGTGATCGACGGTGAAATGATTCGCCGGAGTGGAGCTCCAGCGAACTACAAAGATGGATATTTATGACACGATAATGGATGAAAGGCTAAAACAAATGTAGAAAGTAAATGCTACCTGAAAAGCAACATAAACTAAACTTGAGCGGTTGTTGGCCGCGAGATTGGTACCTCATGGCGACAACCCGCTAGAGATGGTGGAATCGACCTTCAACACTCGGCCTCTCCTCTCCAAGTGGTAGGGCAAGGTAGCTGTCACCTTACTAGAGGCCAAGAACATGAAATGAAGCAATAAATCGAATGGAAGGGATTCAAAAACTCGAGAAAGAATGGGGCAGAGCTCTTTTTATAGGTGTCAAGTAAGGGTGGAAGATCGAGGCCAAGCGCTCGATTTAGAACCGCAATCCTTGAGGAATCAAGGGTGCGTGATAAGTGATTAATCGAGAAATAAGTGAAGAAGGAATCAACCTATTTTGATGATTGCGTTGATCTGAGAGAAAAGGAGAAGAGGGGGTCAAAGCTTAGTTCTGACAGGACTACAGCTGGGGAGAAGAGTTGACTTGGGTCAATGGTAGACTCAATCTGGTTGATCCATGTGGACCAACCAGGAAAAAGGAGATCTGAAAGTATTTGTAAATTCATTAATAATTAGTGAATGAATTAATTAAAATTAAGTTATAAAATAAAGATATCTATTATTTTCTGTAGTTCAATATGAATTTTATTTATTTTTATAAGTTGATTTATTGTGAGTTACCTTTGAGGGTGATATATATAGGTATATTGACCTATGTTTTATATATTTTATTTTTATTATATATTATATATTTTATTATTTTATTTTCATAATTTATATAATTATATCTTATTTTATACACATAATATATTTTTATTATATTTTTTGATGTATATTGTACACTTAAATAAATTTGTATACTTATTATATAGGTATAAGTATTGTATATTCATTAATCTATTTTTAATACTATTTTATTTTAGTATTTTATTTATGGTTTTATTCTATTCTAAATGTGTACATATATTATAAATAATATATACAAAATTACAAAAAAATACAAAAATTATAAAATTACAAAGAATAAATAAAATGATTATTTTATTTAAGTAAACTATACAATAGGGATTTAAATCCTAACTTTTACATTTTAACTCTAAATTGGATAAAAATTCCTTCATTAAGTAATTTATTAAAAGTTATATACAATTAAAGGTGATTTTGGCACATTTTGAGTTTATATAGAGAAGATATGGGTCTGGGAAGTTTGGGTTTTGCTTTTTATTTATAGTATAAAATGTACATTATATATTAACTTTGTGTGAAATGAATTTTGTATTTTTCTATATATTTTTATCTAAAACTTTTGTGCATAAAATTTCTTTAATTGATGTATAAATAAGAATAAAATCGGTCCCAAAAATGCAATATTGAATGTTAAAGATTAGGATTTTTATTGTATACTTGATCCTTATCTCCCCCTACTTTATTCCTTGTCGACCCAGTCATCAAGATGACTAGGTCTCAAGGTTTAGAGTCATAAAATACCTTTGGCATTTTATTTCGTTTTCTTTTCTTTTCTTTATTCTTTGATTTTGGGCTTTAAACAATGTATTTTATATAGTATTTATATTATAAATAGTGAATGTTAAAATGTACAAAATAATGATATTTACATGCATTTAATGATGGTTTAAAGGCAAAAATGAAAGAATAAAGGTGATGAAAGGGAGACTCATCAAGAACGATGGATGGTAGTCCGTGATGTTGCTTCCAAGAGCAACGATCTTCACCTCAATACTCAAGCGATATGGAGAAGAAGTTGGAACAAAACCTAGAGGTTTGCTACGTCAGAGCATGACTACCACTATAGATCATTGATGAGCCTGAAAATTGCCTCTTTATTTATAGAGAATTGAAGTATAGGAGGCGAAAAATGATTCATCAAAAACACAAACTTTGAATGTTGATAATTTTTCTTGGTAAGTGTACCACGTTTGAATACGGAGAACATTGATTTTTAGTTGTGTGGTTTTAAATTTATTTATTTATTTATTTTCCGATTAATTTATGTGTTAGAAAAATGAAATGCAATGAAACGATGAAGATGTGTCGCGAACAAAATAAACAGAAAAAATGAAACACCGGATTTGTGAATTACTATTTTTGATCCAAATAATGATGAATCAATATCCTCAAAATGAAATCACAGATCAAATCAATCAAAATCTAGATGCAGGAAAGAGGATTAATAGATCAATTTGTACTCCTGCAAAAAAAATTGACTCCTCAAAAATATGATGAATAATTCTTTTTCCTTGGATGAGCCCCTACACGGATTAAATTCTTCAAATAATGATTTCCAGCCAATGAAAGAATATTAATCTGCAAAATATTCTCAATTGATTCCCTATAGAAAGATCATTGATTTTCTCAGTAAAAGAGTACAGATTTGTCAATAATCAAGCCTACAAATATTAAGAAGTTCAAATAATAATAATGATTATTAACCAGCCTCAGATCTGTCTACATGATATATAATATTTAATAGCACGGAACAAGCTTCAAATCGATATATTATAAGCTACAATCAGAGTTCGTATGAGCATGATATGATGAAATGAAATAACATGGGCTAAAATGTAATAAAAATAACTATTTCTCCTTCAAATAGGTCCCTGGGAGGACTTATATGTAATATCTAAAAACTACCAAGTCTCAAGAGAAATTTGCCCAAATAACCCTGTGTGGGGCACGTGACATGGGCTAGTGGGGACATTTCTGCAATTTTGGAGGAGGGTGAGGGTACGGGTATAATTTACCCTCCATGCATTTGCGTTGCACGTGCCACAGGTGGTTTGGAGGGCGAGGCTGAGGCTCGAGCACCCAAACCTATGTGGTGCTTACGGATGCTTCGGAGGGCCTGAGGCTACGATACGGTTGACCCGAACTTTGAGGTTGGGGTGAGGCTCGGGGAAAGAGACATGGTTTCCTCGTGGCCATCAGATCAAGGCTGGCCCTTGATCCAACGATTGTTAAAGATCGAGGGTGAGTGGCGAAGGGGGAGTTGGGGCTCCGTCGAGGTGGAGATCATGGCCTTGGAGCACGGTCGAGGTGTGCATTGGGCGCATCATCAGAGGGTTTCCGCACTGGTGAAGTGCGACGGAGGTGAGTGAGGCAGAACATCTGGAGTCGTGGAGCATGCAGAAGAGTGGGGACTCCGTTGAGTGGCATGCGGGGCAAAGTAGTTGGACATGCTGTGCTCGACCTCAGGCGACACACGCCCGAGGTCGAGACGGTGGGTAAGCAGGTCGAGGTGGTTGCTGGTGCGAAGAGCAGTGATTGAAGGGTGCTGCTGGCAAACGGAGATGAAGCTCCGCATGAGGATCTGCAAGGGCGTCACGCAATGGGAGACTGTAGGATGAGCACGTGCGGCAACCACAGGGTCGTAGTGGTGTGGTGGAGCGGGCGCTGACTGGAGGAGGAGGCTCCGCAAGTCAGCTAGAGCAGTTGACGATGTGGGGGTAGTGGTTTTCAGAGTAGAGATGAGGTGCAGTAGGTGATCGAATGCAGATGTGGAGAGGAAAGAAGAACAAGGAAGAAGAACAGAAGATGTGGGGCTTCGTCAGAGATTGGAGGAGCTGGAGGCTCTCATCCATGTGATCACTCGAGCCACATGGCGATGTCGCGAGCTTCTTAGTTCAATGAGTTGCAACAGGGGAAGAGAAGCCCCTGGATCATGCTGAGAAAGAGGTCATCGCCGGTTGAGTACGAGACCCCTGTTATAGGTCTTGTCTCAAGCTCACTCTCACTCACTCTCTCTCTCTCTCTCTCTCTTTCAGATGATGGCGGATGGGGAAGAGGGCCGACACTAGTGGGCTAAATAGGAGGCAAGGGAGGTGGAGCGGTTATGGGAGAGGAAGAGGCCGAGGAGAAAGGCATTACATGGAGGGGAATGTGCGGTGGTCGTAACGGTAGTGGGTGGCGACGATCACGGAAGAAAGAGGAGAACGACCAGTCGTAGGAGATGGAAAGGGGGAAGAGAGAGTCACGTGCGAAGCACGTGACCGAGGTGGGGATGACGGGTCACATGCTCTCCACGTGATGGAGAGAGAGAGAAAAGAGAGGGAGAAAGAAAGGGGTGCCACATGGCACACCCAGGGGCTACCACGTGAATTTCAAATTTAAAAGAGGAATAAAAGTAGATAAGAAATATAAGGAGACCTCATAATAAAAAATTTCCTTTAAGAAGTTGTTCGTCTCGATGAGATCTAACACTTTCATGAAGGGATCGGGAGCAAAAGAGGTCATCTGTACAAAGTGGTGTTTTTGGTAGACTCTATGTGTATAGAAAACTGACTTTTTGGAGATTTACAATTTTCGGTGATTTTAAAGAGTACAAAAATATAGAAAATTACAATAAAATACAAGACACTTAATTACACATTCATCTAATTTTTGTATTTGTAGTAAATAAGAAAATAGGGGAATAGAATATAGGTACGAAATGTGTGAATTCTGTACAGACTCACAATGGATACTCGAACACAGTCAGTTTCTTTGATTTCAGTCTTGATTTAGATTTGGAATTTTGTATCGCTTAATAAAACTTTCATCAAAGAACACAAATGAAGAAGAAATAAAATTAAAAGGGTCAAATATGTACATAAAAACTTAAGTCAACAATCACAAAAAGCTAAAATGCACAAAAGAGGCCCCAAATCCGACTTTACATACGACCTCTGAATTTTATTGGTCTTGTTTTGAAGGTATTTGAAAATGTAGTACTGTAAAAGTGAGTAGACCAAAATCGGACACTCTATGAGGAAGATATGCGTGTTTTAGTCTATCAGATGTGAAATTAGGACCTGGGTTTATTTGACACTTATTTGATTTAGCAATTTTTTGTATTTTTTATTCTTGTTAGTAATATCTACACAATGGAGGTGGTTAGGGTCTATCGGAGTTAGGATGAATTAATTAAAAAAGAGAAGTTAACATCTTCAATTTACATTTGGATTCTTGAGTTCCTTATTCTATGCAATTATGCATGGTAAAATGCGAATATTATTAGCGCGTGTATGAATGCTAATGATGTGATATTAATTATTAAATGCATATGAACTTTGGGGAACATAGCCTGATTGACCAATTTTAGAATGATGAATATGAGATTCATCAATCATAGCTAATCTCGTCCAATCCGTCGTCACTCAAAGAAACCAAAGTTGTCATATCATGGCTTAGGTGCTAGAGAATATGGTTTTAAATATGACTTGTATGTCATATTTGGGCTTTGAAGGTGTTTTTATTTTATAATTGGGTTTCGATCAAGGAGACGAGGGTGAGTTAGTGGAAAGTAGAGGGAATACTCCTAGCGATGGGTTTTGCGAGAGAAGAAATCAATGCAGAAGGGTTGCTTATTTACAGATGAGGGCAGTTGGATGTTAAAGTGTCTTGGAGGTTGGACCGATCGAGGGGGAGATAGAACAGAGATCAAGTGATGGAAATGGGGCCTTAAATAGTTGCATAATGGTGATATGGGTGATGTATGGTATGCAATAGATGGGTTGAAGCAGAGAGAGGTGAAGACTCGATGGTCAATAGAAATGGGATGATGTGGAACTGGGGAATTGATCATGAGGTACCACCGACCATTGACTAGGTCAATGTATGGGTTAGAGGCATATAGACTGACTAATTAGGAGGTGCCATGCTGCATTGAAACTTGACAAGTAGACTTGATACGCAATCAACTACAAAAATCAAAAAAATAAAGAACTAAAGAAAAAATACAAAACAAAAACTAAATGTCCTTGATTAAAAATGTTTTCTTCATAAAAGAACTACATTTTTCATTAAGAACTCAAAACCTAATTTGGCCTAAAATAAAAGGTAGCACTTTTATTAGGCATTTTAGGTGTATAAAACACCCATGTTTAGCCATTTTATTTTTTTATTTTGTTTTTTAATAAACTATTTATATAATATAACATATTACACTAATGTCATACTTAATACATATTTCATATTTTTTGGATTTTCAATAGGTGATTAGTAGTTAAAATAAACGTCTTTTTAATATGTACAAGACACCTCTTCTCTCTTCGTTATTTCCTATGTTCTTCTAATTTTTTGTATTTTTTCTTTTGTAGTGACATAATATACATAATATATTTACAAAAACAAAACAAAAATAAATTTAAATTATCTAGGTTTTTTGCATAAAATATAATCACCTTGATTGAATATATAGGTGCAATCTCTCTCTTTCTTTTATTTTTATTTTGACTTTTTTATATTTTTAATTTTTTTAATTGCTTTTATATGTTAAATAATACTTATCAGATCATGTAACCTATGAAGAAATGCTAAAAATTTCACATATATATATATGCTAAAGGTTGTAGCTCGAATTTCAACTCTTAAGCGAATGAAACGTGTTTCATCACCTACGAAGTAAAGTGATTGATCAGTATCAACAACAGTGATTGATTAGTGGCTATTGATCAATTAGATCAGTATGGGTGATTAGTCAATGTTGGCTTGAACCTGAAATCAACTATCATTGAAGAAAGAGTCTTTAACATTGAATCTTTCTACAACTTCACTATTGAAAGTCCTTTTCTTCTTCTTTGAGATGACCATCTCCTTCAGCTTGTTTTTAGGATAAGGTTTTGTCATCCTTGTTAAATAATGTGCTTGAATAAGTGAATATATTTCCTTTTGTCCTTCGTTCTCATAAATTTGCTTTTTTATGTTTTATCTTAGAGCTATGTTGTCTTAAAATCTAAAGTATTACTTATAGTCATAAATTTGTTACCATTAAAATAATAACATAATTAGCAAGCATAAGTTTTGCTAACCAAGACATAAGAAAAAGTTTGAGAAATTGATTAATAAAACTATAAAATTCGTTTAATCATTATACCCAAAAACAAAATGAAATGTCATCCCTTACCATCAAACACTGAAAATGAGCCACATTCTACATCACTCAACATAGGATCTTCAAGAAATTATATGGTGACCTTAACTTCACTCTAACTACATGAAAATTCATAATAACCCCATAAATACCTCATATCAACTAACAAATCTCATTTCCTTTCTTGTTCCTAATCTTCACTGCTTATTTTATTGACAAGGAAGAAGAACCTCATGCCACATTCCTCTAGAGGTTATGAGATCATGCACTATGAATTGGGTTTATTCCCCTACCGAGATGTGGCCCAAAATAATCTTTACAGCATATCTCTAGGTGCAATCGAATCTTTGTTAGCATTCCATACATTTACATGTAAAATAATCAGGGTTGATAACACTGACGTGAGTAAGGCCAACCACCCATCCCTCAAAAAACATCTAGCTTTACAGCTAGTTAACTTCCTTTTCATCCCCGCCAACACTAGGATTGTAATACTTATGCTTAAAATCTTCTCTATGATCTCAAGATTGGAGGTCAATGTGAAAAATCGATTATTTACATATTAACTTCTCCCAAAATGAAAGAAAGTTAGATGAGTACATCAATGGTTAGGATCTAGGTAATTTCCATGTCTTGTCTAGGATTTCCCACAACCTAGGGCGCATTAACATAAATGATTGGATGCATGTGGTGGAAAAAAATCACCAATAAATATAAGGGATATAAGTCAGATATCCTTTGGCATCTTAAAAATCTCTCTAAAAATTATAAAGGGCTATAGAAAAGACCTGAAGAATTTTTATTGGAATGGAAATTAGCCATCTTCTAGGCAACACACTTACTTATACGTTCAACCTCTCAATGACTGCATCACATGCAAAATGCAAAATCAGCATATGTAGACCATGCATAACAAAATCAAGCAGCATAATCCAGAGTTCTAGTAGAGTTTTTGAGGAGGTATGTGATAACCCGCAGAAGTAGAGGTGTCTAATGTCTTGTCTTGGAGAGCTTACGACGTCCAACAAGTCGGATCCAACAATCGTTGTATTGATGCCTCTCTCGGCTATCAACACCCAACTCAAGCGTGTCAATCAACAATCAACCCACAGAATAAATTACCATTAAATCAAAGTGAGCTAAAATATATTATAACCTACAAATAAGTATGTATAGTACGCAAGTGTGGGGTTGAACCACAAAGGAGCAACGGGGATAGCCATAAAAATCGATAAACTATGAAGAAAATCAACAAATGTTTATGTGTGGTTTATAGGGGTTTTCTAATTTTTGTGTTTTTTAATATTTTTATTTTTAATATTTTTTCCAATTTATGATTTTTTGTTTCTAACTTTATATTTTTTATTTTCTTCTTATATTTTTCTAATTTTTAATTTTCTTTTCTTTTTAATATGAAATAAGTATATACATAAGTTTATATATAATATGTATAATATAATTATTATATAGGATATAAATATATAATATATAATTAGGAAAATATATTTAAGTACAATATTTTTATTTTATAAGGTTTTAAAATATATTATAGGTATTTATAATAATAATATCAATATTAATAAATATATAAGTATATATAGTTACATATTGTCAATATAGCATTTATATTTATAAATATTGCTATAAATACTCAAAAATTACAAAATAAAAAGTTTTTTTTTATCATTTTTTAATTTTTTTCTATTTTTGGAATTTTCTTGAATTTTTTTACTAATTTTTCACTAATTTAATTGCTTAAAAAGTCCAAATCAATGACTTATAATAATAAGTTCGATTGTTTTGGAATTTAAAAATAGATAAATATCTCAAAAAAGTTCCAAAACATATTTTCGTCTATAATATATAATATATAATATAAATTAAAAATAGAAATAAATGTTTTTAGATTTTTTGTATAATTTTTAATGATTTTTATATGGTTTCGGGTTTTTACATTTTTAGGTGTTTTTGGTAATATCTTGCAAAAATAAAAAGTCTAAAAATAATATGTATAAATAAACACATAGATTTTTTTTAGAAATTTACAAATCATTTTATAATTTTTATTAATTTTTAAATGTAAACATGTGAGGCATGCATTATTTTTTATTTTTATAAATAGGAAAATATGTTAATTGCCTCAAGAAAAATACATGTGATTTAAAATAGTTTTATCAATTAAAATAATTTTCTTATAAACTTTTAGATGCAAAATGCTATTTTTAATAATGAAAATACGAGAAATAAAATTAATTGTGATGGCAGGGACCTAACTGCAATGAAAATAAAGTTACAATGTATTTCCGAACGTCCTAAAGAAATCTAAGGGTATACATGCAAAAATCCCCAAATATATACATAATAAATGCATTAACAGGGGTATTTTTGTAATATCCAAAAAGTTACAAGTCTTGATTGTAATTTTTCACAAAAATATAACACTAATATTGAAATTCCTTGGACCAAACAATAACATAAACACTGAGGGGTTTATGTACAAAATATCTTGTCCCATCATGTGTACACGCACATGATATGACGTGGATTGAACTTAAATGCAACTAAAATATATGTGAGGTTCAAAATGTAAATATTAAAAAAATTGAACTGTAAATGTAAGTTTATAGGCTAAATAACAATACAAAAACTAAGGGGAAGAGTGTGCAAAATACCCCTTGCGCGTTGATCAACAGCCGAGGTTCTTTCACTTGCCACGTGTCGATCTCTTGATGCGCGATGATGGTTTTTTTGAGCAGACTTGATTAGATCTCCACCCGATAATCCCACGATTGGCGGCGCTCCGATCCCACGGTTGCTACTTCATGGGACGAACTATTCATGATCGAACAATTTTCGAAGTATCTAGAAGAACGCTCCCAGAACCACACTCTGATGGGCTTAGATTCATCCTCCGATGTGATTCCGGTCATTGTTCTCCATGCGAATGGGCCCAGGAGGTTCTTGGGAGCCTTCCGCATCGACTAGATGTCTCAAAAAGGTCAAGGACCTAGCAATGGGGTCCTAGTGTCCCCATATGCCCTGACGACCCAAAGCTTAGTATTTGGTCTCTTGGTTCGATTCAACCCCGGATGGGGTCCATTTGGTTCAAGACGTGTATGATTAGCTTCATGGCATGAAAGCGAAGCTTCTGAGCCTAAAATCTGCCAAAAAAGCACGAGATGGCACGAGGCAGAGAAGCTCTAATGAAAGGTGGCAGAGAAGCCTCGTAAGACCTCGATTCATGCAGAATAGAAGGTGATCTAGTAGGGGTTTTGCGGAGAATGTGTACGAAGCGTTGGTGGATTGAAATAGTAGCTAGGACATCGGGAAACAGTAGCTGGAGCACTAGATTTGGTCAACTTCAAATTTCGGGTTTTATGAAATAAAAGGCCAAATCACACAAAATAAAAAGGCTAACTTAGACTACTGCTAATGCTACAAATAAAATATGAAAGGAAAAAACGATCTCATCTATCGTAGTATGACCGAGAGCATAAGGAGCTCCGTTGGAGGTCCGACGAGGGCTTGGATTGCTTCTCCTCCTCCTATTACACATTGCAAATCCACGAGGGACTCGCTATCACCTAGTTCTACTCGTTCGGCTAGGGATTTGAGGGTTCAAGGAGTCAAAGAAGGATCATATCAAAAATGGGGGAGGATGACGTGTATATGTACATGCAAAATTTGAATTGGGCATTGGCTCGATTCAGTGAACCTCCAATTGAGGAGAGATGTGTGTGTGTGTGTGTGTGTGTGAAAGTGTGTAGATCGAGGAACAAAAGTCAAGAAGCCGTCGAGTTGAAATGGTGTAAGGGGCAGTCGTGAAATTTGGGAGAATCGAGGTGGTCTAGCATTGACAAGAGCAGGAGCATGAGCTTAGGGGGCGAGGAGTTGACCAGAGTCAGTGTAGACTCGCCTCCCATTGGTCCACGTCAGGTAGTGGAAGATAAAACATGGAATAAATCCCTTATTAAATAGATTGTAAAACATTGGTTTTATTATATACTTGACCCTTATCTCCCCTACTTTATTCCTTGTCGGCCCAATCATCAAGATGACTAGGTCTCGGGGTTTAGGGTTATAAAATACCTTTGGCATTTTATTTTTTTCCTTTTCTTTTCTTTATTCTTTTATTTTGGGCTTTAAACAATATATTTTATACAATATTTATACAGTAAATAGTAAATGTTAATTTGTACAAAATAATGATATTTACATTCATTTAGCAAGGGTTTAACGACCAAAATGAAAGAATAAAGGTGATGAATCGGATTCATCACCCCCGTATACTTGCCTTTGCTAGTCTAACAAACACATGCAATACGTGAAAAAGTAAAAATAAAGAAAAGAAAAAGAAAGAAATTAGACTAGTTTTAATTCTTAAACTCGCCTTCATAAAATCAAAGTTTGGAGCTTAAGTCAGACCTTTGGATTTTTGGTGCGGCCGGAACCTCATTGAAAAACGGATTTGAAACCAACAGCCTTCAAGAATCTCAAAACCCTGCTCATGTATCCTTAATATCCAGGTTAGAATAAGTGAAATCATAGGCAAACCCTTATGACTATGAATATATCTTGGATAGTGTGTGTGTGTATGTGTGCGCGTGCGATATGTAGCTCTCCTCGACTGAAGCGGTAAAAGTCGGTCTTCTATAGCATGGTGATCCTAATTCTCCAATCCAATAACTCTTTCCTCGAGAAGTGGGGTATTCCCTTCTTATTTCAAGTACAACTAGCTCAAGAATAGGAGATGGAGAGAAGAATAGACGGTAGCAAGTGTAGCTTCCTATCCTAGAATGCTTGACCAGTGTAGCAAAGTCATCCAGCTACATGCTCACAAATATCTAACTTTAAAGCTCAAGATTGCTTGTTGGCTATACAAATATATACACTCTGATAGGTATTTTATTTTTAATAAGGCCTGTCCAGTTTTTTGGAGTTTTTTTATTTTTTTTCCTTTTTTTAATACTATATAAAACAACATTTACATAAGGACTTTTTCTTCTTAATCCAGTAAACTATCCCTCTTTGAAGCTTTGTTACAACCCACAACATTTTCCTTTAAACCTCGTCGCCATTGGATCGGTTGGGGTACAATGGCCACAAATGTGTGACTTCTAATGTTTCCATTGGCGTGTATCTCATGCCGGTAAATCCAGCCCTCTGAGGTGAGAAAAGTGAAAGGTGCAGGTGTGCAAGTTGGGTCATTATCAACAAGAGTCATGGGTGTCCTTCGAAATACTCTACTTAAGAAGTCAAAACAACATTGAACTAAGTCTCGTGATCTCAGTGAATTAAGTCTAGAAGACCTGAAGTATATCAATTACAGTTCCTATAAGGTCCCTGTAATTAAGTAGATTTAAGGTCCAACCAAGCTCAAATATTCGGATTTTACTTAGACTTGTTCAATTATCAAACTTGATTTATAAAATGCAAATGTAAAAAATATTTTTTGTGATGCAATTATCTAATTTCAAACTTTTATGGATTTTTAAAAAGGTTTTGCAAATTTTTATGCAATTTTGAAAAGATTTTACAAACATTTTTGTAAATTTTGATTTTGCAAAATTATAGGGATTTTTCATAAAAAAAATTTAGAAAAGAAATAGGTATATGTATTTATGCAGGAGTGTTTTTTATTATTTACAAAAATTGAAATTTTTAGGAATTTACAAGTTTGTATAGGTTTGTAAAGGATGTGCATAGTTCTCAAAATAATTTGAAAAGAATTTTGAGTAAATTTTGAAAAGTTTATTTTTGAAAACTAATTTTACAAATATTTTTATAAATATTTTACAAAATTTGAAAATCATTTACAAATCAAACAATACATATACTTTTTTCAAACTATTTTTGCAACCATTTTCTAAACCATTTGCATATAGATTTTCAATACATTTTATTTCAAATAATGACAATAAATTTCTACAAACGAAACATTTTTACATAGGCTGAAAACATTAAAAAATATTTTCCAAATAATTTAAAAAAATCAATAGGATTCTCAGACTATTTTTCAAACATTTTGTAAGAATTTTTTTTACCTGATTTATTAATCAATATATACAAAGAATTTTAATGATCTTTATACAAGTGTGTAACTAATTGTATTTTAGCCATACTCATTAAAAATACGAAAGTACGAGTTATGGCTAAAGTATATACGAAGTATATACAACCCCAATACTTAGCTTGAGCTACGTCCTCATAGATCAGAGAGGAAAGGAGAAGACAAAACTCGTACTGAGTATAGAAAAGCCTATGCTGCAACGAATGAATAAATAATGAAAGAAGAAGAAATGAATGAATGATAAGTGGATAGTCCCCCTATACTTAGGATGAAATAATCCTAAGTAAAGCAGATTATACACAAGGGAGGGAGGGTCAAGGGTGGGAATGAGAAGGTCACACTCAGACTGTCTCCTCCTATACTTAGGGTAAGATATCTCTAAGTAGACAAGAAAAGGAAATAGTTGGGGGATCACAAAAAGAAACTAATAAAAAGAAAATGTACGAGGGAAAATATACACATCACTCCCCATGTACTTAGGGTAAAAGAGCCCTAAGTATAGGCAACAACAAGAGTGATGAAACATAATGAAGAATGAACACTTAGGGTATACTCCCCCTATACTTAGGACAAAGTACATCCTATGTATAGAAATGAAGAAGGGGTAACACCTTTTTGGAATAAAAAGAAAATGAAAGGAAGAACCGAAGAAAAGAAGAAAGATCACTCAACTCTTCCACCTCCCTGATACTTAGGACAAAGTACGTACTAGGAAAGGTAAAACACTTGGAATGAGGTTGATGAGAAAAAATGGTAGATGGAAGGAAGTAAAACAAAAGTGGATATACAAGTATATGGATATACATGGATCAATAAGGTAGAAAGAGGACCTTCTTGCATGAATGCTGAGGAATGGATATGATAAGGTGCAGTCGATATCGGGTCATCAACTGACACAAACCGATCACTATCGACATGATGAAGATCCTCAGCAATCTCAAAGCGAAAAGGCACAGATTGGTCAATGGAAGTAGTGTGGTAATGGTTGGCATGGGAAGTCTCCGCTAAGTCATAATCAAAAGGCTCGAATTCCTTGATGAAAGAAGTAAGGTCACATTCGACCTCTACAGTCTCTACTAAGTCTACCCTCCACTCTAAGGTGTCTATAGTGTAAACTTCGTGGATGTCATCAATGCATCTCCACTCACCAGAAGGTGGAACTCCAAGGTATAGGCTTTCCGACTCTTCCTTCCTGAAGAGGAATTTTTTGGGTCTCATTCTCATCCATCAAAAAGCAAACCTCCAAGATATCAACATCAAGGTCATAGTCCTCGGGGTTGGCTAACACAGGTACACTCTCATCAGATGTAGGACTCTGGTCAACAGTGGGTACAGTGATCAACACATTGCTCCCATCAACAGAACAAAAGTGAATCTCTCCAGATCCATAATCAATAACAGCTTTCGCAGAGGCGAGAAAAGGCCATTCTAGGATGATCGGAGGATGCTCCACGAGGGTGGAGGTCTCCATGGGAAATACAACAAAGTCAGCGGTGAAGCTCATGCCCTGAATCTGGATGATAATGTTCTCTAGAATACCCATTATCCTCTTTATTATTCCATCAATAAATTGACAAATCATCCTGGTTTTCTTGAGAGGCCCTAAGTGAAGAGATTGTACCGGTGAGAAAGGTATTATATTAATCTAAGCATCGCCGTCAAGGAGAGTGTGATCACCAGAATATGATCAGAAATGGTGCATTTCACAAGAGGTGTAACGATGTTCCCTTTCCTAGAGTGAGGACGGTGAGAGATGGTGTGGGCAGTGGCAATGGTCAGAATGTGTCGCTCGGATCTGCTCCTTCGCTGGCCTGGTGAAGTGAGGCCTCAATGATCTCATGAATAGCTGCCACCACTTTAGGTTCAGTCAATATTTTTTAAGATTTTGGATCTCCTCCATACAAGGGAGGATATCGGAATCATCATCTACACAAGGATGACTAAGAGCAATCTATACATTGTCATTCTTGGGGTCAAGGGTGGGAACTGTGGTGAGTGAGTATGTGGTCAAAGGATATGGCATGGATGCCCTATCTTCACAAGCTAACTCGGTTGTATGTCTCCCAGATGTTTTCGTATTTTTAGAGTTTACTCATTTTTTTGTATTTTTGGCGATTGCAAGCTCCCATAGGTATCCTCGAATGAATACATATCATCATATGGTAAAGTGTTATTATGGCTCTTATTTATGGCAACGAGGTCATCAATCCTCTCCTTCATGTGCTCCATCATCTGACTCAAGTGATCAAGAGTGGTCTTCATGAGAGGTGACTCCAACAGCTCAATATCAGGTGAGTGGAATGAGGGTGGTGGTGGTGGGTAAAAATAAAAATCCGGAGCAAAGTCCTCCTAGAAAAGTGGATTATCAAAATGTGAGGGTGGTGGTGGTGAGTAAAAATATGATGCCTGAAACAGTGGGTTAGGAGGATATGTACAAAAAGAAGAGTCGGGAGCAAAGTCCTCAAAAAATATAGGCGGACCGACTGGAGGGTACGAGGGATCCACTGTTGGACATGCGAGCCCACGGCGAGCCATTATGCAATAAATGTTGTTGTGAATATCATTCCCTGATCTGAAATGAAGGATGGATAATTTGCTTAATTGGTCCCTTAGTATAATTAGGGTTATGTACCATGGCCATCTTAATAATCATACAGATGTTGATTCAATTATTGAATCACAGAGGCTGATGAATATCTAATGGGTTAGATTGAGGACTCATCACGCATAGTCAAATGATTATTAAGAGATGATCTCTATCCTGAGTAGGAGATCTCAATCCTTTCTCAGTTAGGCTGATATCTGACCGACCTCTTGATGCAGGTCCTCTGCATAGGAATAGAGATTCGGAGGTGTCAGATTAGTTAGGTCAAAGAGTTGAGTTAATGAGATCGAGATAACCAAAATCCTTTATCATATGTTGTCACGATACATGCACGCATCCTCTGACCAGAGATAGATGTGTTACTATATGTCGGAGTATGTACATTTGGCAGACCAATAGGTTGATGACCTAACTAAGGTCTATACACCAGCGCGCTGGTGTGCATATAAGGGCATATGAGTAATACGATCTCTCAAAGGGATCATACAGGTTCATTTACTGAACCGGAAGGCATGAGCTCACTCATGAGATATTGGGAAGAATCAAATTCCATGCACGGTCGTCTCGCTTTGGAAGCTTGACTGAATTTGTAGGTTTGATATATACTTTTGGAAAGTATATGATCAAGACCTAGGTATGATATATGCTTTTGGAAAGTATATGATCGATACCGACTCCCAATGATCAAATGAGAAACTTACTTGTAAAACCCTGGAGTAGAAAGTGTAAAGTTGATCTAATACTTTGGGTTTAGTCTGAGTCTTCCAGTATGCAGGATGTACATGTATTGGGAATACCTGAGGGTGATGTGATCATAAACGATTGTATACCATGATGCTTCCATTCCTAGGGAGTGATGAAACGGGTCTGGATTTTAGTGACACCTCTCAGTAGAGAAGTAATCTTATCTTGGTCCAAATGTTGGAATCTGAATGTGATTCAGATGCAATGAGAAGATTAGATTTGCGGTCTTGATTTAATCAAGCATCTATGGGAGGCCCGCGATCTGGATTTGAGATATGACTTAATATCCAAGTCACTATACGTGGAACAATACAATCTCCCTATCCTTATCTCCAAGAATCTGCGGAGAAAGCGCATTATCCTTGAAAGGGTTCAGGATAATTTCATTGTTGATATGAGTATCCGAGCATTGAGAAAATGGATAAGTAAATGTGATTTAATTATCATGATTAATATGAATTCGATTCATATTATAAAGAGAGCTATCTTAGATAATTAAATGTGATTTGATTATTAAAGATGAAAATAATGTGAATGTGATTCATATTATTTGGGCACATGAGAATAGAGATACAAGATGATTAAATATGATTTAATTATCATGGATATGAATAATATGGATAGCAATATCCATATTAGTCATATATATTATAAATGTGATTTATAATACAAGAGAGAGCAATTTGTAATTTACATTTGTTAATTAATTATTGGTGTGAATTGGATTCACATTGGATAATTAATAGTAAATGTAATTCACATTTTATTTTGGGTTGTGAATGTGATTCACAAATTTCCAATGGCAAGATTGCAATATTCACAAAATAATTATGCTTTATTTTTGTAGAATAATTTACAATAATTGTTGTTGTAATAAATTGAAGATACGTGCAATAATGTAATCAAGGGAGATTACATTGGAGATGCTCCTTCCATAGGAGGGACGGCTACCTATTCCTATTAGGAAAGGGTGGTCGTCCACTCCATGTATATAGAAGGAGGCATTCCCTTTTTTCCATTATCTCCATATTTATTTGATTTAATTTGAGATTGATCTATATTGATTTATCAATATAGATTTGATCTAAATTAAATTAACTATTGTTGGCTTTTTACCAACACAAATCTTAGCCATCAAAAGAAACACAATCAATGAGGACCATTGGATTTGTGTTGCCCATGGATTGAGATCCATGGATCCTAAAATATTATAAAAGGAGAGGCACCCCTTTGCTCTTCTTTACATACTGATGAGTCGCAAAATCGGCCCTTTAAGAGTGCGTTTTTAGCACCTCAACATGTCGAAGCAGTCGGGCCGATTTTGGTCATCAAAGAGACCATCTCATTGATATATGTTTAATAAGAATGCGATGGTCATTATTTTTTTATTTTACTTGGCAAGATACCAAGGTCGAACTCAGGGACACGAGCCTCTCTCGTATTAATCGGATTCAAGTCTATTTAATTAAGTGTTGAATCAAAGGCATATAGGTCAAATTATGAAGAGACACAAAAGACAATGCATTAAAATAAACATGCATTTTTTAAACATTTTATCATGCGAATAAATGAAAATGCAAAGCAAACGATATGCGCCAAAATTATAGTCACTTGAACCATAAAAAATTGCGAGTTAAACTGAGTTGACATTAAGAAGCACTCCACATTTAATAAGCAAATAAGCATGTCAAATAAAGAATTCAGGACACTTAGATAATAGAATAATACACTACTGATCATAGTGTCAAATCTAAGATTAAAGCATGCCATAATAAAGATGATGAAAAGAGCTTCAAAATGAAACTGAAATCAACTCGATTGGAGCTATATAGCTCAAGATATGCATAAAAGAAGACAGGGGCATAAATGCAAGAAAACATGAAAAGATAACTACAAAAAGGTCCCTGGGAAGGACTAAAATGCAAAAGAAATAAATGCGAGGCCTTCCCTGTAAATGAACCAAACGCGCAGGGGTATATTTGCAATTATATAAACCCGCAAGGGTATAAGTGCAAATAACCCCAGATGCACGTGGTTAGCATGTGAGGACTGGACCTTTCTGCAAATCTGGAGAAGTCAGAGGGCGTCTCTGCAAATTTCCCAGGAACGCACGTGTCAGGCACGTGCGACCCAGGCTCGGATGGAGGCTCGGGATTAGCAGAGGCTCGGAGGCGCTTCGGCGTAGGTTCGGTACTGGTCGAAGCTCCAGGAGGTTCGGTGGAGGTTCGGGAGTAGCCAAGCCTGGAGACTCGGGCGCGAGGCTCGGTTGTATTCTGGTGTGGACACGTGGCCAGCTCTGAGCCTTTGGATCATGTGCATCCAACGGCACCTGGAGGAGAACTGCTCGTAGGCGTGGCTGCATCATAGCCGTTGGATGAACTCCAGGGCGGAGCATCCAACGGCTGCTGCTCCACCTCCTTCATCCGTAGCAGGCGGCGAGTTTGGAGCTCCGGCGAAGGAGCTCCTCCTCCGCCGCTCGCTCCCGGCTATGGTGGACGTCCCCCGATGCTCAAGACAAGTCGTCGATGAAGCTGAGAGCTCGGGGGAGGTCCAGAAGGCTCTGGTGCGGCTCGCCGGGGCTCGGAGGACAGCTGCGGCGTCGATGAAGTCAGCTCCAACCAGGTTCCGGCCATTGATCCGATTGGCGACCTGCAGCGTTAGTGGTACATAGCCGAGGCGTAGAGGTGCGTGCGTGAATGAAGTGGGAGCTCAGGCAGGCGAAGAGTGTGGTGAGCTCGAAGCTCCTCCGCCGTGAGTGGCAGAGGAGATGGGTGACGGCGGTCTGAGGTATGGAGGAGGGAGAAGGTGAGCGGAGATAGCGCGTGAAAGGGGAAAGCGTAACGAAGCTAGGAGAGGGGTTAATGGAAGGTGAACATGAACGAAGTGTCCCAGAAAATTAAAAGAAATTAAAGAAAATTACAGAGGAAGAAGAAGAGGACTTACCGGCGATGGAGCGGAGCGGAGGCTTGGGTTGGACATCGGGATCGATGCCCGGGTCTTCGCTGGACATGGCCAGCCGGTCCATGCAGCTCGGGTAGTCGCCAAGAGGCGCCGCAGCTCCGCCGTTCAAGGCGGAGGGTCTCACCGAGGGAGGGGTCGTCTTCGCTTGATCCTCTCGCCTCCCCCTGTCACGGGGAGGCGGAGGAGGGCTGGGCCGCTCCCTGCGTAAAGATGGATGCCGGCGAAGGGGCGTGGGACCGGTGTATTTGAAGGGGAAGCTCGGCGGAAGTGGTGGTGGGGCGACGTGGGTTTGAGGGCAGCTGTGGGGCGACTGGAAGGGAGTCGTGGGTAGTGGAGTGCTGCGCGGAGGAAGTGAAGGAATGGGGAAGACCGTGGGACGGTTGGCGATGTGAGATGATGGCTGGAGTGGCAAAGAAAATAGGAAGGGGGAGAGGTTTGCGTGCGCTGGATCGTGGGAGAGAGAGAGGGGTCCGGAGGTTGACGACGATCGCCGGCCGTTGGATCTGGAGATCCAACGGCGGGCATTTAGGCGCGGAGTGACGGTGTGGATCAGATCTGAGGCGATATGATCGGAGAGCGGTGATCGCACCACGTGTCGAGAGGATGGGCAGGCGGAGGCAAGCAGCCGAGATTATATCACGGGCATGATCGATCGGCTGAGGAGAAAGAGCGGGTTGCGCGGCATAGATGAGAGATCCGGGGCGCAATCAAAGGGCGCACCGCGCGCCACGTGTCAAGCTGTGGGCGCGACGCTAAGGGATGGTGAGGATCCGAGATGAGTATGATCAGACGGCTGAAACGAATTGAAGGCATGGAGAGGGACTGGCCGTTGGATCAAGAGGGCGGATCCAACGGCTAGCAATGGAGGCGGATGAGACAAAGGGACCGGGCCACGTGGCGCCCCCAGAATGGGCCACGTGGCCCAATCAGATTATTCTGAGGGTATTTTTGAGTTTTGAGGCTTGAGATGGCCGAATTTGAGAAAACTCAAAACATGAAAGTTGTAGATCTTGATGAGATCTACAAGTTTCATGTTGACCAAAACTGGAAAAGAGATCAAACAAAGGCCCGAAATTTTTTTTGAAGGTATTTTTAAGTCTAAAAATACCACGAATTTTCGCTTTGTCATTTTTTTGTGGTTTTTAATTTATTTAGGACTCTGTTAATTATAAGACATTAACAGGGATTTATTGACAAACTTTTAAGCAAGGGGGTTAATTATAGGAAATAAAGATGATGAAACTGAGGTTCATCACCCCCCTATACTTAAACTATGCTCGTCCTCGAGCATCAAAAAGAATGACTAAGTTGGATTTTAGTTTTTAAAGTTAAAACACATGTTAGACTCAACTTTCCTTGATAAGAGATTTTCAAAACCATGTCACACAAATAAAAGATTTTCAAAACATTTTTCAAAAAGATTTTTCAAAACAAGAAAAAAAACTCATTTTTCAAATCGTTTTCGAAACTATTTTTATCAAAATAGTGTAACATAGTATAGAAAAGCCGTGAAATCATTTGAGTTCTCTTAGTCCAAAGAATTTTACTTTAGCCAAAAAGTTTTAACTTTTTCAAATTTTTCAGATATTAGCTAAAGTAAGTAAATTGTATATATGGTATACCCCCCTATCCTTAAACTTTGCTATGTCCTCATAGCACTAAATGATACGAGTCCATAGGTCCATTTAAGTACAGAGAAATATACGGGAGCTAAGAGGTGCTCCCCCTATACTTAGGTTAGAAATAACCTAAGTATAAAGGCAAGAAAAGATGAGTAGAGAAATCACAGGGACTTGGGTCCCCCCCTATACTTAGGCTGAGATTAACCTAAGTATAAAGATGGAGATTGATATTGGAAGAGACCCAAGGTGAACGAAGAAGAAGGATGAATATACAAGTGAGCGGCTGAATCTTCGGAGATGAAATGGAGTGTCTTCGGTTTTGGGGTGCGTGTCACATCATACAAGGCTCAATCAAGCAAGCAAACCCTTAGTTTCACCAACTCACACATGAAACCAACCACAGTTGGTTTATTATCTTGTCTATTTTATTAGTGATAAAACGTTTGATTTTTACGCAAAGAAAAGAATTGAAGTGAAAATCATTGCGTAAGCGAGGGTATTGCTCTCCCAAAACCGAATTTTACTCCATTTTTGGTTGACTTGCAATTAACAGTCCCAATTTTATTTTAGGTTATCACTGAATTATGGTTAGCACAAAATCAAGAAGTCATCGTCTACCGTTCATTCCGTTTTCCATTAATCCTAGGTGATCAAGCTAGGAAATGAAAGCCGAGAAAAACATGTATTCGAAGAAACCGCGATCTAGGCTAAGCGAGAAATCATGCATTGTTTTGACAAAAACACGTGAAATACGGGGGCTGTTTTGAAAACCAAATCCAACATGCATGCAAGTCGAAAAAGCCGCACCTAATCATGCATCTATTAGCGATGATTGATTTTTTATTAATTTTAGCTAAGTGATGCGAGATTATGTGCGTATATCATTTAGTGTGTCCTACCTACGATCAAGCACATAAAAATATGAAAGATAAAATGAGCTCGGAGAGCCGCGTGCCTATCCTAGGTCGACACTCAAGCGGGGACGATCCCCACACAACCACATTCGTTCGATTACACACGCGAGTCTTCGATCGAAGACCGCTGTAAAAGACGAATTATTATAAAAATGCAACACATTTTTTTCTCTTTCTTCCACATTTGCTCCATGCATGTTTTGCGGCTCCTCTCAGCGGGAAGCGTCCTGCTCCTCGCCTCCTTGATCCATCAAGGGCCCTGCCACAAAAACAATGGTTAGAGATCAAAATAAGAAAGAAAATTTTTGAATGCAAAAAGATGAACAAATTGACCTATAAAAGAAACACGAAATTAAATAAACAAAATTCCAAAAAATAAAAGAAATGAGCCGTGTCCCCGGCAACGGCGCCATTTGATGAGTCACAAAATCGGCCCTTTAAGAGTGCGTTTTTAGCACCTCAACATGTCGAAGCAGTCGGGCCGATTTTGGTCATCAAAGAGACCATCTCATTGATATATGTTTAATAAGAATGCGATGGTCATTATTTTTTTATTTTACTTGACAAGATACCAAGGTCGAACTCAGGGACACGAGCCTCTCTCGTATTAATCGGATTCAAGTCTATTTAATTAAGTGTTGAATCAAAGGCATATAGGTCAAATTATGAAGAGACACAACAAGACAATGCATTAAAATAAACATGCATTTTTTAAACATTTTATCATGCGAATAAATGAAAATGCAAAGCAAACGATATGCCCCAAAATTATAGTCACTTGAACCATAAAAAAATTGCGAGTTAAACTGAGTTGACATTAAGAAGCACTCCACATTTAATAAGCAAATAAGCATGTCAAATAAAGAATTCAGGACACTTAGATAATAGAATAATACACTACTGATCATAGTGTCAAATCTAAGATTAAAGCATGCCATAATAAAGATGATGAAAAGAGCTTCAAAATGAAACTGAAATCAACTCGATTGGAGCTATATAGCTCAAGATATGCATAAAAGAAGACAGGGGCATAAATGCAAGAAAACATGAAAAGATAACTACAAAAAGGTCCCTGGGAAGGACTAAAATGCAAAAGAAATAAATGCGAGGCCTTCCCTGTAAATGAACCAAACGCGCAGGGGTATATTTGCAATTATATAAACCCGCAAGGGTATAAGTGCAAATAACCCCAGATGCACGTGGCTAGCATGTGAGGACTGGACCTTTCTGCAAATCTGGAGAAGTCAGAGGGCGTCTCTGCAAATTTCCCAGGAACGCACGTGTCAGGCACGTGCGACCCAGGCTCGGATGGAGGCTCGGGATTAGCAGAGGCTCGGAGGCGCTTCGGCGTAGGCTCGGTACTGGTCGAAGCTCCAGGAGGTTCGGTGGAGGTTCGGGAGTAGCCAAGCCTGGAGACTCGGGCGCGAGGCTCGGCTGTATTCTGGTGTGTGGACACGTGGCCAGCTCTGAGCCTTTGGATCATGTGCATCCAACGGCACCTGGAGGAGAACTGCTCGTAGGCGTGGCTGCATCGTAGCCGTTGGATGAACTCCGGGGCGGAGCATCCAACGGCTGCTGCTCCTCCTCCTTCATCCGTAGCAGGTGGCGAGTTTGGAGCTCCGACGAAGGAGCTCCTCCTCCGCCGCTCGCTCCCGGCTATGGTGGACGTCCCCCGATGCTCAAGACAAGTCGTCGATGAAGCAGAGAGCTCGGGGGAGGTCTAGAAGGCTCTGGTGCGGCTCGCCGGGGCTCGGAGGATAGCTGCGACGTCGATGAAGTCAGCTCCGACCAGGTTCCGGCCATTGATCCGATTGGCGACCTGCAGCGTTAGTGGTACATAGCCGAGGCGTAGAGGTGCGTGCGTGAATGAAGTGGGAGCTCAGGTAGGCGAAGAGTGTGGTGAGCTCGAAGCTCCTCCGCCGTGAGTGGCGGAGGAGATGGGTGACGGCGGTCTGAGGTATGGAGGAGGGAGAAGGTGAGCGGAGATAGCGCGTGAAAGAGGAAAGCGTAACGAAGCTAGGAGAGGGGTTAATGGAAGGTGAACATGAACGAAGTGTCCCAGAAAATTAAAAGAAATTAAAGAAAATTACAGAGGAAGAAGAAGAGGACTTACCGGCGATGGGGCGGAGCGGAGGCTTGGGCTGGACATCGGGATCGATGCCCGGGTCTTCGTTGGACATGGCCAGCCGGTCCATGCAGCTCGGGCGGTCGCCAAGAGGCGCCGCAGCTCCGCCGTTCAAGGCGGAGGGTCTCACCGAGGGAGGGGTCGTCTTCGCTCGATCCTCTCGCCTCCCCCTGTCACGGGGAGGCGGAGGAGGGCTGGGCCGCTCCCTGCGTAAAGATGGATGCCGGCGAAGGGGCGTGGGACCGGTGTATTTGAAGGGGAAGCTCGGCGGAAGTGGTGGTGGGGCGACGTGGGTTTGAGGGCAGCTGTGGGGTGACTGGAAGGGAGTCGTGGGTAGTGGAGTGCTGCGCGGAGGAGGTGAAGGAATGGGGAAGACCGTGGGACGGTTGGCGATGTGAGATGATGGCTGGAGTGGCGAAGAAAATAGGAAGGGGGAGAGGTTTGCGTGCGCTGGATCGTGGGAGAGAGAGAGGGGTCCGGAGGTTGACGACGATCGTCGGCCGTTGGATCTGGAGATCCAACGGCGGGCATTTAGGCGCGGAGTGACGGTGTGGATCAGATCTGAGGCGATATGATCGGAGAGCGGTGATCGCACCACGTGTCGAGAGGATGGGCAGGCGGAGGCGAGCGGCCGAGATTATATCACGGGCATGATCGATCGGCTGAGGAGAAAGAGCGGGTTGCGCGGCATAGATGAGAGATCCGGGGCGCAATCAAAGGGCGCACCGCGCGCCACGTGTCAAGCTGTGGGCGCGGCGCTAAGGGATGGTGAGGATCCGAGATGAGTATGATCAGACGGCTGAAACGAATTGAAGGCGTGGAGAGGGACTGGCCGTTGGATCAAGAGGGCGGATCCAACGGCTAGCAATGGAGGCGGATGAGACAAAGGGACCGGGCCACGTGGCGCCCCCAGAATGGGCCACGTGGCCCAATCAGATTATTCTGAGGGTATTTTTGAGTTTTGAGGCTTGAGATGGCCGAATTTGAGAAAACTCAAAACATGAAAGTTGTAGATCTTGATGAGATCTACAAGTTTCATGTTGACCAAAACTGGAAAAGAGATCAAACAAGGGCCCGAAATTGTTTTTGAAGGTATTTTTAAGTCTAAAAATACCACGAATTTTCGCTTTGTCATTTTTTTGTGGTTTTTAATTTATTTAGGACTCTGTTAATTATAAGACATTAACAGGGATTTAGTGACAAACTTTTAAGCAAGGGAGTTAATTATAGGAAATAAAGATGATGAAACTGAGGTTCATCACATACAATAAACAAGAGAACATAAGTCTCTGTCTCTACATGCCTACTCCCTCTCTCCCTCTCATGTGGTCGTCCACCATGGATGCCCTATAGAGGTTCTCCATCGTCACAGCGTCGTCATTATGATGCCCGATCGTTTGCTCGTGGATCTCCGTCTCCTTTGGTGCTCCTCGCTCGTGAAGAAGACGTCGTATCTCGTGTGTCGAGATCAGGAGATCTGCCGCTTGGATCATCAACATGGATTGCGAGAAGCACACGATTCATCCCCGCGCAGTCAAGCGTCTCCTACGTCGGATCGGACTTGAGACAGGAGGTCTCTTCGTTTAGAGACTCGATCGCAACCACGCTTCAAGAGGTAATCCTATTACTTGTTTTTGGTTTAGATGAAACGATCCTAGAAGTGTTCTTGGATCATGAGGTTCGTCGCATAAAACAATTTTATTTTCCGCTGCATAGAACAACTAGTGCAACTAGTCGTTCTTCGACGTATTCGATACGATGCTCACACTTCCGTGATGCGCTTGAGGATCTAACCATATCCTTCAAGTGGTATAAGAGCCTTAGGTGGGAAGGTTTTAGATGCGATCCATGAACCGAGGACGACTTGGGTTCATTAGGGTTTGCGAAAGTTTTCTTGCATTTCATTTTCGCATCTCTGTTTTGAGATTATTTTCGGCACTGTTTAAATATTTAAACACGAAAATAATAATTGAATTTTGTTATCCATTAAATTACAAAATCATAGGATCTGAGTTTACGTAATTTGGATTCTGTTTGCTCGAGATATAGTTGTTTTAATGAACATGTATTCACTGTTGCGGGAACTGCGAATCTTAACAAGATTAATGAGTTAATTACTGTTGTGATCCGCCTCGAAATGCGTAAAATATCACATAGGTTCTGTCCTAAATCAAATTAGAAATCTTTGAAAATTTAGTTTGTCTAATTTGGATTTAAATAGATTGAGATATGTTAATTTTAGTGAGTAGGAGTCACTGCTGAAATTACAGTCCTAATCAAGAACCATCTAATTGTCCATTAGTAATATTAATTGTTAATTTCATGAAATAATTATGGAAATATTTGAGAAATATTGGAAGATGATTATTTCCTTAATTGACTTGTCCTCATCCAATAAATTGATTAGATTTGATCTAAATCATAATTGGAAACATAATCATCAAACTCCTTGCTTGAATAGGATTGGGAATTTATCTAGGAAATTTCCTTATAATCAAAATTTTTTGATTATTACTATATGGTATAATTTCGGTTGAAGAACCGATGATCATTTCAAGTACAAATTGATCTATTTGGCATTATCCTTTCTTGAGGTGGATATGATGTCTAGTCGGAGAGCATTGGGGTAGCGGGTTGTAACGTATGTGGTCCGTCCTACTCTCGTCGGTACTGGCCATGACAACAGGTAGGGACACGATAATGCCGGAGAAATCAAGATGCATTTTTATAATTATTAAAATTCGAATTAATACGTACTTTGAGATAATACCATATATATATTCAAGTAAAACAACCAAGTTTGTTGATTGAATTGGATTGATAATTAGTTTAATATGATTGAATTAATTATATCCAATTAAAAACACTCTATTATGAATAGATGTGTATTTCCCTTGGAAGAATTAATCGTAATGAATATGATTCATAATGATTAATTAGAATTTGAACGTGATATGGAGGATCACATAAGTGACATCCATGGTCTCCCGTCAAGGCAGAGAGTTCCGTCGCCAGGGATTGTATGTAGGAGACGCATGTCCGAAGTGACAGCTCTTGTATGCAAGCGCATCTGGATCGGGCTCTTCGCTTCTCGAAAGAGTAAGGATGTATGCGTAGTGACCCCAATATCTGGACCTCATATTATTGGGGCGATATTGGATTGCGCATAGCGAGTTGTATTCCTATTGACGGTTGTTCAATTAATGGCGGGTAAACATCGCCTTAGGGGTGGTGGGCCCGGGTGTTAAAGGCCGAATTGGGAGATGCAAGTTGGACTTGCAAGGTGGAATGCGTTCCTACTTCTTTTTATCCAAGTTGCAGGTTCTCATATTATTGGGATGTAATGAAGATAAGAAGGAGATCCCAGATCTTGCTTGAGATATAATGGTAAGTATATCTCTTACATTGAAAGTGATTAAGGGAATGAACTTTCAATGTTGACAAGGCAAGACAACTTTGATATAAAAATTCCTAAATCAAAGTAAAAAATGTATATATATACACTTATGTAAATTTCTTATTTCAGATAATCCTTCATTAAACCCACTCAATGTTATACTCAATAATAACCAGTAAAATATCATGGATTGGACTCATGATCCAGATATTGTACTTGCAGTTGGACACATAATGTATGTGGTTGCAATGTGCAAGTTTCCTCATAATAGTGAGGAATGACAATTAAATGGATAATAGGACTACAACCCTAGGGTTTGTATTTCACTATAGTATTGATATCATCAAATGTACTTTGGAAGTGACATGTCGATGATGATCGCAATTGTCAATTAATCCTTATAAAAATCTAAGAAGATATTCTGGAATACATATGTGCTCTTGACATTTATCATGAATGAGATGGTTCACTACATCATGCAGAATGGTGGCTCTATAAGAGATGATGTATTCAAAATGTTTGAATACCTACCTGAACCAATGATTTTTAAAGAGTTTAGGTGGATGTAGATACGATGAGTGTCATCATTCTACTGTCTATACTCTAGTCATTCATGAAGCTTCGTAATATTCATATTGTATGAATTTAATGAAGCATGTTATGTTGAAATGTTCTTACATTGAATTCTTTTGAATTTAACATAAGAGATCCTTAGTCTTAAGCAATGGTTGTTTATAGATAAAGGGAGCGCAGTGGAAGCATGGGTCAGACCCAAGATAAGTAGGATAGTCAAAGAGTTGACAGTACTTCTATGACTTCCATATGACATCCAGATAGTTGGATGAATGCCAATACTGCAATGAGTCGATGTATTGATAGTATGACTATCTGGACTATCTAGGATCCTTAGTGAAGAACTCAGATAGAGCATCAGAATAATCTACATATAATCATTTACTTTGACTTACTTATTTGATAAGATAAAGTCTAATAATTGTATCTCAATCTTCTAAAAAACACTTGCCATAGGTTGCATATGTTTTAGAAAACTGGAAAATTTGATCTTAAGGTTTATAGTTGTCCACATGGATATTGATGCAATTGTTGCAACAATCTCTGTTGGATTGATAGACTTGTTAATTTCAATGGGAGAGCCCTTAGTCTTAGAGAATGTCTCTATGACCTAGATATAAGAATACACTCATTGTTTGTTTCTAAATGTTGGAAATAAACATGAATTCTGAGACAGAACTATCATAAAGAGTTATGATGGATATATTTCAGATAGTAATCTAACATATAGTGGACTCCACAAAATTAGAAAATTAATGAATGGTTCATTAACATTTCTAAATACTGAAATTAAACCTTAAGATCAATAAAAGGATGAAGATCATTTGACAATGATCTAGCATCAAGCCTTGGACATTTGTCTATTGATTTGATCAATAGACTAGTAAGAGATTAAACTTTAGAATGTCTAAAATTTCAAAACTTACATACTTATGAATATTGTATTCAAAGTAAAAATGCCCAATACACCCTTCTTTGGGAATGGTGTAAGATGTCAAGGTATTCAGGATCTCATACATATTGATGTATGTGGATCATCTATACCATAGTAAACATTATGGATATCTATTGATGATTATGTATGATATGAGATTTCTTCTCTTCACCTAAGAAACCTTTGAAATGTTCAAAGATTTCATAAATTTGGTTTGGAACCAAAGTCTGAAGGAAGGTGAAAATGAATTTGGTCTAATCTAGGTAATCCGTACCTATTAGATAAATTCAAAGAATACCTTATGGAGAAAAGAATATCATTCCTATCTCACTCCTCCTGATAAACCTGAACTCAATAGAGTTGTAGGGAGATACAATTGGATCATGTGTGACATGATTTGATCAATTATGAATTTTAGCATAATTTCCTCTTAGTATCCAGGTGTATATGTAGTAGAGACTACATTATATATCCTTAATAAGATTCCATGCAAGTAAGCTGGAATTGAGCACTAGAGAGTGCTACTTCATTAGAAAAATAAAGGATGGTATAGATACCTACTTTATAACCTTGAGATTCTTAAAAGATCTCATCTCCGAGAATATGATTCTTAGAGGATGACTCTCTTGAGAATCAATATGAAAATGAAGTATAGGAACTCATTTGATCTTGAGATGATAATGACGCTCCTAAAATCGAAAATTAAAAGGACAAAAAGATGAAACACTAATACCTCTTCAAATGAGTTTGAGGATGTATTCCATGTGTTAGTTAAGTCTGACAATGATTGGACTTCATGTGATGAAGCTTCTGAAGATCATGACATGGAAAGATGGATGTTAGCAATAAAGTCTAAAGTAGACTTCATATACAAGTGTTGTATATGGACCCTCGAGGATCGACCTATATGGGTAAGACCCATAAAGGTATAAATGGATCTTCAAGAGAAAGAAGTCAAGATTGCATTCCTCTCTGAGGATATTCACATGAAGTAGCCCCAGGGCTTCATGGTTGAGGAAAATAATGTATGCAAGCTAAAGAATCCATCTATGGACTAAAATAAGCTTCTTGTAGCTGGAACATAAGATTTGATGAAATTATAAATGTTATGATTTCAGATAGAGTCTTGATGATCCATATGAAGCTTAGTGGGAGTGCCATTTGTGTTCATCATGCTAAATGTAGATAATATCCTAATCATTTTAAAATGATATAAGGATGATAATAAGTGTTTTGTAGGGTGGCTATTCCATATCTTGAAATATGATTTCAAGGATACCTCTTAGATCTCAGTTCTGAAGATGTTCAGAAGAAAAGAGAAGAGGATATTGGTACCGTCACATTTATAGTACACCTTGGACATGTTCCAGTCTTGGAAAAATCCAAGAAAGGCTTCCATCCCTTAAGATATGGTACTGACCTATCTAAAGGGATAGCACCTCAAGGAGTTGAGGAAGTGAATGCTAGAACTACTTGCACTTGTGCATCAATTACGAGAAGCTAAGTGTATGCTAGATGTGTACAAAAGCCAGATATCTGTCATGTAGTGAAGTAGTAAACTGTTACTAACCCTAATATGGAGAGAAAACACTTAATTGCAGTAATAACAATATCTTCATAGAGGACAAGATTTTTGAGACAGTGATCTCAAAGTCTTATCTTCAAAAACTTAAGACTTTATAGATAGAGATCTAAAAGGTCTTAACTGTGGATACCTTAGGAGATAGAGATCTCCAGGAATAAGGGTATTCTGATAAGGATTATGGAAATACTGGTTATGATAATTATAAGGCTATAGTGTCAAGGACACTATAACCAACAAAATTGAGTATTGGTTGCATAAGATGCAACATTCGCATTAGATGCGAGCACTGTTACTGGGGATACGCAAGTGTCGTAAAAGGACTTAGCGTAGTCTTGCGGGAACATAGTGACTGATCAGCTTACTTAGCTATTTTCTTAATAGCCTATGATTGTCACATGAGTGTGGGTCTAAATGATTAGCCCATTAATGGCTCTTTGGGCTAGTGGGAGATTGTTGGACATGCGAGCCCACAACAAGCCATTATGCAATAAATGTTATTGCAAATATCATTCCCTGATCTGAAATGAAGGATGGATAATTTGCATAATATGTCCCTTAGTACAATTAGGGTTATGTACCATGGCCATCTTAATAATCATATAGTTGTTGATTCAATTATTGAATCATAGAGGTTGGTGCTTGGATGAATATCTAAAGGGTTAGATTGAGGACTCATCAAGCATTGTCAAATGATTGTTAAGAGATGATCTCCAGAATGAGTAGGAGATGGCAATCCTTTCTCAGTTAGGCTGGTATCTGACCGACCTCTTGATGCAGGTCCTCTGCATAGGAATAGAGATTCGAAGGTGTCAGATTAGTTAGGTCAAAGAGTTGACTTAATGAGATCGAGATAACCAAAGTCCTATATCGTATGCTGTCATGATACAGGCACGCATCCTCTGACTGGAGATAGATGTGTTACTATATGTCTGAGTATGTACATTTGGCAGACCAATAAGTTGATGACCTAATCAAGGTCTATACACCGGCGCGCTGGTGTGCATATAAGGGCATATGAGTAATACGATCTCTCAAAGGGATCATACAGGCTCATTTACTGAACCGAAATGCATGAGCTCACTCATGAGATATTGGGAAGAATCAAATTCCGTGTACGGTCGTCTCGCTTTGGAAGCTTGACTGAATTTGTAGGTTTGATATAACTTTTGGAAAGTATATGATCAAGACCTAGGAATGATATATGCTTTTGAAAAGTATATGATTGATACCGACTCCCAATGATCAAATGAGAAACTTACTTATAAAACCCTGAAGTAGACACTGTAAAGTTGATCTAATACTTCGGGTTTATTCTGAGTCTTCCGATATGCAGGATGTACAGGTATTGGGAATACCTGAGGGTGATGTGATCATAAACGATTGTATAACCATGATGCTTCCATTCCTTGGAAGTGATGAAACGGGTCTGGATTTTAGTGACTCCTCTCAGTAGAGAAGTAACCTTATCTTGGTCCAAATGTTGGACATTGATGTGAATGTGATTCACATGCAATGAGAAGATTAGATTTGCGGTCTTGATTTAATCAAGCATCTATGGGAGGCCCGCGATCTGGATCTGAGATATGATCTCAATATCCAAGTCACTATATGTGGAACAATACAATCGCCCTATCCTTATCTCCAAGTATCCACGGAGAAAGCGCATTATCCTTGAAAGGGTTCAAGATAATTTCATTATTGATATGAGTATCCGAGCATTGAGAAAATGGATAACTAAATGTGATTTAATTATCATGATTAATATGAATACGATTCATATTATAAAGAGAGCTATCTTAGATAATTAAATGTGATTTGATTATCAAAGATGAAAATAATGTGAATGTGATTCATATTATTTGGGTACATGAGAATAGAGATCCAAGATGATTAAATGTGATTTAATTATCATGGATATGAATAATATAGATAGCAATATCCATATTAGTCATATATATTATAAATGTGATTTATAATATAAGAGAGAGCAATTTGTAATTTACATTTGTTAATTAATTGTTGGTGTGAATTGGATTCACATTGGATAATTAATTGTAAATGTAATTCACATTTTATTTTGGGTTGTGAATGCGATTCACAAATTCCAATGGCAAGATTGCAATATTCACAAAATCATTATGAATTATTTTTGTAGAATAATTTACAGCAATTGTTGTTGTCATAAATTGGAGATACATGGAATAATGTAATCAAGGGAGATTACATTGGAGATGCTCCTTCCATAGGAGGGACGGCTACCTATTCCTATTAGGAAAGGGTGGCCGTCCACTCCATGTATATGGAAGGATGCATTCCCTTTTTCCCATTATCTCCATATTTGTTTGATTTAATTTGAGATTGATTTATATTGATTTATCGATATAGATTTGATCTAAATTAAATTAATTGTTGTTGGCTTTTTATCAACACAAATCTTAGCCATCAAAAGAAACACAATCAATGAGGACCATTGGATTTGTGTTGCCCATAGATTGAGATCCATGGATCCCAAAATATTATAAAAGGAGAGACACCCCTTTGCTCTTCTTTACACACAATACACAAGAGAACATAAGTCTCTCTCTCTACATGTCTACTCTCTCTCCCTCTCATGTGGTCATCCACCATGGATGCCCTAGAGAGGTTCTCCATCCGCAGCGTTGTCGTTATGTTGCCCAATCATTTGCTCAGATCTCCGTCTCCTTCGATGTGCCTCGCTCGTAAAGAAGACGTCGGATCTCATGTGTCGACATCAGGAGATCCGCCGCTTGGATCATCAACATGGATTGTGAGAAGCACGCGATTCATCCCCGCGCTCGCAAGCATCTCCTCCGTCGGATCGGACTTGAGACAGGAAGTCTCTTCGTTTACAGACTCGATTGCAACCACGCTTCAAGAGATAATCCTATTACTTATTTGTGGTTTAGACGAAACGATCCGAGAAGTGTTCTTGGATCATGTGGTTTCATCGCATAAAAAAATTTATTTTCTTCTGCATAAAACAACTAGTGCGACTAGTCGTTCTTCGTCGTATTCGATATGATGCTCACGCTTCTGTGATGCGCTTAAGGATCTAACCATATACTTCATCCACAAAGTCCGGATAAAAATAACTCCAATCGGCCATCTCAGAGACAAAAGGAAATGATCGGGAGAATACGAATGTCAAATCAATATATGTGAGAAAAAGGTGCAAATGCATAAAGATTAATATACACATAAACAATCACAAACAAATATACACAAAACAAACCCCTCAATTCACCTACTCATCATAAATGAGGACCGTAAAAGTTCGATCTTTTTATCTTTTCAAAATTTAGAGTTAGGTGACAAACACAAAGTTGTACAAGCTAATAGGTAGGCATGGGATTAGGGCACTAATCCTTAGTGTGTACATGGAAAATAATATGCAAATACAATGAGGGGGTTACTCTCTCCAAGACAAGAATTTTTATTTTTGATTTTAGGATTGAGTAAACTTAGTAGTCTCATTTTTATTGGTTATCGCTTTTTGTATTTTTTTAATAAAAATGCATGATCCTAATGAGGAGTCAATTCCTTTTAGTATCCTATGTAGTCCAAATCAGAGAAGAGAGTCGGGAAAGCAATGCGAGGCAAAGACAATGATGAATGTTAAATAGAGATGCTCACCTTGCCTCCAGATCTCTTCATTCAAGGATGCTAATAGAATTGAAACCTAACAATATGAAATGCAAATATGATGAAATTACCCTAGACAGAATATGCTATTATCGAGAAACACTAGATGTTAATTATCTAGAAAGGAAACCTAAGCTCTGATTTTGGAAACCTCTCGGTGCCCACCACAATAGATCCTGCAAGTGTTGTATGAGGTTTCTCGAGGCACGCGGTCTCAAGTCCAAATAATTAAAATTAGATTTGACTAAGTCCAAGCATGAATATATAGGTACAAGCATATATAATTAAGTGTTTGGACCTTAATCCATCAACAAGCAAATGATATAACTAGGGATCAATGACATAAAATAAATAAAAAAGAAAATCGTGAAACAAAGAAAAAGAGAAGTGAAGAAAACATGACAAAAACCGATGAGGCCCCCAAGTAAACAATCACTTGGGGCAGTGGACCTTGTGAAGTGTCAAAGTCCTGGAGAGTCCAAATATTACAATTATAAGTGTGTGTATCTCTTACTTAAACTACAAATAGAAATAAAATAAAAAGCAAATGGATATGTCTTCAAACTCCTCAAGTTCTCTCTTGTTGCTCTCTCCTGCCATCCATGTTAGAAAGTTGACTCCTCGTCTAGGGGATGCACCAATTCTCCTAAGAAATCTATTCTTGATCCACGGTCCCTCGCAACAAGGTCAAACAAGAGAAAGGGTCAGACAGTTCACAAACAATATTAAATAAAAATTACAAATAGATAAAGAGACGATATAGACAAAAGAGAAGAAGGAACAAACAAAGATATACAATATACATGGCACTACTCCTCAGTAATGACGCCATTTGAAATAATGAATTTCTAGATGATCGTGTCAATCCACTAGGCAAGTCAACAATCATTGAATTAACCACTCAAGAAAATCGCTAACTTCAACAATTAACCCACAAATAAATATATCAATGCAAATAAATGTGTGCAAAGTCGGCAGACCATGTATGGAGGCTGAGGCCTGCCCAGTGCCGAAAGGTCAAGGAAGTCAATGACCTGATGACAGGGAGCCGGCGATCGAGGGTTCACGGCGGCCGTAAATATAATGCCTCGATGCGGTAGCGAAAGAGATTACAAAGGAGATCGAGTCAGTTCCGACCCACACGAAAAGCATCACGATCTTGGCGGAGAGAGGCTCGGTGAAATATTGACTCTATTTAGTCTATGAAGATTACCAAAATATATAGTCGCTTTATAATATATTTTCCTTAACCTTGACTGAAATCAAAATTCCTGACTCTGGGATTGGCTTCGTTCCTTTCATACGACGCTTAGGTGGAAGGCGGAGAAGGCCTCCTTTCGGGGGGCGAGCTGTCAGTGAGATACGTTAAAATTTATCTTATTTAACTCTATAAAGTTTGTGTATAATGCAAGTATGTAGGGTGTCGAACATAGGGAGCTAATGGTAGATTGGGCAAATGAATGCACGAAATTTATGCTTCTTCTTGTCTTCTTTTTTATGTGGGTTTTTAATTTTATATATTCTTTTATACATTTAATTTTTATATTTTTAATTATTTTTATTTTATAATTTTTATTTCTTTTTTATGTTTTCTGATTTTAAATTTTCTTTTAATATAAATATAGGGATATATGTAACTATATGTATATAATTTAGGATAATAGATTTAAAAATACAACAAATAATAAAAAAAAAGTGCAAAAATATTTTTGTATTTCCTATATTTTTATACTATTTTTTTGATTTTTTATGTATTTTTGCTAATTTTTATAGATTTTTAAAGTCAAGAATATCCCAAAACAATGATTAAATAAATATGCTGAATTGCTTCAGAATTTAAAACTATTAAATAAATCTAAAATTTTCCAAAACTATTTAATTAATAATATTTTTAAAAGGAAAATTCAGATATAATCTATTTAATTTTTAGTCTTTTTCTTTTTCTATTTTTAGGAATTTAGGTATGGAGTTACAAAATACTAAAATACACAAAACAATATATTATTTTAGAATTTTTAAAAATGGTTTTATATTTTTATTAAATTTTAATTAAAACATATCCAAAATTGCTCTTTTTTATTTTTAGAAAATAGGTAAGATCCCTCAAATGCAATTCTAAAAATATAACATGAAAATAAAAGCTAGCACCCACAATATCTTATTTTGTGTAGTTTTTGAGCATGGATGATATATTTAATAAAAGAAATACAAACACAAAAATTAATGAATTGAAAAGGGTATTTTTGCAATAAAAATTAAAGTCAGGGATAAATATGCAAATAATCCAAAAAGCTACAACTAATATTTAAAGTTTGGGAACTAAGTGTAAAATACAAAACTCACGAGGGGTTTAATGAAAAATGCCCACCTCATGTGGGCTCATACGTGAGGTGACCTGGCATAGGCCCACAAGTAAATACGTAAAGATAGGGGGTTTGCATGCAAATATTACAAAAGTTTCAAATTAATTGATTAAGTTACAAGACCAAAAAGAAATGTATAAAAATAGGGGATAAATATGCAATCACCCCCAAATGTACACATGATCCAACGGTTGGATGGTGATTACTTATCCATGTGGTTGTCTATCAATGACTGATACCACTTCTACGATCAATGCTCTCGATTAGTTCTCGCTTTTAATCTGACGGTGGAGTAGTGCAAGATGCAACGACTGAAAAAAGAACTAGGACATCCTTGCTATCCAACAGTTGCTGCTCTTCACCAAGAACAGGAAAGATGGGAACCTCGCTCTTGGTACAAAATGGAGCTGACGCTCCTTTGTAGTTGTTGGTACCCTTAAAAGGATCTAGGACCCAGCAATGGGGTCATGGTTGCTCGGTGGAGCTTCGATGAATAGGGGACCTTCCTTGTCATAAAAAATGCCTTAATGAGGATTAGATCCTCGAACACCTGCAAAGTAAGCACAATGTATCAAAATGGGGGTTGTTGGCAGTCGTTTTGGTGGGAAACGAAGCGTGATGGGGTCGAAGTGGATCTCTCCGACGAGCGACGGATGTGAAGAGCTGATCTCCAGCTCCATGATGGATCTAGGTGAACGAAGGGGAGCAAAGCGAAGAAGAAGCGTGGGGGAGAGAAATGGTAGCGATCGTTGGCTCAGAAATAGAGTGATCGACGGTGAAATGATTCGCCGGAGTGGAGCTCCAGCGAACTACAAAGATGGATATTTATGACACGATAATGGATGAAAGGCTAAAACAAATGTAGAAAGTAAATGCTACCTGAAAAGCAACATAAACTAAACTTGAGCGGTTGTTGGCCGCGAGATTGGTACCTCATGGCGACAACCCGCTAGAGATGGTGGAATCGACCTTCAACACTCGGCCTCTCCTCTCCAAGTGGTAGGGCAAGGTAGCTGTCACCTTACTAGAGGCCAAGAACATGAAATGAAGCAATAAATCGAATGGAAGGGATTCAAAAACTCGAGAAAGAATGGGGCAGAGCTCTTTTTATAGGTGTCAAGTAAGGGTGGAAGATCGAGGCCAAGCGCTCGATTTAGAACCGCAATCCTTGAGGAATCAAGGGTGCGTGATAAGTGATTAATCGAGAAATAAGTGAAGAAGGAATCAACCTGTTTTGATGATTGCGTTGATCTGAGAGAAAAGGAGAAGAGGGGGTCAAAGCTTAGTTCTGACAGGACTACAGCTGGGGAGAAGAGTTGACTTGGGTCAATGGTAGACTCAATCTGGTTGATCCATGTGGACCAACCAGGAAAAAGGAGATCTGAAAGTATTTGTAAATTCATTAATAATTAGTGAATGAATTAATTAAAATTAAGTTATAAAATAAAGATATCTATTATTTTCTGTAGTTCAATATGAATTTTATTTATTTTTATAAGTTGATTTATTGTGAGTTACCTTTGAGGGTGATATATATAGGTATATTGACCTATGTTTTATATATTTTATTTTTATTATATATTATATATTTTATTATTTTATTTTCATAATTTATATAATTATATCTTATTTTATACACATAATATATTTTTATTATATTTTTTGATGTATATTGTACACTTAAATAAATTTGTATACTTATTATATAGGTATAAGTATTGTATATTCATTAATCTATTTTTAATACTATTTTATTTTAGTATTTTATTTATGGTTTTATTCTATTCTAAATGTGTACATATATTATAAATAATATATACAAAATTACAAAAAAATACAAAAATTATAAAATTACAAAGAATAAATAAAATGATTATTTTATTTAAGTAAACTATACAATAGGGATTTAAATCCTAACTTTTACATTTTAACTCTAAATTGGATAAAAATTCCTTCATTAAGTAATTTATTAAAAGTTATATACAATTAAAGGTGATTTTGGCACATTTTGAGTTTATATAGAGAAGATATGGGTCTGGGAAGTTTGGGTTTTGCTTTTTATTTATAGTATAAAATGTACATTATATATTAACTTTGTGTGAAATGAATTTTGTATTTTTCTATATATTTTTATCTAAAACTTTTGTGCATAAAATTTCTTTAATTGATGTATAAATAAGAATAAAATCGGTCCCAAAAATGCAATATTGAATGTTAAAGATTAGGATTTTTATTGTATACTTGATCCTTATCTCCCCCTACTTTATTCCTTGTCGACCCAGTCATCAAGATGACTAGGTCTCAAGGTTTAGAGTCATAAAATACCTTTGGCATTTTATTTCGTTTTCTTTTCTTTTCTTTATTCTTTGATTTTGGGCTTTAAACAATGTATTTTATATAGTATTTATATTATAAATAGTGAATGTTAAAATGTACAAAATAATGATATTTACATGCATTTAATGATGGTTTAAAGGCAAAAATGAAAGAATAAAGGTGATGAAAGGGAGACTCATCAAGAACGATGGATGGTAGTCCGTGATGTTGCTTCCAAGAGCAACGATCTTCACCTCAATACTCAAGCGATATGGAGAAGAAGTTGGAACAAAACCTAGAGGTTTGCTACGTCAGAGCATGACTACCACTATAGATCATTGATGAGCCTGAAAATTGCCTCTTTATTTATAGAGAATTGAAGTATAGGAGGCGAAAAATGATTCATCAAAAACACAAACTTTGAATGTTGATAATTTTTCTTGGTAAGTGTACCACGTTTGAATACGGAGAACATTGATTTTTAGTTGTGTGGTTTTAAATTTATTTATTTATTTATTTTCCGATTAATTTATGTGTTAGAAAAATGAAATGCAATGAAACGATGAAGATGTGTCGCGAACAAAATAAACAGAAAAAATGAAACACCGGATTTGTGAATTACTATTTTTGATCCAAATAATGATGAATCAATATCCTCAAAATGAAATCACAGATCAAATCAATCAAAATCTAGATGCAGGAAAGAGGATTAATAGATCAATTTGTACTCCTGCAAAAAAAATTGACTCCTCAAAAATATGATGAATAATTCTTTTTCCTTGGATGAGCCCCTACACGGATTAAATTCTTCAAATAATGATTTCCAGCCAATGAAAGAATATTAATCTGCAAAATATTCTCAATTGATTCCCTATAGAAAGATCATTGATTTTCTCAGTAAAAGAGTACAGATTTGTCAATAATCAAGCCTACAAATATTAAGAAGTTCAAATAATAATAATGATTATTAACCAGCCTCAGATCTGTCTACATGATATATAATATTTAATAGCACGGAACAAGCTTCAAATCGATATATTATAAGCTACAATCAGAGTTCGTATGAGCATGATATGATGAAATGAAATAACATGGGCTAAAATGTAATAAAAATAACTATTTCTCCTTCAAATAGGTCCCTGGGAGGACTTATATGTAATATCTAAAAACTACCAAGTCTCAAGAGAAATTTGCCCAAATAACCCTGTGTGGGGCACGTGACATGGGCTAGTGGGGACATTTCTGCAATTTTGGAGGAGGGTGAGGGTACGGGTATAATTTACCCTCCATGCATTTGCGTTGCACGTGCCACAGGTGGTTTGGAGGGCGAGGCTGAGGCTCGAGCACCCAAACCTATGTGGTGCTTACGGATGCTTCGGAGGGCCTGAGGCTACGATACGGTTGACCCGAACTTTGAGGTTGGGGTGAGGCTCGGGGAAAGAGACATGGTTTCCTCGTGGCCATCAGATCAAGGCTGGCCCTTGATCCAACGATTGTTAAAGATCGAGGGTGAGTGGCGAAGGGGGAGTTGGGGCTCCGTCGAGGTGGAGATCATGGCCTTGGAGCACGGTCGAGGTGTGCATTGGGCGCATCATCAGAGGGTTTCCGCACTGGTGAAGTGCGACGGAGGTGAGTGAGGCAGAACATCTGGAGTCGTGGAGCATGCAGAAGAGTGGGGACTCCGTTGAGTGGCATGCGGGGCAAAGTAGTTGGACATGCTGTGCTCGACCTCAGGCGACACACGCCCGAGGTCGAGACGGTGGGTAAGCAGGTCGAGGTGGTTGCTGGTGCGAAGAGCAGTGATTGAAGGGTGCTGCTGGCAAACGGAGATGAAGCTCCGCATGAGGATCTGCAAGGGCGTCACGCAATGGGAGACTGTAGGATGAGCACGTGCGGCAACCACAGGGTCGTAGTGGTGTGGTGGAGCGGGCGCTGACTGGAGGAGGAGGCTCCGCAAGTCAGCTAGAGCAGTTGACGATGTGGGGGTAGTGGTTTTCAGAGTAGAGATGAGGTGCAGTAGGTGATCGAATGCAGATGTGGAGAGGAAAGAAGAACAAGGAAGAAGAACAGAAGATGTGGGGCTTCGTCAGAGATTGGAGGAGCTGGAGGCTCTCATCCATGTGATCACTCGAGCCACATGGCGATGTCGCGAGCTTCTTAGTTCAATGAGTTGCAACAGGGGAAGAGAAGCCCCTGGATCATGCTGAGAAAGAGGTCATCGCCGGTTGAGTACGAGACCCCTGTTATAGGTCTTGTCTCAAGCTCACTCTCACTCACTCTCTCTCTCTCTCTCTCTCTTCAGATGATGGCGGATGGGGAAGAGGGCCGACACTAGTGGGCTAAATAGGAGGCAAGGGAGGTGGAGCGGTTATGGGAGAGGAAGAGGCCGAGGAGAAAGGCATTACATGGAGGGGAATGTGCGGTGGTCGTAACGGTAGTGGGTGGCGACGATCACGGAAGAAAGAGGAGAACGACCAGTCGTAGGAGATGGAAAGGGGGAAGAGAGAGTCACGTGCGAAGCACGTGACCGAGGTGGGGATGACGGGTCACATGCTCTCCACGTGATGGAGAGAGAGAGAAAAGAGAGGGAGAAAGAAAGGGGTGCCACATGGCACACCCAGGGGCTACCACGTGAATTTCAAATTTAAAAGAGGAATAAAAGTAGATAAGAAATATAAGGAGACCTCATAATAAAAAATTTCCTTTAAGAAGTTGTTCGTCTCGATGAGATCTAACACTTTCATGAAGGGATCGGGAGCAAAAGAGGTCATCTGTACAAAGTGGTGTTTTTGGTAGACTCTATGTGTATAGAAAACTGACTTTTTGGAGATTTACAATTTTCGGTGATTTTAAAGAGTACAAAAATATAGAAAATTACAATAAAATACAAGACACTTAATTACACATTCATCTAATTTTTGTATTTGTAGTAAATAAGAAAATAGGGGAATAGAATATAGGTACGAAATGTGTGAATTCTGTACAGACTCACAATGGATACTCGAACACAGTCAGTTTCTTTGATTTCAGTCTTGATTTAGATTTGGAATTTTGTATCGCTTAATAAAACTTTCATCAAAGAACACAAATGAAGAAGAAATAAAATTAAAAGGGTCAAATATGTACATAAAAACTTAAGTCAACAATCACAAAAAGCTAAAATGCACAAAAGAGGCCCCAAATCCGACTTTACATACGACCTCTGAATTTTATTGGTCTTGTTTTGAAGGTATTTGAAAATGTAGTACTGTAAAAGTGAGTAGACCAAAATCGGACACTCTATGAGGAAGATATGCGTGTTTTAGTCTATCAGATGTGAAATTAGGACCTGGGTTTATTTGACACTTATTTGATTTAGCAATTTTTTGTATTTTTTATTCTTGTTAGTAATATCTACACAATGGAGGTGGTTAGGGTCTATCGGAGTTAGGATGAATTAATTAAAAAAGAGAAGTTAACATCTTCAATTTACATTTGGATTCTTGAGTTCCTTATTCTATGCAATTATGCATGGTAAAATGCGAATATTATTAGCGCGTGTATGAATGCTAATGATGTGATATTAATTATTAAATGCATATGAACTTTGGGGAACATAGCCTGATTGACCAATTTTAGAATGATGAATATGAGATTCATCAATCATAGCTAATCTCGTCCAATCCGTCGTCACTCAAAGAAACCAAAGTTGTCATATCATGGCTTAGGTGCTAGAGAATATGGTTTTAAATATGACTTGTATGTCATATTTGGGCTTTGAAGGTGTTTTTATTTTATAATTGGGTTTCGATCAAGGAGACGAGGGTGAGTTAGTGGAAAGTAGAGGGAATACTCCTAGCGATGGGTTTTGCGAGAGAAGAAATCAATGCAGAAGGGTTGCTTATTTACAGATGAGGGCAGTTGGATGTTAAAGTGTCTTGGAGGTTGGACCGATCGAGGGGGAGATAGAACAGAGATCAAGTGATGGAAATGGGGCCTTAAATAGTTGCATAATGGTGATATGGGTGATGTATGGTATGCAATAGATGGGTTGAAGCAGAGAGAGGTGAAGACTCGATGGTCAATAGAAATGGGATGATGTGGAACTGGGGAATTGATCATGAGGTACCACCGACCATTGACTAGGTCAATGTATGGGTTAGAGGCATATAGACTGACTAATTAGGAGGTGCCATGCTGCATTGAAACTTGACAAGTAGACTTGATACGCAATCAACTACAAAAATCAAAAAAATAAAGAACTAAAGAAAAAATACAAAACAAAAACTAAATGTCCTTGATTAAAAATGTTTTCTTCATAAAAGAACTACATTTTTCATTAAGAACTCAAAACCTAATTTGGCCTAAAATAAAAGGTAGCACTTTTATTAGGCATTTTAGGTGTATAAAACACCCATGTTTAGCCATTTTATTTTTTTATTTTGTTTTTTAATAAACTATTTATATAATATAACATATTACACTAATGTCATACTTAATACATATTTCATATTTTTTGGATTTTCAATAGGTGATTAGTAGTTAAAATAAACGTCTTTTTAATATGTACAAGACACCTCTTCTCTCTTCGTTATTTCCTATGTTCTTCTAATTTTTTGTATTTTTTCTTTTGTAGTGACATAATATACATAATATATTTACAAAAACAAAACAAAAATAAATTTAAATTATCTAGGTTTTTTGCATAAAATATAATCACCTTGATTGAATATATAGGTGCAATCTCTCTCTTTCTTTTATTTTTATTTTGACTTTTTTATATTTTTAATTTTTTTAATTGCTTTTATATGTTAAATAATACTTATCAGATCATGTAACCTATGAAGAAATGCTAAAAATTTCACATATATATATATGCTAAAGGTTGTAGCTCGAATTTCAACTCTTAAGCGAATGAAACGTGTTTCATCACCTACGAAGTAAAGTGATTGATCAGTATCAACAACAGTGATTGATTAGTGGCTATTGATCAATTAGATCAGTATGGGTGATTAGTCAATGTTGGCTTGAACCTGAAATCAACTATCATTGAAGAAAGAGTCTTTAACATTGAATCTTTCTACAACTTCACTATTGAAAGTCCTTTTCTTCTTCTTTGAGATGACCATCTCCTTCAGCTTGTTTTTAGGATAAGGTTTTGTCATCCTTGTTAAATAATGTGCTTGAATAAGTGAATATATTTCCTTTTGTCCTTCGTTCTCATAAATTTGCTTTTTTATGTTTTATCTTAGAGCTATGTTGTCTTAAAATCTAAAGTATTACTTATAGTCATAAATTTGTTACCATTAAAATAATAACATAATTAGCAAGCATAAGTTTTGCTAACCAAGACATAAGAAAAAGTTTGAGAAATTGATTAATAAAACTATAAAATTCGTTTAATCATTATACCCAAAAACAAAATGAAATGTCATCCCTTACCATCAAACACTGAAAATGAGCCACATTCTACATCACTCAACATAGGATCTTCAAGAAATTATATGGTGACCTTAACTTCACTCTAACTACATGAAAATTCATAATAACCCCATAAATACCTCATATCAACTAACAAATCTCATTTCCTTTCTTGTTCCTAATCTTCACTGCTTATTTTATTGACAAGGAAGAAGAACCTCATGCCACATTCCTCTAGAGGTTATGAGATCATGCACTATGAATTGGGTTTATTCCCCTACCGAGATGTGGCCCAAAATAATCTTTACAGCATATCTCTAGGTGCAATCGAATCTTTGTTAGCATTCCATACATTTACATGTAAAATAATCAGGGTTGATAACACTGACGTGAGTAAGGCCAACCACCCATCCCTCAAAAAACATCTAGCTTTACAGCTAGTTAACTTCCTTTTCATCCCCGCCAACACTAGGATTGTAATACTTATGCTTAAAATCTTCTCTATGATCTCAAGATTGGAGGTCAATGTGAAAAATCGATTATTTACATATTAACTTCTCCCAAAATGAAAGAAAGTTAGATGAGTACATCAATGGTTAGGATCTAGGTAATTTCCATGTCTTGTCTAGGATTTCCCACAACCTAGGGCGCATTAACATAAATGATTGGATGCATGTGGTGGAAAAAAATCACCAATAAATATAAGGGATATAAGTCAGATATCCTTTGGCATCTTAAAAATCTCTCTAAAAATTATAAAGGGCTATAGAAAAGACCTGAAGAATTTTTATTGGAATGGAAATTAGCCATCTTCTAGGCAACACACTTACTTATACGTTCAACCTCTCAATGACTGCATCACATGCAAAATGCAAAATCAGCATATGTAGACCATGCATAACAAAATCAAGCAGCATAATCCAGAGTTCTAGTAGAGTTTTTGAGGAGGTATGTGATAACCCGCAGAAGTAGAGGTGTCTAATGTCTTGTCTTGGAGAGCTTACGACGTCCAACAAGTCGGATCCAACAATCGTTGTATTGATGCCTCTCTCGGCTATCAACACCCAACTCAAGCGTGTCAATCAACAATCAACCCACAGAATAAATTACCATTAAATCAAAGTGAGCTAAAATATATTATAACCTACAAATAAGTATGTATAGTACGCAAGTGTGGGGTTGAACCACAAAGGAGCAACGGGGATAGCCATAAAAATCGATAAACTATGAAGAAAATCAACAAATGTTTATGTGTGGTTTATAGGGGTTTTCTAATTTTTGTGTTTTTTAATATTTTTATTTTTAATATTTTTTCCAATTTATGATTTTTTGTTTCTAACTTTATATTTTTTATTTTCTTCTTATATTTTTCTAATTTTTAATTTTCTTTTCTTTTTAATATGAAATAAGTATATACATAAGTTTATATATAATATGTATAATATAATTATTATATAGGATATAAATATATAATATATAATTAGGAAAATATATTTAAGTACAATATTTTTATTTTATAAGGTTTTAAAATATATTATAGGTATTTATAATAATAATATCAATATTAATAAATATATAAGTATATATAGTTACATATTGTCAATATAGCATTTATATTTATAAATATTGCTATAAATACTCAAAAATTACAAAATAAAAAGTTTTTTTTTATCATTTTTTAATTTTTTTCTATTTTTGGAATTTTCTTGAATTTTTTTACTAATTTTTCACTAATTTAATTGCTTAAAAAGTCCAAATCAATGACTTATAATAATAAGTTCGATTGTTTTGGAATTTAAAAATAGATAAATATCTCAAAAAAGTTCCAAAACATATTTTCGTCTATAATATATAATATATAATATAAATTAAAAATAGAAATAAATGTTTTTAGATTTTTTGTATAATTTTTAATGATTTTTATATGGTTTCGGGTTTTTACATTTTTAGGTGTTTTTGGTAATATCTTGCAAAAATAAAAAGTCTAAAAATAATATGTATAAATAAACACATAGATTTTTTTTAGAAATTTACAAATCATTTTATAATTTTTATTAATTTTTAAATGTAAACATGTGAGGCATGCATTATTTTTTATTTTTATAAATAGGAAAATATGTTAATTGCCTCAAGAAAAATACATGTGATTTAAAATAGTTTTATCAATTAAAATAATTTTCTTATAAACTTTTAGATGCAAAATGCTATTTTTAATAATGAAAATACGAGAAATAAAATTAATTGTGATGGCAGGGACCTAACTGCAATGAAAATAAAGTTACAATGTATTTCCGAACGTCCTAAAGAAATCTAAGGGTATACATGCAAAAATCCCCAAATATATACATAATAAATGCATTAACAGGGGTATTTTTGTAATATCCAAAAAGTTACAAGTCTTGATTGTAATTTTTCACAAAAATATAACACTAATATTGAAATTCCTTGGACCAAACAATAACATAAACACTGAGGGGTTTATGTACAAAATATCTTGTCCCATCATGTGTACACGCACATGATATGACGTGGATTGAACTTAAATGCAACTAAAATATATGTGAGGTTCAAAATGTAAATATTAAAAAAATTGAACTGTAAATGTAAGTTTATAGGCTAAATAACAATACAAAAACTAAGGGGAAGAGTGTGCAAAATACCCCTTGCGCGTTGATCAACAGCCGAGGTTCTTTCACTTGCCACGTGTCGATCTCTTGATGCGCGATGATGGTTTTTTTGAGCAGACTTGATTAGATCTCCACCCGATAATCCCACGACTGGCGGCGCTCCGATCCCACGGTTGCTACTTCATGGGACGAACTATTCATGATCGAACAATTTTCGAAGTATCTAGAAGAACGCTCCCAGAACCACACTCTGATGGGCTTAGATTCATCCTCCGATGTGATTCCGGTCATTGTTCTCCATGCGAATGGGCCCAGGAGGTTCTTGGGAGCCTTCCGCATCGACTAGATGTCTCAAAAAGGTCAAGGACCTAGCAATGGGGTCCTAGTGTCCCCATATGCCCTGACGACCCAAAGCTTAGTATTTGGTCTCTTGGTTCGATTCAACCCCGGATGGGGTCCATTTGGTTCAAGACGTGTATGATTAGCTTCATGGCATGAAAGCGAAGCTTCTGAGCCTAAAATCTGCCAAAAAAGCACGAGATGGCACGAGGCAGAGAAGCTCTAATGAAAGGTGGCAGAGAAGCCTCGTAAGACCTCGATTCATGCAGAATAGAAGGTGATCTAGTAGGGGTTTTGCGGAGAATGTGTACGAAGCGTTGGTGGATTGAAATAGTAGCTAGGACATCGGGAAACAGTAGCTGGAGCACTAGATTTGGTCAACTTCAAATTTCGGGTTTTATGAAATAAAAGGCCAAATCACACAAAATAAAAAGGCTAACTTAGACTACTGCTAATGCTACAAATAAAATATGAAAGGAAAAAACGATCTCATCTATCGTAGTATGACCGAGAGCATAAGGAGCTCCGTTGGAGGTCCGACGAGGGCTTGGATTGCTTCTCCTCCTCCTATTACACATTGCAAATCCACGAGGGACTCGCTATCACCTAGTTCTACTCGTTCGGCTAGGGATTTGAGGGTTCAAGGAGTCAAAGAAGGATCATATCAAAAATGGGGGAGGATGACGTGTATATGTACATGCAAAATTTGAATTGGGCATTGGCTCGATTCAGTGAACCTCCAATTGAGGAGAGATGTGTGTGTGTGTGTGTGTGTGAAAGTGTGTAGATCGAGGAACAAAAGTCAAGAAGCCGTCGAGTTGAAATGGTGTAAGGGGCAGTCGTGAAATTTGGGAGAATCGAGGTGGTCTAGCATTGACAAGAGCAGGAGCATGAGCTTAGGGGGCGAGGAGTTGACCAGAGTCAGTGTAGACTCGCCTCCCATTGGTCCACGTCAGGTAGTGGAAGATAAAACATGGAATAAATCCCTTATTAAATAGATTGTAAAACATTGGTTTTATTATATACTTGACCCTTATCTCCCCTACTTTATTCCTTGTCGGCCCAATCATCAAGATGACTAGGTCTCGGGGTTTAGGGTTATAAAATACCTTTGGCATTTTATTTTTTTCCTTTTCTTTTCTTTATTCTTTTATTTTGGGCTTTAAACAATATATTTTATACAATATTTATACAGTAAATAGTAAATGTTAATTTGTACAAAATAATGATATTTACATTCATTTAGCAAGGGTTTAACGACCAAAATGAAAGAATAAAGGTGATGAATCGGATTCATCACCCCCGTATACTTGCCTTTGCTAGTCTAACAAACACATGCAATACGTGAAAAAGTAAAAATAAAGAAAAGAAAAAGAAAGAAATTAGACTAGTTTTAATTCTTAAACTCGCCTTCATAAAATCAAAGTTTGGAGCTTAAGTCAGACCTTTGGATTTTTGGTGCGGCCGGAACCTCATTGAAAAACGGATTTGAAACCAACAGCCTTCAAGAATCTCAAAACCCTGCTCATGTATCCTTAATATCCAGGTTAGAATAAGTGAAATCATAGGCAAACCCTTATGACTATGAATATATCTTGGATAGTGTGTGTGTGTATGTGTGCGCGTGCGATATGTAGCTCTCCTCGACTGAAGCGGTAAAAGTCGGTCTTCTATAGCATGGTGATCCTAATTCTCCAATCCAATAACTCTTTCCTCGAGAAGTGGGGTATTCCCTTCTTATTTCAAGTACAACTAGCTCAAGAATAGGAGATGGAGAGAAGAATAGACGGTAGCAAGTGTAGCTTCCTATCCTAGAATGCTTGACCAGTGTAGCAAAGTCATCCAGCTACATGCTCACAAATATCTAACTTTAAAGCTCAAGATTGCTTGTTGGCTATACAAATATATACACTCCGATAGGTATTTTATTTTTAATAAGGCCTGTCCAGTTTTTTGGAGTTTTTTTATTTTTTTTCCTTTTTTTAATACTATATAAAACAACATTTACATAAGGACTTTTTCTTCTTAATCCAGTAAACTATCCCTCTTTGAAGCTTTGTTACAACCCACAACATTTTCCTTTAAACCTCGTCGCCATTGGATCGGTTGGGGTACAATGGCCACAAATGTATGACTTCTAATGTTTCCATTGGCGTGTATCTCATGCCGGTAAATCCAGCCCTCTGAGGTGAGAAAAGTGAAAGGTGCAGGTGTGCAAGTTGGGTCATTATCAACAAGAGTCATGGGTGTCCTTCGAAATACTCTACTTAAGAAGTCAAAACAACATTGAACTAAGTCTTGTGATCTCAGTGAATTAAGTCTAGAAGACCTGAAGTATATCAATTACAGTTCCTATAAGGTCCCTGTAATTAAGTAGATTTAAGGTCCAACCAAGCTCAAATATTCGGATTTTACTTAGACTTGTTCAATTATCAAACTTGATTTATAAAATGCAAATGTAAAAAATATTTTTTGTGATGCAATTATCTAATTTCAAACTTTTATGGATTTTTAAAAAGGTTTTGCAAATTTTTATGCAATTTTGAAAAGATTTTACAAACATTTTTGTAAATTTTGATTTTGCAAAATTATAGGGATTTTTCATAAAAAAAAATTTAGAAAAGAAATAGGTATATGTATTTATGCAGGAGTGTTTTTTATTATTTACAAAAATTGAAATTTTTAGGAATTTACAAGTTTGTATAGGTTTGTAAAGGATGTGCATAGTTCTCAAAATAATTTGAAAAGAATTTTGAGTAAATTTTGAAAAGTTTATTTTTGAAAACTAATTTTACAAATATTTTTATAAATATTTTACAAAATTTGAAAATCATTTACAAATCAAACAATACATATACTTTTTTCAAACTATTTTTGCAACCATTTTCTAAACCATTTGCATATAGATTTTCAATACATTTTATTTCAAATAATGACAATAAATTTCTACAAACAAAACATTTTTACATAGGCTGAAAACATTAAAAAATATTTTCCAAATAATTTAAAAAAAATCAATAGGATTCTCAGACTATTTTTCAAACATTTTGTAAGAAATTTTTTTACCTGATTTATTAATCAATATATACAAAGAATTTTAATGATCTTTATACAAGTGTGTAACTAATTGTATTTTAGCCATACTCATTAAAAATACGAAAGTACGAGTTATGGCTAAAGTATATACGAAGTATATACAACCCCAATACTTAGCTTGAGCTACGTCCTCATAGATCAGAGAGGAAAGGAGAAGACAAAACTCGTACTGAGTATAGAAAAGCCTATGCTGCAACGAATGAATAAATAATGAAAGAAGAAGAAATGAATGAATGATAAGTGGATAGTCCCCCTATACTTAGGATGAAATAATCCTAAGTAAAGCAGATTATACACAAGGGAGGGAGGGTCAAGGGTGGGAATGAGAAGGTCACACTCAGACTGTCTCCTCCTATACTTAGGGTAAGATATCTCTAAGTAGACAAGAAAAGGAAATAGTTGGGGGATCACAAAAAGAAACTAATAAAAAGAAAATGTACGAGGGAAAATATACACATCACTCCCCATGTACTTAGGGTAAAAGAGCCCTAAGTATAGGCAACAACAAGAGTGATGAAACATAATGAAGAATGAACACTTAGGGTATACTCCCCCTATACTTAGGACAAAGTACATCCTATGTATAGAAATGAAGAAGGGGTAACACCTTTTTGGAATAAAAAGAAAATGAAAGGAAGAACCGAAGAAAAGAAGAAAGATCACTCAACTCTTCCACCTCCCTGATACTTAGGACAAAGTACGTACTAGGAAAGGTAAAACACTTGGAATGAGGTTGATGAGAAAAAATGGTAGATGGAAGGAAGTAAAACAAAAGTGGATATACAAGTATATGGATATACATGGATCAATAAGGTAGAAAGAGGACCTTCTTGCATGAATGCTGAGGAATGGATATGATAAGGTGCAGTCGATATCGGGTCATCAACTGACACAAACCGATCACTATCGACATGATGAAGATCCTCAGCAATCTCAAAGCGAAAAGGCACAGATTGGTCAATGGAAGTAGTGTGGTAATGGTTGGCATGGGAAGTCTCCGCTAAGTCATAATCAAAAGGCTCGAATTCCTTGATGAAAGAAGTAAGGTCACATTCGACCTCTACAGTCTCTACTAAGTCTACCCTCCACTCTAAGGTGTCTATAGTGTAAACTTCGTGGATGTCATCAATGCATCTCCACTCACCAGAAGGTGGAACTCCAAGGTATAGGCTTTCCGACTCTTCCTTCCTGAAGAGGAATTTTTTGGGTCTCATTCTCATCCATCAAAAAGCAAACCTCCAAGATATCAACATCAAGGTCATAGTCCTCGGGGTTGGCTAACACAGGTACACTCTCATCAGATGTAGGACTCTGGTCAACAGTGGGTACAGTGATCAACACATTGCTCCCATCAACAGAACAAAAGTGAATCTCTCCAGATCCATAATCAATAACAGCTTTCGCAGAGGCGAGAAAAGGCCATTCTAGGATGATCGGAGGATGCTCCACGAGGGTGGAGGTCTCCATGGGAAATACAACAAAGTCAGCGGTGAAGCTCATGCCCTGAATCTGGATGATAATGTTCTCTAGAATACCCATTATCCTCTTTATTATTCCATCAACAAATTGACAAATCATCCTGGTTTTCTTGAGAGGCCCTAAGTGAAGAGATTGTACCGGTGAGAAAGGTATTATATTAATCTAAGCATCGCCGTCAAGGAGAGTGTGATCACCAGAATATGATCAGAAATGGTGCATTTCACAAGAGGTGTAACGATGTTCCCTTTCCTAGAGTGAGGACGGTGAGAGATGGTGTGGGCAGTGGCAATGGTCAGAATGTGTCGCTCGGATCTGCTCCTTCGTTGGCCTGGTGAAGTGAGGCCTCAATGATCTCATGAATAGCTGCCACCACTTTAGGTTCAGTCAATATTTTTTAAGATTTTGGATCTCCTCCATACAAGGGAGGAGATCGGAATCATCATCTACACAAGGATGACTAAGAGCAATCTATACATTGTCATTCTTGGGGTCAAGGGTGGGAACTGTGGTGAGTGAGTATGTGGTCAAAGGATATGGCATGGATGCCCTATCTTCACAAGCTAACTCGGTTGTATGTCTCCCAGATGTTTTCGTATTTTTAGAGTTTACTCATTTTTTTGTATTTTTGGCGATTGCAAGCTCCCATAGGTATCCTCGAATGAATACATATCATCATATGGTAAAGTGTTATTATGGCTCTTATTTATGGCAACGAGGTCATCAATCCTCTCCTTCATGTGCTCCATCATCTGACTCAAGTGATCAAGAGTGGTCTTCATGAGAGGTGACTCCAACAGCTCAATATCAGGTGAGTGGAATGAGGGTGGTGGTGGTGGGTAAAAATAAAAATCCGGAGCAAAGTCCTCCTAGAAAAGTGGATTATCAAAATGTGAGGGTGGTGGTGGTGAGTAAAAATATGATGCCTGAAACAGTGGGTTAGGAGGATATGTACAAAAAGAAGAGTCGGGAGCAAAGTCCTCAAAAAATATAGGCGGACCGACTGGAGGGTACGAGGGATCCACTGTTGGACATGCGAGCCCACGGCGAGCCATTATGCAATAAATGTTGTTGTGAATATCATTCCCTGATCTGAAATGAAGGATGGATAATTTGCTTAATTGGTCCCTTAGTATAATTAGGGTTATGTACCATGGCCATCTTAATAATCATACAGATGTTGATTCAATTATTGAATCACAGAGGCTGATGAATATCTAATGGGTTAGATTGAGGACTCATCACGCATAGTCAAATGATTATTAAGAGATGATCTCTATCCTGAGTAGGAGATCTCAATCCTTTCTCAGTTAGGCTGATATCTGACCGACCTCTTGATGCAGGTCCTCTGCATAGGAATAGAGATTCGGAGGTGTCAGATTAGTTAGGTCAAAGAGTTGAGTTAATGAGATCGAGATAACCAAAATCCTTTATCATATGTTGTCACGATACATGCACGCATCCTCTGACCAGAGATAGATGTGTTACTATATGTCGGAGTATGTACATTTGGCAGACCAATAGGTTGATGACCTAACTAAGGTCTATACACCAGCGCGCTGGTGTGCATATAAGGGCATATGAGTAATACGATCTCTCAAAGGGATCATACATGTTCATTTACTGAACCGGAAGGCATGAGCTCACTCATGAGATATTGGGAAGAATCAAATTCCATGCACGGTCGTCTCGCTTTGGAAGCTTGACTGAATTTGTAGGTTTGATATATACTTTTGGAAAGTATATGATCAAGACCTAGGTATGATATATGCTTTTGGAAAGTATATGATCGATACCGACTCCCAATGATCAAATGAGAAACTTACTTGTAAAACCCTGGAGTAGAAAGTGTAAAGTTGATCTAATACTTTGGGTTTAGTCTGAGTCTTCCAGTATGCAGGATGTACATGTATTGGGAATACCTGAGGGTGATGTGATCATAAACGATTGTATACCATGATGCTTCCATTCCTAGGGAGTGATGAAACGGGTCTGGATTTTAGTGACACCTCTCAGTAGAGAAGTAATCTTATCTTGGTCCAAATGTTGGAATCTGAATGTGATTCAGATGCAATGAGAAGATTAGATTTGCGGTCTTGATTTAATCAAGCATCTATGGGAGGCCCGCGATCTGGATTTGAGATATGACTTAATATCCAAGTCACTATACGTGGAACAATACAATCTCCCTATCCTTATCTCCAAGAATCTGCGGAGAAAGCGCATTATCCTTGAAAGGGTTCAGGATAATTTCATTGTTGATATGAGTATCCGAGCATTGAGAAAATGGATAAGTAAATGTGATTTAATTATCATGATTAATATGAATTCGATTCATATTATAAAGAGAGCTATCTTAGATAATTAAATGTGATTTGATTATTAAAGATGAAAATAATGTGAATGTGATTCATATTATTTGGGCACATGAGAATAGAGATACAAGATGATTAAATATGATTTAATTATCATGGATATGAATAATATGGATAGCAATATCCATATTAGTCATATATATTATAAATGTGATTTATAATACAAGAGAGAGCAATTTGTAATTTACATTTGTTAATTAATTATTGGTGTGAATTGGATTCACATTGGATAATTAATAGTAAATGTAATTCACATTTTATTTTGGGTTGTGAATGTGATTCACAAATTTCCAATGGCAAGATTGCAATATTCACAAAATAATTATGCTTTATTTTTGTAGAATAATTTACAATAATTGTTGTTGTAATAAATTGAAGATACGTGCAATAATGTAATCAAGGGAGATTACATTGGAGATGCTCCTTCCATAGGAGGGACGGCTACCTATTCCTATTAGGAAAGGGTGGTCGTCCACTCCATGTATATAGAAGGAGGCATTCCCTTTTTTCCATTATCTCCATATTTATTTGATTTAATTTGAGATTGATCTATATTGATTTATCAATATAGATTTGATCTAAATTAAATTAACTATTGTTGGCTTTTTACCAACACAAATCTTAGCCATCAAAAGAAACACAATCAATGAGGACCATTGGATTTGTGTTGCCCATGGATTGAGATCCATGGATCCTAAAATATTATAAAAGGAGAGGCACCCCTTTGCTCTTCTTTACATACTGATGAGTCGCAAAATCGGCCCTTTAAGAGTGCGTTTTTAGCACCTCAACATGTCGAAGCAGTCGGGCCGATTTTGGTCATCAAAGAGACCATCTCATTGATATATGTTTAATAAGAATGCGATGGTCATTATTTTTTTATTTTACTTGGCAAGATACCAAGGTCGAACTCAGGGACACGAGCCTCTCTCGTATTAATCGGATTCAAGTCTATTTAATTAAGTGTTGAATCAAAGGCATATAGGTCAAATTATGAAGAGACACAAAAGACAATGCATTAAAATAAACATGCATTTTTTAAACATTTTATCATGCGAATAAATGAAAATGCAAAGCAAACGATATGCGCCAAAATTATAGTCACTTGAACCATAAAAAATTGCGAGTTAAACTGAGTTGACATTAAGAAGCACTCCACATTTAATAAGCAAATAAGCATGTCAAATAAAGAATTCAGGACACTTAGATAATAGAATAATACACTACTGATCATAGTGTCAAATCTAAGATTAAAGCATGCCATAATAAAGATGATGAAAAGAGCTTCAAAATGAAACTGAAATCAACTCGATTGGAGCTATATAGCTCAAGATATGCATAAAAGAAGACAGGGGCATAAATGCAAGAAAACATGAAAAGATAACTACAAAAAGGTCCCTGGGAAGGACTAAAATGCAAAAGAAATAAATGCGAGGCCTTCCCTGTAAATGAACCAAACGCGCAGGGGTATATTTGCAATTATATAAACCCGCAAGGGTATAAGTGCAAATAACCCCAGATGCACGTGGTTAGCATGTGAGGACTGGACCTTTCTGCAAATCTGGAGAAGTCAGAGGGCGTCTCTGCAAATTTCCCAGGAACGCACGTGTCAGGCACGTGCGACCCAGGCTCGGATGGAGGCTCGGGATTAGCAGAGGCTCGGAGGCGCTTCGGCGTAGGTTCGGTACTGGTCGAAGCTCCAGGAGGTTCGGTGGAGGTTCGGGAGTAGCCAAGCCTGGAGACTCGGGCGCGAGGCTCGGTTGTATTCTGGTGTGGACACGTGGCCAGCTCTGAGCCTTTGGATCATGTGCATCCAACGGCACCTGGAGGAGAACTGCTCGTAGGCGTGGCTGCATCATAGCCGTTGGATGAACTCCAGGGCGGAGCATCCAACGGCTGCTGCTCCACCTCCTTCATCCGTAGCAGGCGGCGAGTTTGGAGCTCCGGCGAAGGAGCTCCTCCTCCGCCGCTCGCTCCCGGCTATGGTGGACGTCCCCCGATGCTCAAGACAAGTCGTCGATGAAGCTGAGAGCTCGGGGGAGGTCCAGAAGGCTCTGGTGCGGCTCGCCGGGGCTCGGAGGACAGCTGCGGCGTCGATGAAGTCAGCTCCAACCAGGTTCCGGCCATTGATCCGATTGGCGACCTGCAGCGTTAGTGGTACATAGCCGAGGCGTAGAGGTGCGTGCGTGAATGAAGTGGGAGCTCAGGCAGGCGAAGAGTGTGGTGAGCTCGAAGCTCCTCCGCCGTGAGTGGCAGAGGAGATGGGTGACGGCGGTCTGAGGTATGGAGGAGGGAGAAGGTGAGCGGAGATAGCGCGTGAAAGGGGAAAGCGTAACGAAGCTAGGAGAGGGGTTAATGGAAGGTGAACATGAACGAAGTGTCCCAGAAAATTAAAAGAAATTAAAGAAAATTACAGAGGAAGAAGAAGAGGACTTACCGGCGATGGAGCGGAGCGGAGGCTTGGGTTGGACATCGGGATCGATGCCCGGGTCTTCGCTGGACATGGCCAGCCGGTCCATGCAGCTCGGGTAGTCGCCAAGAGGCGCCGCAGCTCCGCCGTTCAAGGCGGAGGGTCTCACCGAGGGAGGGGTCGTCTTCGCTTGATCCTCTCGCCTCCCCCTGTCACGGGGAGGCGGAGGAGGGCTGGGCCGCTCCCTGCGTAAAGATGGATGCCGGCGAAGGGGCGTGGGACCGGTGTATTTGAAGGGGAAGCTCGGCGGAAGTGGTGGTGGGGCGACGTGGGTTTGAGGGCAGCTGTGGGGCGACTGGAAGGGAGTCGTGGGTAGTGGAGTGCTGCGCGGAGGAAGTGAAGGAATGGGGAAGACCGTGGGACGGTTGGCGATGTGAGATGATGGCTGGAGTGGCAAAGAAAATAGGAAGGGGGAGAGGTTTGCGTGCGCTGGATCGTGGGAGAGAGAGAGGGGTCCGGAGGTTGACGACGATCGCCGGCCGTTGGATCTGGAGATCCAACGGCGGGCATTTAGGCGCGGAGTGACGGTGTGGATCAGATCTGAGGCGATATGATCGGAGAGCGGTGATCGCACCACGTGTCGAGAGGATGGGCAGGCGGAGGCAAGCAGCCGAGATTATATCACGGGCATGATCGATCGGCTGAGGAGAAAGAGCGGGTTGCGCGGCATAGATGAGAGATCCGGGGCGCAATCAAAGGGCGCACCGCGCGCCATGTGTCAAGCTGTGGGCGCGATGCTAAGGGATGGTGAGGATCCGAGATGAGTATGATCAGATGGCTGAAACGAATTGAAGGCATGGAGAGGGACTGGCCGTTGGATCAAGAGGGCGGATCCAACGGCTAGCAATGGAGGCGGATGAGACAAAGGGACCGGGCCACGTGGCGCCCCCAGAATGGGCCACGTGGCCCAATCAGATTATTCTGAGGGTATTTTTGAGTTTTGAGGCTTGAGATGGCCGAATTTGAGAAAACTCAAAACATGAAAGTTGTAGATCTTGATGAGATCTACAAGTTTCATGTTGACCAAAACTGGAAAAGAGATCAAACAAAGGCCCGAAATTTTTTTTGAAGGTATTTTTAAGTCTAAAAATACCACGAATTTTCGCTTTGTCATTTTTTTGTGGTTTTTAATTTATTTAGGACTCTGTTAATTATAAGACATTAACAGGGATTTATTGACAAACTTTTAAGCAAGGGGGTTAATTATAGGAAATAAAGATGATGAAACTGAGGTTCATCACCCCCCTATACTTAAACTATGCTCGTCCTCGAGCATCAAAAAGAATGACTAAGTTGGATTTTAGTTTTTAAAGTTAAAACACATGTTAGACTCAACTTTCCTTGATAAGAGATTTTCAAAACCATGTCACACAAATAAAAGATTTTCAAAACATTTTTCAAAAAGATTTTTCAAAACAAGAAAAAAAACTCATTTTTCAAATCGTTTTCGAAACTATTTTTATCAAAATAGTGTAACATAGTGTAGAAAAGCCGTGAAATCATTTGAGTTCTCTTAGTCCAAAGAATTTTACTTTAGCCAAAAAGTTTTAACTTTTTCAAATTTTTCAGATATTAGCTAAAGTAAGTAAATTGTATATATGGTATACCCCCCTATCCTTAAACTTTGCTATGTCCTCATAGCACTAAATGATACGAGTCCATAGGTCCATTTAAGTACAGAGAAATATACGAGAGCTAAGAGGTGCTCCCCCTATACTTAGGTTAGAAATAACCTAAGTATAAAGGCAAGAAAAGATGAGTAGAGAAATCACAGGGACTTGGGTCCCCCCCTATACTTAGGCTGAGATTAACCTAAGTATAAAGATGGAGATTGATGTTGGAAGAGACCCAAGGTGAACGAAGAAGAAGGATGAATATACAAGTGAGCGGCTGAATCTTCGGAGATGAAATGGAGTGTCTTCGGTTTTGGGGTGCGTGTCACATCATACAAGGCTCAATCAAGCAAGCAAACCCTTAGTTTCACCAACTCACACATGAAACCAACCACAGTTGGTTTATTATCTTGTCTATTTTATTAGTGATAAAACGTTTGATTTTTACGCAAAGAAAAGAATTGAAGTGAAAATCATTGCGTAAGCGAGGGTATTGCTCTCCCAAAACCGAATTTTACTCCATTTTTGGTTGACTTGCAATTAACAGTCCCAATTTTATTTTAGGTTATCACTGAATTATGGTTAGCACAAAATCAAGAAGTCATCGTCTACCGTTCATTCCGTTTTCCATTAATCCTAGGTGATCAAGCTAGGAAATGAAAGCCGAGAAAAACATGTATTCGAAGAAACCGCGATCTAGGCTAAGCGAGAAATCATGCATTGTTTTGACAAAAACACGTGAAATACGGGGGCTGTTTTGAAAACCAAATCCAACATGCATGCAAGTCGAAAAAGCCGCACCTAATCATGCATCTATTAGCGATGATTGATTTTTTATTAATTTTAGCTAAGTGATGCGAGATTATGTGCGTATATCATTTAGTGTGTCCTACCTACGATCAAGCACATAAAAATATGAAAGATAAAATGAGCTCGGAGAGCCGCGTGCCTATCCTAGGTCGACACTCAAGCGGGGACGATCCCCACACAACCACATTCGTTCGATTACACACGCGAGTCTTCGATCGAAGACCGCTGTAAAAGACGAATTATTATAAAAATGCAACACATTTTTTTCTCTTTCTTCCATATTTGCTCCATGCATGTTTTGCGGCTCCTCTCAGCGGGAAGCGTCCTGCTCCTCGCCTCCTTGATCCATCAAGGGCCCTGCCACAAAAACAATGGTTAGAGATCAAAATAAGAAAGAAAATTTTTGAATGCAAAAAGATGAACAAATTGACCTATAAAAGAAACACGAAATTAAATAAACAAAATTCCAAAAAATAAAAGAAATGAGCCGTGTCCCCGGCAACGGCGCCATTTGATGAGTCACAAAATCGGCCCTTTAAGAGTGCGTTTTTAGCACCTCAACATGTCGAAGCAGTCGGGCCGATTTTGGTCATCAAAGAGACCATCTCATTGATATATGTTTAATAAGAATGCGATGGTCATTATTTTTTTATTTTACTTGACAAGATACCAAGGTCGAACTCAGGGACACGAGCCTCTCTCGTATTAATCGGATTCAAGTCTATTTAATTAAGTGTTGAATCAAAGGCATATAGGTCAAATTATGAAGAGACACAACAAGACAATGCATTAAAATAAACATGCATTTTTTAAACATTTTATCATGCGAATAAATGAAAATGCAAAGCAAACGATATGCCCCAAAATTATAGTCACTTGAACCATAAAAAAATTGCGAGTTAAACTGAGTTGACATTAAGAAGCACTCCACATTTAATAAGCAAATAAGCATGTCAAATAAAGAATTCAGGACACTTAGATAATAGAATAATACACTACTGATCATAGTGTCAAATCTAAGATTAAAGCATGCCATAATAAAGATGATGAAAAGAGCTTCAAAATGAAACTGAAATCAACTCGATTGGAGCTATATAGCTCAAGATATGCATAAAAGAAGACAGGGGCATAAATGCAAGAAAACATGAAAAGATAACTACAAAAAGGTCCCTGGGAAGGACTAAAATGCAAAAGAAATAAATGCGAGGCCTTCCCTGTAAATGAACCAAACGCGCAGGGGTATATTTGCAATTATATAAACCCGCAAGGGTATAAGTGCAAATAACCCCAGATGCACGTGGCTAGCATGTGAGGACTGGACCTTTCTGCAAATCTGGAGAAGTCAGAGGGCGTCTCTGCAAATTTCCCAGGAACGCACGTGTCAGGCACGTGCGACCCAGGCTCGGATGGAGGCTCGGGATTAGCAGAGGCTCGGAGGCGCTTCGGCGTAGGCTCGGTACTGGTCGAAGCTCCAGGAGGTTCGGTGGAGGTTCGGGAGTAGCCAAGCCTGGAGACTCGGGCGCGAGGCTCGGCTGTATTCTGGTGTGTGGACACGTGGCCAGCTCTGAGCCTTTGGATCATGTGCATCCAACGGCACCTGGAGGAGAACTGCTCGTAGGCGTGGCTGCATCGTAGCCGTTGGATGAACTCCGGGGCGGAGCATCCAACGGCTGCTGCTCCTCCTCCTTCATCCGTAGCAGGTGGCGAGTTTGGAGCTCCGGCGAAGGAGCTCCTCCTCCGCCGCTCGCTCCCGGCTATGGTGGACGTCCCCCGATGCTCAAGACAAGTCGTCGATGAAGCAGAGAGCTCGGGGGAGGTCTAGAAGGCTCTGGTGCGGCTCGCCGGGGCTCGGAGGATAGCTGCGACGTCGATGAAGTCAGCTCCGACCAGGTTCCGGCCATTGATCCGATTGGCGACCTGCAGCGTTAGTGGTACATAGCCGAGGCGTAGAGGTGCGTGCGTGAATGAAGTGGGAGCTCAGGTAGGCGAAGAGTGTGGTGAGCTCGAAGCTCCTCCGCCGTGAGTGGCGGAGGAGATGGGTGACGGCGGTCTGAGGTATGGAGGAGGGAGAAGGTGAGCGGAGATAGCGCGTGAAAGAGGAAAGCGTAACGAAGCTAGGAGAGGGGTTAATGGAAGGTGAACATGAACGAAGTGTCCCAGAAAATTAAAAGAAATTAAAGAAAATTACAGAGGAAGAAGAAGAGGACTTACCGGCGATGGGGCGGAGCGGAGGCTTGGGCTGGACATCGGGATCGATGCCCGGGTCTTCGTTGGACATGGCCAGCCGGTCCATGCAGCTCGGGCGGTCGCCAAGAGGCGCCGCAGCTCCGCCGTTCAAGGCGGAGGGTCTCACCGAGGGAGGGGTCGTCTTCGCTCGATCCTCTCGCCTCCCCCTGTCACGGGGAGGCGGAGGAGGGCTGGGCCGCTCCCTGCGTAAAGATGGATGCCGGCGAAGGGGCGTGGGATCGGTGTATTTGAAGGGGAAGCTCGGCGGAAGTGGTGGTGGGGCGACGTGGGTTTGAGGGCAGCTGTGGGGTGACTGGAAGGGAGTCGTGGGTAGTGGAGTGCTGCGCGGAGGAGGTGAAGGAATGGGGAAGATCGTGGGACGGTTGGCGATGTGAGATGATGGCTGGAGTGGCGAAGAAAATAGGAAGGGGGAGAGGTTTGCGTGCGCTGGATCGTGGGAGAGAGAGAGGGGTCCGGAGGTTGACGACGATCGTCGGCCGTTGGATCTGGAGATCCAACGGCGGGCATTTAGGCGCGGAGTGACGGTGTGGATCAGATCTGAGGCGATATGATCGGAGAGCGGTGATCGCACCACGTGTCGAGAGGATGGGCAGGCGGAGGCGAGCGGCCGAGATTATATCACGGGCATGATCGATCGGCTGAGGAGAAAGAGCGGGTTGCGCGGCATAGATGAGAGATCCGGGGCGCAATCAAAGGGCGCACCGCGCGCCACGTGTCAAGCTGTGGGCGCGGCGCTAAGGGATGGTGAGGATCCGAGATGAGTATGATCAGACGGCTGAAACGAATTGAAGGCGTGGAGAGGGACTGGCCGTTGGATCAAGAGGGCGGATCCAACGGCTAGCAATGGAGGCGGATGAGACAAAGGGACCGGGCCACGTGGCGCCCCCAGAATGGGCCACGTGGCCCAATCAGATTATTCTGAGGGTATTTTTGAGTTTTGAGGCTTGAGATGGCCGAATTTGAGAAAACTCAAAACATGAAAGTTGTAGATCTTGATGAGATCTACAAGTTTCATGTTGACCAAAACTGGAAAAGAGATCAAACAAGGGCCCGAAATTGTTTTTGAAGGTATTTTTAAGTCTAAAAATACCACGAATTTTCGCTTTGTCATTTTTTTGTGGTTTTTAATTTATTTAGGACTCTGTTAATTATAAGACATTAACAGGGATTTAGTGACAAACTTTTAAGCAAGGGAGTTAATTATAGGAAATAAAGATGATGAAACTGAGGTTCATCACATACAATAAACAAGAGAACATAAGTCTCTGTCTCTACATGCCTACTCCCTCTCTCCCTCTCATGTGGTCGTCCACCATGGATGCCCTATAGAGGTTCTCCATCGTCACAGCGTCGTCATTATGATGCCCGATCGTTTGCTCGTGGATCTCCGTCTCCTTTGGTGCTCCTCGCTCGTGAAGAAGACGTCGTATCTCGTGTGTCGAGATCAGGAGATCTGCCGCTTGGATCATCAACATGGATTGCGAGAAGCACACGATTCATCCCCGCGCAGTCAAGCGTCTCCTACGTCGGATCGGACTTGAGACAGGAGGTCTCTTCGTTTAGAGACTCGATCGCAACCACGCTTCAAGAGGTAATCCTATTACTTGTTTTTGGTTTAGATGAAACGATCCTAGAAGTGTTCTTGGATCATGAGGTTCGTCGCATAAAACAATTTTATTTTCCGCTGCATAGAACAACTAGTGCAACTAGTCGTTCTTCGACGTATTCGATACGATGCTCACACTTCCGTGATGCGCTTGAGGATCTAACCATATCCTTCAAGTGGTATAAGAGCCTTAGGTGGGAAGGTTTTAGATGCGATCCATGAACCGAGGACGACTTGGGTTCATTAGGGTTTGCGAAAGTTTTCTTGCATTTCATTTTCGCATCTCTGTTTTGAGATTATTTTCGGCACTGTTTAAATTATTTAAACACGAAAATAATAATTGAATTTTGTTATCCATTAAATTACAAAATCATAGGATCTGAGTTTACGTAATTTGGATTCCGTTTGCTCGAGATATAGTTGTTTTAATGAACATGTATTCACTGTTGCGGGAACTGCGAATCTTAACAAGAGTAATGAGTTAATTACTGTTGTGATCCGCCTCGAAATGCGTAAAATATCACATAGGTTCTGTCCTAAATCAAATTAGAAATCTTTGAAAATTTAGTTTGTCTAATTTGGATTTAAATAGATTGAGATATGTTAATTTTAGTGAGTAGGAGTCACTGCTGAAATTACAGTCCTAATCAAGAACCATCTAATTGTCCATTAGTAATATTAATTGTTAATTTCATGAAATAATTATGGAAATATTTGAGAAATATTGGAAGATGATTATTTCCTTAATTGACTTGTCCTCATCCAATAAATTGATTAGATTTGATCTAAATCATAATTGGAAACATAATCATCAAACTCCTTGCTTGAATAGGATTGGGAATTTATCTAGGAAATTTCCTTATAATCAAAATTTTTTGATTATTACTATATGGTATAATTTCGGTTGAAGAACCGATGATCATTTCAAGTACAAATTGATCTATTTGGCATTATCCTTTCTTGAGGTGGATATGATGTCTAGTCGGAGAGCATTGGGGTAGCGGGTTGTAACGTATGTGGTCCGTCCTACTCTCGTCGGTACTGGCCATGACAACAGGTAGGGACACGATAATGCCGGAGAAATCAAGATGCATTTTTATAATTATTAAAATTCGAATTAATACGTACTTTGAGATAATACCATATATATATTCAAGTAAAACAACCAAGTTTGTTGATTGAATTGGATTGATAATTAGTTTAATATGATTGAATTAATTATATCCAATTAAAAACACTCTATTATGAATAGATGTGTATTTCCCTTGGAAGAATTAATCGTAATGAATATGATTCATAATGATTAATTAGAATTTGAACGTGATATGGAGGATCACATAAGTGACATCCATGGTCTCCCGTCAAGGCAGAGAGTTCCGTCGCCAGGGATTGTATGTAGGAGACGCATGTCCGAAGTGACAGCTCTTGTATGCAAGCGCATCTGGATCGGGCTCTTCGCTTCTCGAAAGAGTAAGGATGTATGCGTAGTGACCCCAATATCTGGACCTCATATTATTGGGGCGATATTGGATTGCGTATAGCGAGTTGTATTCCTATTGACGGTTGTTCAATTAATGGCGGGTAAACATCGCCTTAGGGGTGGTGGGCCCGGGTGTTAAAGGCCGAATTGGGAGATGCAAGTTGGACTTGCAAGGTGGAATGCGTTCCTACTTCTTTTTATCCAAGTTGCAGGTTCTCATATTATTGGGATGTAATGAAGATAAGAAGGAGATCCCAGATCTTGCTTGAGATATAATGGTAAGTATATCTCTTACATTGAAAGTGATTAAGGGAATGAACTTTCAATGTTGACAAGGCAAGACAACTTTGATATAAAAATTCCTAAATCAAAGTAAAAAATGTATATATATACACTTATGTAAATTTCTTATTTCAGATAATCCTTCATTAAACCCACTCAATGTTATACTCAATAATAACCAGTAAAATATCATGGATTGGACTCATGATCCAGATATTGTACTTGCAGTTGGACACATAATGTATGTGGTTGCAATGTGCAAGTTTCCTCATAATAGTGAGGAATGACAATTAAATGGATAATAGGACTACAACCCTAGGGTTTGTATTTCACTATAGTATTGATATCATCAAATGTACTTTGGAAGTGACATGTCGATGATGATCGCAATTGTCAATTAATCCTTATAAAAATCTAAGAAGATATTCTGGAATACATATGTGCTCTTGACATTTATCATGAATGAGATGGTTCACTACATCATGCAGAATGGTGGCTCTATAAGAGATGATGTATTCAAAATGTTTGAATACCTACCTGAACCAATGATTTTTAAAGAGTTTAGGTGGATGTAGATACGATGAGTGTCATCATTCTACTGTCTATACTCTAGTCATTCATGAAGCTTCGTAATATTCATATTGTATGAATTTAATGAAGCATGTTATGTTGAAATGTTCTTACATTGAATTCTTTTGAATTTAACATAAGAGATCCTTAGTCTTAAGCAATGGTTGTTTATAGATAAAGGGAGCGCAGTGGAAGCATGGGTCAGACCCAAGATAAGTAGGATAGTCAAAGAGTTGACAGTACTTCTATGACTTCCATATGACATCCAGATAGTTGGATGAATGCCAATACTGCAATGAGTCGATGTATTGATAGTATGACTATCTGGACTATCTAGGATCCTTAGTGAAGAACTCAGATAGAGCATCAGAATAATCTACATATAATCATTTACTTTGACTTACTTATTTGATAAGATAAAGTCTAATAATTGTATCTCAATCTTCTAAAAAACACTTGCCATAGGTTGCATATGTTTTAGAAAACTGGAAAATTTGATCTTAAGGTTTATAGTTGTCCACATGGATATTGATGCAATTGTTGCAACAATCTCTGTTGGATTGATAGACTTGTTAATTTCAATGGGAGAGCCCTTAGTCTTAGAGAATGTCTCTATGACCTAGATATAAGAATACACTCATTGTTTGTTTCTAAATGTTGGAAATAAACATGAATTCTGAGACAGAACTATCATAAAGAGTTATGATGGATATATTTCAGATAGTAATCTAACATATAGTGGACTCCACAAAATTAGAAAATTAATGAATGGTTCATTAACATTTCTAAATACTGAAATTAAACCTTAAGATCAATAAAAGGATGAAGATCATTTGACAATGATCTAGCATCAAGCCTTGGACATTTGTCTATTGATTTGATCAATAGACTAGTAAGAGATTAAACTTTAGAATGTCTAAAATTTCAAAACTTACATACTTATGAATATTGTATTCAAAGTAAAAATGCCCAATACACCCTTCTTTGGGAATGGTGTAAGATGTCAAGGTATTCAGGATCTCATACATATTGATGTATGTGGATCATCTATACCATAGTAAACATTATGGATATCTATTGATGATTATGTATGATATGAGATTTCTTCTCTTCACCTAAGAAACCTTTGAAATGTTCAAAGATTTCATAAATTTGGTTTGGAACCAAAGTCTGAAGGAAGGTGAAAATGAATTTGGTCTAATCTAGGTAATCCGTACCTATTAGATAAATTCAAAGAATACCTTATGGAGAAAAGAATATCATTCCTATCTCACTCCTCCTGATAAACCTGAACTCAATAGAGTTGTAGGGAGATACAATTGGATCATGTGTGACATGATTTGATCAATTATGAATTTTAGCATAATTTCCTCTTAGTATCCAGGTGTATATGTAGTAGAGACTACATTATATATCCTTAATAAGATTCCATGCAAGTAAGCTGGAATTGAGCACTAGAGAGTGCTACTTCATTAGAAAAATAAAGGATGGTATAGATACCTACTTTATAACCTTGAGATTCTTAAAAGATCTCATCTCCGAGAATATGATTCTTAGAGGATGACTCTCTTGAGAATCAATATGAAAATGAAGTATAGGAACTCATTTGATCTTGAGATGATAATGACGCTCCTAAAATCGAAAATTAAAAGGACAAAAAGATGAAACACTAATACCTCTTCAAATGAGTTTGAGGATGTATTCCATGTGTTAGTTAAGTCTGACAATGATTGGACTTCATGTGATGAAGCTTCTGAAGATCATGACATGGAAAGATGGATGTTAGCAATAAAGTCTAAAGTAGACTTCATATACAAGTGTTGTATATGGACCCTCGAGGATCGACCTATATGGGTAAGACCCATAAAGGTATAAATGGATCTTCAAGAGAAAGAAGTCAAGATTGCATTCCTCTCTGAGGATATTCACATGAAGTAGCCCCAGGGCTTCATGGTTGAGGAAAATAATGTATGCAAGCTAAAGAATCCATCTATGGACTAAAATAAGCTTCTTGTAGCTGGAACATAAGATTTGATGAAATTATAAATGTTATGATTTCAGATAGAGTCTTGATGATCCATATGAAGCTTAGTGGGAGTGCCATTTGTGTTCATCATGCTAAATGTAGATAATATCCTAATCATTTTAAAATGATATAAGGATGATAATAAGTGTTTTGTAGGGTGGCTATTCCATATCTTGAAATATGATTTCAAGGATACCTCTTAGATCTCAGTTCTGAAGATGTTCAGAAGAAAAGAGAAGAGGATATTGGTACCGTCACATTTATAGTACACCTTGGACATGTTCCAGTCTTGGAAAAATCCAAGAAAGGCTTCCATCCCTTAAGATATGGTACTGACCTATCTAAAGGGATAGCACCTCAAGGAGTTGAGGAAGTGAATGCTAGAACTACTTGCACTTGTGCATCAATTACGAGAAGCTAAGTGTATGCTAGATGTGTACAAAAGCCAGATATCTGTCATGTAGTGAAGTAGTAAACTGTTACTAACCCTAATATGGAGAGAAAACACTTAATTGCAGTAATAACAATATCTTCATAGAGGACAAGATTTTTGAGACAGTGATCTCAAAGTCTTATCTTCAAAAACTTAAGACTTTATAGATAGAGATCTAAAAGGTCTTAACTGTGGATACCTTAGGAGATAGAGATCTCCAGGAATAAGGGTATTCTGATAAGGATTATGGAAATACTGGTTATGATAATTATAAGGCTATAGTGTCAAGGACACTATAACCAACAAAATTGAGTATTGGTTGCATAAGATGCAACATTCGCATTAGATGCGAGCACTGTTACTGGGGATACGCAAGTGTCGTAAAAGGACTTAGCGTAGTCTTGCGGGAACATAGTGACTGATCAGCTTACTTAGCTATTTTCTTAATAGCCTATGATTGTCACATGAGTGTGGGTCTAAATGATTAGCCCATTAATGGCTCTTTGGGCTAGTGGGAGATTGTTGGACATGCGAGCCCACAACAAGCCATTATGCAATAAATGTTATTGCAAATATCATTCCCTGATCTGAAATGAAGGATGGATAATTTGCATAATATGTCCCTTAGTACAATTAGGGTTATGTACCATGGCCATCTTAATAATCATATAGTTGTTGATTCAATTATTGAATCATAGAGGTTGGTGCTTGGATGAATATCTAAAGGGTTAGATTGAGGACTCATCAAGCATTGTCAAATGATTGTTAAGAGATGATCTCCAGAATGAGTAGGAGATGGCAATCCTTTCTCAGTTAGGCTGGTATCTGACCGACCTCTTGATGCAGGTCCTCTGCATAGGAATAGAGATTCGAAGGTGTCAGATTAGTTAGGTCAAAGAGTTGACTTAATGAGATCGAGATAACCAAAGTCCTATATCGTATGCTGTCATGATACAGGCACGCATCCTCTGACTGGAGATAGATGTGTTACTATATGTCTGAGTATGTACATTTGGCAGACCAATAAGTTGATGACCTAATCAAGGTCTATACACCGGCGCGCTGGTGTGCATATAAGGGCATATGAGTAATACGATCTCTCAAAGGGATCATACAGGCTCATTTACTGAACCGAAATGCATGAGCTCACTCATGAGATATTGGGAAGAATCAAATTCCGTGTACGGTCGTCTCGCTTTGGAAGCTTGACTGAATTTGTAGGTTTGATATAACTTTTGGAAAGTATATGATCAAGACCTAGGAATGATATATGCTTTTGAAAAGTATATGATTGATACCGACTCCCAATGATCAAATGAGAAACTTACTTATAAAACCCTGAAGTAGACACTGTAAAGTTGATCTAATACTTCGGGTTTATTCTGAGTCTTCCGATATGCAGGATGTACAGGTATTGGGAATACCTGAGGGTGATGTGATCATAAACGATTGTATAACCATGATGCTTCCATTCCTTGGAAGTGATGAAACGGGTCTGGATTTTAGTGACTCCTCTCAGTAGAGAAGTAACCTTATCTTGGTCCAAATGTTGGACATTGATGTGAATGTGATTCACATGCAATGAGAAGATTAGATTTGCGGTCTTGATTTAATCAAGCATCTATGGGAGGCCCGCGATCTGGATCTGAGATATGATCTCAATATCCAAGTCACTATATGTGGAACAATACAATCGCCCTATCCTTATCTCCAAGTATCCACGGAGAAAGCGCATTATCCTTGAAAGGGTTCAAGATAATTTCATTATTGATATGAGTATCCGAGCATTGAGAAAATGGATAACTAAATGTGATTTAATTATCATGATTAATATGAATACGATTCATATTATAAAGAGAGCTATCTTAGATAATTAAATGTGATTTGATTATCAAAGATGAAAATAATGTGAATGTGATTCATATTATTTGGGTACATGAGAATAGAGATCCAAGATGATTAAATGTGATTTAATTATCATGGATATGAATAATATAGATAGCAATATCCATATTAGTCATATATATTATAAATGTGATTTATAATATAAGAGAGAGCAATTTGTAATTTACATTTGTTAATTAATTGTTGGTGTGAATTGGATTCACATTGGATAATTAATTGTAAATGTAATTCACATTTTATTTTGGGTTGTGAATGCGATTCACAAATTCCAATGGCAAGATTGCAATATTCACAAAATCATTATGAATTATTTTTGTAGAATAATTTACAGCAATTGTTGTTGTCATAAATTGGAGATACATGGAATAATGTAATCAAGGGAGATTACATTGGAGATGCTCCTTCCATAGGAGGGACGGCTACCTATTCCTATTAGGAAAGGGTGGCCGTCCACTCCATGTATATGGAAGGATGCATTCCCTTTTTCCCATTATCTCCATATTTGTTTGATTTAATTTGAGATTGATTTATATTGATTTATCGATATAGATTTGATCTAAATTAAATTAATTGTTGTTGGCTTTTTATCAACACAAATCTTAGCCATCAAAAGAAACACAATCAATGAGGACCATTGGATTTGTGTTGCCCATAGATTGAGATCCATGGATCCCAAAATATTATAAAAGGAGAGACACCCCTTTGCTCTTCTTTACACACAATACACAAGAGAACATAAGTCTCTCTCTCTACATGTCTACTCTCTCTCCCTCTCATGTGGTCATCCACCATGGATGCCCTAGAGAGGTTCTCCATCCGCAGCGTTGTCGTTATGTTGCCCAATCATTTGCTCAGATCTCCGTCTCCTTCGATGTGCCTCGCTCGTAAAGAAGACGTCGGATCTCATGTGTCGACATCAGGAGATCCGCCGCTTGGATCATCAACATGGATTGCGAGAAGCACGCGATTCATCCCCGCGCTCGCAAGCATCTCCTCCGTCGGATCGGACTTGAGACAGGAAGTCTCTTCGTTTACAGACTCGATTGCAACCACGCTTCAAGAGATAATCCTATTACTTATTTGTGGTTTAGACGAAACGATCCGAGAAGTGTTCTTGGATCATGTGGTTTCATCGCATAAAAAAATTTATTTTCTTCTGCATAAAACAACTAGTGCGACTAGTCGTTCTTCGTCGTATTCGATATGATGCTCACGCTTCTGTGATGCGCTTAAGGATCTAACCATATACTTCATCCACAAAGTCCGGATAAAAATAACTCCAATCGGCCATCTCAGAGACAAAAGGAAATGATCGGGAGAATACGAATGTCAAATCAATATATGTGAGAAAAAGGTGCAAATGCATAAAGATTAATATACACATAAACAATCACAAACAAATATACACAAAACAAACCCCTCAATTCACCTACTCATCATAAATGAGGACCGTAAAAGTTCGATCTTTTTATCTTTTCAAAATTTAGAGTTAGGTGACAAACACAAAGTTGTACAAGCTAATAGGTAGGCATGGGATTAGGGCACTAATCCTTAGTGTGTACATGGAAAATAATATGCAAATACAATGAGGGGGTTACTCTCTCCAAGACAAGAATTTTTATTTTTGATTTTAGGATTGAGTAAACTTAGTAGTCTCATTTTTATTGGTTATCGCTTTTTGTATTTTTTTAATAAAAATGCATGATCCTAATGAGGAGTCAATTCCTTTTAGTATCCTATGTAGTCCAAATCAGAGAAGAGAGTCGGGAAAGCAATGCGAGGCAAAGACAATGATGAATGTTAAATAGAGATGCTCACCTTGCCTCCAGATCTCTTCATTCAAGGATGCTAATAGAATTGAAACCTAACAATATGAAATGCAAATATGATGAAATTACCCTAGACAGAATATGCTATTATCGAGAAACACTAGATGTTAATTATCTAGAAAGGAAACCTAAGCTCTGATTTTGGAAACCTCTCGGTGCCCACCACAATAGATCCTGCAAGTGTTGTATGAGGTTTCTCGAGGCACGCGGTCTCAAGTCCAAATAATTAAAATTAGATTTGACTAAGTCCAAGCATGAATATATAGGTACAAGCATATATAATTAAGTGTTTGGACCTTAATCCATCAACAAGCAAATGATATAACTAGGGATCAATGACATAAAATAAATAAAAAAGAAAATCGTGAAACAAAGAAAAAGAGAAGTGAAGAAAACATGACAAAAACCGATGAGGCCCCCAAGTAAACAATCACTTGGGGCAGTGGACCTTGTGAAGTGTCAAAGTCCTGGAGAGTCCAAATATTACAATTATAAGTGTGTGTATCTCTTACTTAAACTACAAATAGAAATAAAATAAAAAGCAAATGGATATGTCTTCAAACTCCTCAAGTTCTCTCTTGTTGCTCTCTCCTGCCATCCATGTTAGAAAGTTGACTCCTCGTCTAGGGGATGCACCAATTCTCCTAAGAAATCTATTCTTGATCCACGGTCCCTCGCAACAAGGTCAAACAAGAGAAAGGGTCAGACAGTTCACAAACAATATTAAATAAAAATTACAAATAGATAAAGAGACGATATAGACAAAAGAGAAGAAGGAACAAACAAAGATATACAATATACATGGCACTACTCCTCAGTAATGACGCCATTTGAAATAATGAATTTCTAGATGATCGTGTCAATCCACTAGGCAAGTCAACAATCATTGAATTAACCACTCAAGAAAATCGCTAACTTCAACAATTAACCCACAAATAAATATATCAATGCAAATAAATGTGTGCAAAGTCGGCAGACCATGTATGGAGGCTGAGGCCTGCCCAGTGCCGAAAGGTCAAGGAAGTCAATGACCTGATGACAGGGAGCCGGCGATCGAGGGTTCACGGCGGCCGTAAATATAATGCCTCGATGCGGTAGCGAAAGAGATTACAAAGGAGATCGAGTCAGTTCCGACCCACACGAAAAGCATCACGATCTTGGCGGAGAGAGGCTCGGTGAAATATTGACTCTATTTAGTCTATGAAGATTACCAAAATATATAGTCGCTTTATAATATATTTTCCTTAACCTTGACTGAAATCAAAATTCCTGACTCTGGGATTGGCTTCGTTCCTTTCATACGACGCTTAGGTGGAAGGCGGAGAAGGCCTCCTTTCGGGGGGCGAGCTGTCAGTGAGATACGTTAAAATTTATCTTATTTAACTCTATAAAGTTTGTGTATAATGCAAGTATGTAGGGTGTCGAACATAGGGAGCTAATGGTAGATTGGGCAAATGAATGCACGAAATTTATGCTTCTTCTTGTCTTCTTTTTTATGTGGGTTTTTAATTTTATATATTCTTTTATACATTTAATTTTTATATTTTTAATTATTTTTATTTTATAATTTTTATTTCTTTTTTATGTTTTCTGATTTTAAATTTTCTTTTAATATAAATATAGGGATATATGTAACTATATGTATATAATTTAGGATAATAGATTTAAAAATACAACAAATAATAAAAAAAAAAGTGCAAAAATATTTTTGTATTTCCTATATTTTTATACTATTTTTTTGATTTTTTATGTATTTTTGCTAATTTTTATAGATTTTTAAAGTCAAGAATATCCCAAAACAATGATTAAATAAATATGCTGAATTGCTTCAGAATTTAAAATTATTAAATAAATCTAAAATTTTCCAAAACTATTTAATTAATAATATTTTTAAAAGGAAAATTCAGATATAATCTATTTAATTTTTAGTCTTTTTCTTTTTCTATTTTTAGGAATTTAGGTATGGAGTTACAAAATACTAAAATACACAAAACAATATATTATTTTAGAATTTTTAAAAATGGTTTTATATTTTTATTAAATTTTAATTAAAACATATCCAAAATTGCTCTTTTTTATTTTTAGAAAATAGGTAAGATCCCTCAAATGCAATTCTAAAAATATAACATGAAAATAAAAGCTAGCACCCACAATATCTTATTTTGTGTAGTTTTTGAGCATGGATGATATATTTAATAAAAGAAATACAAACACAAAAATTAATGAATTGAAAAGGGTATTTTTGCAATAAAAATTAAAGTCAGGGATAAATATGCAAATAATCCAAAAAGCTACAACTAATATTTAAAGTTTGGGAACTAAGTGTAAAATACAAAACTCACGAGGGGTTTAATGAAAAATGCCCACCTCATGTGGGCTCATACGTGAGGTGACCTGGCATAGGCCCACAAGTAAATACGTAAAGATAGGGGGTTTGCATGCAAATATTACAAAAGTTTCAAATTAATTGATTAAGTTACAAGACCAAAAAGAAATGTATAAAAATAGGGGATAAATATGCAATCACCCCCAAATGTACACATGATCCAACGGTTGGATGGTGATTACTTATCCATGTGGTTGTCTATCAATGACTGATACCACTTCTACGATCAATGCTCTCGATTAGTTCTCGCTTTTAATCTGACGGTGGAGTAGTGCAAGATGCAACGACTGAAAAAAGAACTAGGACATCCTTGCTATCCAACAGTTGCTGCTCTTCACCAAGAACAGGAAAGATGGGAACCTCGCTCTTGGTACAAAATGGAGCTGACGCTCCTTTGTAGTTGTTGGTACCCTTAAAAGGATCTAGGACCCAGCAATGGGGTCATGGTTGCTCGGTGGAGCTTCGATGAATAGGGGACCTTCCTTGTCATAAAAAATGCCTTAATGAGGATTAGATCCTCGAACACCTGCAAAGTAAGCACAATGTATCAAAATGGGGGTTGTTGGCAGTCGTTTTGGTGGGAAACGAAGCGTGATGGGGTCGAAGTGGATCTCTCCGACGAGCGACGGATGTGAAGAGCTGATCTCCAGCTCCATGATGGATCTAGGTGAACGAAGGGGAGCAAAGCGAAGAAGAAGCGTGGGGGAGAGAAATGGTAGCGATCGTTGGCTCAGAAATAGAGTGATCGACGGTGAAATGATTCGCCGGAGTGGAGCTCCAGCGAACTACAAAGATGGATATTTATGACACGATAATGGATGAAAGGCTAAAACAAATGTAGAAAGTAAATGCTACCTGAAAAGCAACATAAACTAAACTTGAGCGGTTGTTGGCCGCGAGATTGGTACCTCATGGCGACAACCCGCTAGAGATGGTGGAATCGACCTTCAACACTCGGCCTCTCCTCTCCAAGTGGTAGGGCAAGGTAGCTGTCACCTTACTAGAGGCCAAGAACATGAAATGAAGCAATAAATCGAATGGAAGGGATTCAAAAACTCGAGAAAGAATGGGGCAGAGCTCTTTTTATAGGTGTCAAGTAAGGGTGGAAGATCGAGGCCAAGCGCTCGATTTAGAACCGCAATCCTTGAGGAATCAAGGGTGCGTGATAAGTGATTAATCGAGAAATAAGTGAAGAAGGAATCAACCTGTTTTGATGATTGCGTTGATCTGAGAGAAAAGGAGAAGAGGGGGTCAAAGCTTAGTTCTGACAGGACTACAGCTGGGGAGAAGAGTTGACTTGGGTCAATGGTAGACTCAATCTGGTTGATCCATGTGGACCAACCAGGAAAAAGGAGATCTGAAAGTATTTGTAAATTCATTAATAATTAGTGAATGAATTAATTAAAATTAAGTTATAAAATAAAGATATCTATTATTTTCTGTAGTTCAATATGAATTTTATTTATTTTTATAAGTTGATTTATTGTGAGTTACCTTTGAGAGTGATATATATAGGTATATTGACCTATGTTTTATATATTTTATTTTTATTATATGTTATATATTTTATTATTTTATTTTCATAATTTATATAATTATATCTTATTTTATACACATAATATATTTTTATTATATTTTTTGATGTATATTGTACACTTAAATAAATTTGTATACTTATTATATAGGTATAAGTATTGTATATTCATTAATCTATTTTTAATACTATTTTATTTTAGTATTTTATTTATGGTTTTATTCTATTCTAAATGTGTACATATATTATAAATAATATATACAAAATTACAAAAAAATACAAAAATTATAAAATTACAAAGAATAAATAAAATGATTATTTTATTTAAGTAAACTATACAATAGGGATTTAAATCCTAACTTTTACATTTTAACTCTAAATTGGATAAAAATTCCTTCATTAAGTAATTTATTAAAAGTTATATACAATTAAAGGTGATTTTGGCACATTTTGAGTTTATATAGAGAAGATATGGGTCTGGGAAGTTTGGGTTTTGCTTTTTATTTATAGTATAAAATGTACATTATATATTAACTTTGTGTGAAATGAATTTTGTATTTTTCTATATATTTTTATCTAAAACTTTTGTGCATAAAATTTCTTTAATTGATGTATAAATAAGAATAAAATCGGTCCCAAAAATGCAATATTGAATGTTAAAGATTAGGATTTTTATTGTATACTTGATCCTTATCTCCCCCTACTTTATTCCTTGTCGACCCAGTCATCAAGATGACTAGGTCTCAAGGTTTAGAGTCATAAAATACCTTTGGCATTTTATTTCGTTTTCTTTTCTTTTCTTTATTCTTTGATTTTGGGCTTTAAACAATGTATTTTATATAGTATTTATATTATAAATAGTGAATGTTAAAATGTACAAAATAATGATATTTACATGCATTTAATGATGGTTTAAAGGCAAAAATGAAAGAATAAAGGTGATGAAAGGGAGACTCATCAAGAACGATGGATGGTAGTCCGTGATGTTGCTTCCAAGAGCAACGATCTTCACCTCAATACTCAAGCGATATGGAGAAGAAGTTGGAACAAAACCTAGAGGTTTGCTACGTCAGAGCATGACTACCACTATAGATCATTGATGAGCCTGAAAATTGCCTCTTTATTTATAGAGAATTGAAGTATAGGAGGCGAAAAATGATTCATCAAAAACACAAACTTTGAATGTTGATAATTTTTCTTGGTAAGTGTACCACGTTTGAATACGGAGAACATTGATTTTTAGTTGTGTGGTTTTAAATTTATTTATTTATTTATTTTCCGATTAATTTATGTGTTAGAAAAATGAAATGCAATGAAACGATGAAGATGTGTCGCGAACAAAATAAACAGAAAAAATGAAACACCGGATTTGTGAATTACTATTTTTGATCCAAATAATGATGAATCAATATCCTCAAAATGAAATCACAGATCAAATCAATCAAAATCTAGATGCAGGAAAGAGGATTAATAGATCAATTTGTACTCCTGCAAAAAAAATTGACTCCTCAAAAATATGATGAATAATTCTTTTTCCTTGGATGAGCCCCTACACGGATTAAATTCTTCAAATAATGATTTCCAGCCAATGAAAGAATATTAATCTGCAAAATATTCTCAATTGATTCCCTATAGAAAGATCATTGATTTTCTCAGTAAAAGAGTACAGATTTGTCAATAATCAAGCCTACAAATATTAAGAAGTTCAAATAATAATAATGATTATTAACCAGCCTCAGATCTGTCTACATGATATATAATATTTAATAGCACGGAACAAGCTTCAAATCGATATATTATAAGCTACAATCAGAGTTCGTATGAGCATGATATGATGAAATGAAATAACATGGGCTAAAATGTAATAAAAATAACTATTTCTCCTTCAAATAGGTCCCTGGGAGGACTTATATGTAATATCTAAAAACTACCAAGTCTCAAGAGAAATTTGCCCAAATAACCCTGTGTGGGGCACGTGACATGGGCTAGTGGGGACATTTCTGCAATTTTGGAGGAGGGTGAGGGTACGGGTATAATTTACCCTCCATGCATTTGCGTTGCACGTGCCACAGGTGGTTTGGAGGGCGAGGCTGAGGCTCGAGCACCCAAACCTATGTGGTGCTTACGGATGCTTCGGAGGGCCTGAGGCTACGATACGGTTGACCCGAACTTTGAGGTTGGGGTGAGGCTCGGGGAAAGAGACATGGTTTCCTCGTGGCCATCAGATCAAGGCTGGCCCTTGATCCAACGATTGTTAAAGATCGAGGGTGAGTGGCGAAGGGGGAGTTGGGGCTCCGTCGAGGTGGAGATCATGGCCTTGGAGCACGGTCGAGGTGTGCATTGGGCGCATCATCAGAGGGTTTCCGCACTGGTGAAGTGCGACGGAGGTGAGTGAGGCAGAACATCTGGAGTCGTGGAGCATGCAGAAGAGTGGGGACTCCGTTGAGTGGCATGCGGGGCAAAGTAGTTGGACATGCTGTGCTCGACCTCAGGCGACACACGCCCGAGGTCGAGACGGTGGGTAAGCAGGTCGAGGTGGTTGCTGGTGCGAAGAGCAGTGATTGAAGGGTGCTGCTGGCAAACGGAGATGAAGCTCCGCATGAGGATCTGCAAGGGCGTCACGCAATGGGAGACTGTAGGATGAGCACGTGCGGCAACCACAGGGTCGTAGTGGTGTGGTGGAGCGGGCGCTGACTGGAGGAGGAGGCTCCGCAAGTCAGCTAGAGCAGTTGACGATGTGGGGGTAGTGGTTTTCAGAGTAGAGATGAGGTGCAGTAGGTGATCGAATGCAGATGTGGAGAGGAAAGAAGAACAAGGAAGAAGAACAGAAGATGTGGGGCTTCGTCAGAGATTGGAGGAGCTGGAGGCTCTCATCCATGTGATCACTCGAGCCACATGGCGATGTCGCGAGCTTCTTAGTTCAATGAGTTGCAACAGGGGAAGAGAAGCCCCTGGATCATGCTGAGAAAGAGGTCATCGCCGGTTGAGTACGAGACCCCTGTTATAGGTCTTGTCTCAAGCTCACTCTCACTCACTCTCTCTCTCTCTCTCTCTCTTTCAGATGATGGCGGATGGGGAAGAGGGCCGACACTAGTGGGCTAAATAGGAGGCAAGGGAGGTGGAGCGGTTATGGGAGAGGAAGAGGCCGAGGAGAAAGGCATTACATGGAGGGGAATGTGCGGTGGTCGTAACGGTAGTGGGTGGCGACGATCACGGAAGAAAGAGGAGAACGACCAGTCGTAGGAGATGGAAAGGGGGAAGAGAGAGTCACGTGCGAAGCACGTGACCGAGGTGGGGATGACGGGTCACATGCTCTCCACGTGATGGAGAGAGAGAGAAAAGAGAGGGAGAAAGAAAGGGGTGCCACATGGCACACCCAGGGGCTACCACGTGAATTTCAAATTTAAAAGAGGAATAAAAGTAGATAAGAAATATAAGGAGACCTCATAATAAAAAATTTCCTTTAAGAAGTTGTTCGTCTCGATGAGATCTAACACTTTCATGAAGGGATCGGGAGCAAAAGAGGTCATCTGTACAAAGTGGTGTTTTTGGTAGACTCTATGTGTATAGAAAACTGACTTTTTGGAGATTTACAATTTTCGGTGATTTTAAAGAGTACAAAAATATAGAAAATTACAATAAAATACAAGACACTTAATTACACATTCATCTAATTTTTGTATTTGTAGTAAATAAGAAAATAGGGGAATAGAATATAGGTACGAAATGTGTGAATTCTGTACAGACTCACAATGGATACTCGAACACAGTCAGTTTCTTTGATTTCAGTCTTGATTTAGATTTGGAATTTTGTATCGCTTAATAAAACTTTCATCAAAGAACACAAATGAAGAAGAAATAAAATTAAAAGGGTCAAATATGTACATAAAAACTTAAGTCAACAATCACAAAAAGCTAAAATGCACAAAAGAGGCCCCAAATCCGACTTTACATACGACCTCTGAATTTTATTGGTCTTGTTTTGAAGGTATTTGAAAATGTAGTACTGTAAAAGTGAGTAGACCAAAATCGGACACTCTATGAGGAAGATATGCGTGTTTTAGTCTATCAGATGTGAAATTAGGACCTGGGTTTATTTGACACTTATTTGATTTAGCAATTTTTTGTATTTTTTATTCTTGTTAGTAATATCTACACAATGGAGGTGGTTAGGGTCTATCGGAGTTAGGATGAATTAATTAAAAAAGAGAAGTTAACATCTTCAATTTACATTTGGATTCTTGAGTTCCTTATTCTATGCAATTATGCATGGTAAAATGCGAATATTATTAGCGCGTGTATGAATGCTAATGATGTGATATTAATTATTAAATGCATATGAACTTTGGGGAACATAGCCTGATTGACCAATTTTAGAATGATGAATATGAGATTCATCAATCATAGCTAATCTCGTCCAATCCGTCGTCACTCAAAGAAACCAAAGTTGTCATATCATGGCTTAGGTGCTAGAGAATATGGTTTTAAATATGACTTGTATGTCATATTTGGGCTTTGAAGGTGTTTTTATTTTATAATTGGGTTTCGATCAAGGAGACGAGGGTGAGTTAGTGGAAAGTAGAGGGAATACTCCTAGCGATGGGTTTTGCGAGAGAAGAAATCAATGCAGAAGGGTTGCTTATTTACAGATGAGGGCAGTTGGATGTTAAAGTGTCTTGGAGGTTGGACCGATCGAGGGGGAGATAGAACAGAGATCAAGTGATGGAAATGGGGCCTTAAATAGTTGCATAATGGTGATATGGGTGATGTATGGTATGCAATAGATGGGTTGAAGCAGAGAGAGGTGAAGACTCGATGGTCAATAGAAATGGGATGATGTGGAACTGGGGAATTGATCATGAGGTACCACCGACCATTGACTAGGTCAATGTATGGGTTAGAGGCATATAGACTGACTAATTAGGAGGTGCCATGCTGCATTGAAACTTGACAAGTAGACTTGATACGCAATCAACTACAAAAATCAAAAAAATAAAGAACTAAAGAAAAAATACAAAACAAAAACTAAATGTCCTTGATTAAAAATGTTTTCTTCATAAAAGAACTACATTTTTCATTAAGAACTCAAAACCTAATTTGGCCTAAAATAAAAGGTAGCACTTTTATTAGGCATTTTAGGTGTATAAAACACCCATGTTTAGCCATTTTATTTTTTTATTTTGTTTTTTAATAAACTATTTATATAATATAACATATTACACTAATGTCATACTTAATACATATTTCATATTTTTTGGATTTTCAATAGGTGATTAGTAGTTAAAATAAACGTCTTTTTAATATGTACAAGACACCTCTTCTCTCTTCGTTATTTCCTATGTTCTTCTAATTTTTTGTATTTTTTCTTTTGTAGTGACATAATATACATAATATATTTACAAAAACAAAACAAAAATAAATTTAAATTATCTAGGTTTTTTGCATAAAATATAATCACCTTGATTGAATATATAGGTGCAATCTCTCTCTTTCTTTTATTTTTATTTTGACTTTTTTATATTTTTAATTTTTTTAATTGCTTTTATATGTTAAATAATACTTATCAGATCATGTAACCTATGAAGAAATGCTAAAAATTTCACATATATATATATGCTAAAGGTTGTAGCTCGAATTTCAACTCTTAAGCGAATGAAACGTGTTTCATCACCTACGAAGTAAAGTGATTGATCAGTATCAACAACAGTGATTGATTAGTGGCTATTGATCAATTAGATCAGTATGGGTGATTAGTCAATGTTGGCTTGAACCTGAAATCAACTATCATTGAAGAAAGAGTCTTTAACATTGAATCTTTCTACAACTTCACTATTGAAAGTCCTTTTCTTCTTCTTTGAGATGACCATCTCCTTCAGCTTGTTTTTAGGATAAGGTTTTGTCATCCTTGTTAAATAATGTGCTTGAATAAGTGAATATATTTCCTTTTGTCCTTCGTTCTCATAAATTTGCTTTTTTATGTTTTATCTTAGAGCTATGTTGTCTTAAAATCTAAAGTATTACTTATAGTCATAAATTTGTTACCATTAAAATAATAACATAATTAGCAAGCATAAGTTTTGCTAACCAAGACATAAGAAAAAGTTTGAGAAATTGATTAATAAAACTATAAAATTCGTTTAATCATTATACCCAAAAACAAAATGAAATGTCATCCCTTACCATCAAACACTGAAAATGAGCCACATTCTACATCACTCAACATAGGATCTTCAAGAAATTATATGGTGACCTTAACTTCACTCTAACTACATGAAAATTCATAATAACCCCATAAATACCTCATATCAACTAACAAATCTCATTTCCTTTCTTGTTCCTAATCTTCACTGCTTATTTTATTGACAAGGAAGAAGAACCTCATGCCACATTCCTCTAGAGGTTATGAGATCATGCACTATGAATTGGGTTTATTCCCCTACCGAGATGTGGCCCAAAATAATCTTTACAGCATATCTCTAGGTGCAATCGAATCTTTGTTAGCATTCCATACATTTACATGTAAAATAATCAGGGTTGATAACACTGACGTGAGTAAGGCCAACCACCCATCCCTCAAAAAACATCTAGCTTTACAGCTAGTTAACTTCCTTTTCATCCCCGCCAACACTAGGATTGTAATACTTATGCTTAAAATCTTCTCTATGATCTCAAGATTGGAGGTCAATGTGAAAAATCGATTATTTACATATTAACTTCTCCCAAAATGAAAGAAAGTTAGATGAGTACATCAATGGTTAGGATCTAGGTAATTTCCATGTCTTGTCTAGGATTTCCCACAACCTAGGGCGCATTAACATAAATGATTGGATGCATGTGGTGGAAAAAAATCACCAATAAATATAAGGGATATAAGTCAGATATCCTTTGGCATCTTAAAAATCTCTCTAAAAATTATAAAGGGCTATAGAAAAGACCTGAAGAATTTTTATTGGAATGGAAATTAGCCATCTTCTAGGCAACACACTTACTTATACGTTCAACCTCTCAATGACTGCATCACATGCAAAATGCAAAATCAGCATATGTAGACCATGCATAACAAAATCAAGCAGCATAATCCAGAGTTCTAGTAGAGTTTTTGAGGAGGTATGTGATAACCCGCAGAAGTAGAGGTGTCTAATGTCTTGTCTTGGAGAGCTTACGACGTCCAACAAGTCGGATCCAACAATCGTTGTATTGATGCCTCTCTCGGCTATCAACACCCAACTCAAGCGTGTCAATCAACAATCAACCCACAGAATAAATTACCATTAAATCAAAGTGAGCTAAAATATATTATAACCTACAAATAAGTATGTATAGTACGCAAGTGTGGGGTTGAACCACAAAGGAGCAACGGGGATAGCCATAAAAATCGATAAACTATGAAGAAAATCAACAAATGTTTATGTGTGGTTTATAGGGGTTTTCTAATTTTTGTGTTTTTTAATATTTTTATTTTTAATATTTTTTCCAATTTATGATTTTTTGTTTCTAACTTTATATTTTTTATTTTCTTCTTATATTTTTCTAATTTTTAATTTTCTTTTCTTTTTAATATGAAATAAGTATATACATAAGTTTATATATAATATGTATAATATAATTATTATATAGGATATAAATATATAATATATAATTAGGAAAATATATTTAAGTACAATATTTTTATTTTATAAGGTTTTAAAATATATTATAGGTATTTATAATAATAATATCAATATTAATAAATATATAAGTATATATAGTTACATATTGTCAATATAGCATTTATATTTATAAATATTGCTATAAATACTCAAAAATTACAAAATAAAAAGTTTTTTTTATCATTTTTTAATTTTTTTCTATTTTTGGAATTTTCTTGAATTTTTTTACTAATTTTTCACTAATTTAATTGCTTAAAAAGTCCAAATCAATGACTTATAATAATAAGTTCGATTGTTTTGGAATTTAAAAATAGATAAATATCTCAAAAAAGTTCCAAAACATATTTTCGTCTATAATATATAATATATAATATAAATTAAAAATAGAAATAAATGTTTTTAGATTTTTTGTATAATTTTTAATGATTTTTATATGGTTTCGGGTTTTTACATTTTTAGGTGTTTTTGGTAATATCTTGCAAAAATAAAAAGTCTAAAAATAATATGTATAAATAAACACATAGATTTTTTTTAGAAATTTACAAATCATTTTATAATTTTTATTAATTTTTAAATGTAAACATGTGAGGCATGCATTATTTTTTATTTTTATAAATAGGAAAATATGTTAATTGCCTCAAGAAAAATACATGTGATTTAAAATAGTTTTATCAATTAAAATAATTTTCTTATAAACTTTTAGATGCAAAATGCTATTTTTAATAATGAAAATACGAGAAATAAAATTAATTGTGATGGCAGGGACCTAACTGCAATGAAAATAAAGTTACAATGTATTTCCGAACGTCCTAAAGAAATCTAAGGGTATACATGCAAAAATCCCCAAATATATACATAATAAATGCATTAACAGGGGTATTTTTGTAATATCCAAAAAGTTACAAGTCTTGATTGTAATTTTTCACAAAAATATAACACTAATATTGAAATTCCTTGGACCAAACAATAACATAAACACTGAGGGGTTTATGTACAAAATATCTTGTCCCATCATGTGTACACGCACATGATATGACGTGGATTGAACTTAAATGCAACTAAAATATATGTGAGGTTCAAAATGTAAATATTAAAAAAATTGAACTGTAAATGTAAGTTTATAGGCTAAATAACAATACAAAAACTAAGGGGAAGAGTGTGCAAAATACCCCTTGCGCGTTGATCAACAGCCGAGGTTCTTTCACTTGCCACGTGTCGATCTCTTGATGCGCGATGATGGTTTTTTTGAGCAGACTTGATTAGATCTCCACCCGATAATCCCACGATTGGCGGCGCTCCGATCCCACGGTTGCTACTTCATGGGACGAACTATTCATGATCGAACAATTTTCGAAGTATCTAGAAGAACGCTCCCAGAACCACACTCTGATGGGCTTAGATTCATCCTCCGATGTGATTCCGGTCATTGTTCTCCATGCGAATGGGCCCAGGAGGTTCTTGGGAGCCTTCCGCATCGACTAGATGTCTCAAAAAGGTCAAGGACCTAGCAATGGGGTCCTAGTGTCCCCATATGCCCTGACGACCCAAAGCTTAGTATTTGGTCTCTTGGTTCGATTCAACCCCGGATGGGGTCCATTTGGTTCAAGACGTGTATGATTAGCTTCATGGCATGAAAGCGAAGCTTCTGAGCCTAAAATCTGCCAAAAAAGCACGAGATGGCACGAGGCAGAGAAGCTCTAATGAAAGGTGGCAGAGAAGCCTCGTAAGACCTCGATTCATGCAGAATAGAAGGTGATCTAGTAGGGGTTTTGCGGAGAATGTGTACGAAGCGTTGGTGGATTGAAATAGTAGCTAGGACATCGGGAAACAGTAGCTGGAGCACTAGATTTGGTCAACTTCAAATTTCAGGTTTTATGAAATAAAAGGCCAAATCACACAAAATAAAAAGGCTAACTTAGACTACTGCTAATGCTACAAATAAAATATGAAAGGAAAAAACGATCTCATCTATCGTAGTATGACCGAGAGCATAAGGAGCTCCGTTGGAGGTCCGACGAGGGCTTGGATTGCTTCTCCTCCTCCTATTACACATTGCAAATCCACGAGGGACTCGCTATCACCTAGTTCTACTCGTTCGGCTAGGGATTTGAGGGTTCAAGGAGTCAAAGAAGGATCATATCAAAAATGGGGGAGGATGACGTGTATATGTACATGAAAAATTTGAATTGGGCATTGGCTCGATTCAGTGAACCTCCAATTGAGGAGAGATGTGTGTGTGTGTGTGTGTGAAAGTGTGTAGATCGAGGAACAAAAGTCAAGAAGCCGTCGAGTTGAAATGGTGTAAGGGGCAGTCGTGAAATTTGGGAGAATCGAGGTGGTCTAGCATTGACAAGAGCAGGAGCATGAGCTTAGGGGGCGAGGAGTTGACCAGAGTCAGTGTAGACTCGCCTCCCATTGGTCCACGTCAGGTAGTGGAAGATAAAACATGGAATAAATCCCTTATTAAATAGATTGTAAAACATTGGTTTTATTATATACTTGACCCTTATCTCCCCTACTTTATTCCTTGTCGGCCCAATCATCAAGATGACTAGGTCTCGGGGTTTAGGGTTATAAAATACCTTTGGCATTTTATTTTTTTCCTTTTCTTTTCTTTATTCTTTTATTTTGGGCTTTAAACAATATATTTTATACAATATTTATACAGTAAATAGTAAATGTTAATTTGTACAAAATAATGATATTTACATTCATTTAGCAAGGGTTTAACGACCAAAATGAAAGAATAAAGGTGATGAATCGGATTCATCACCCCCGTATACTTGCCTTTGCTAGTCTAACAAACACATGCAATACGTGAAAAAGTAAAAATAAAGAAAAGAAAAAGAAAGAAATTAGACTAGTTTTAATTCTTAAACTCGCCTTCATAAAATCAAAGTTTGGAGCTTAAGTCAGACCTTTGGATTTTTGGTGCGGCCGGAACCTCATTGAAAAACGGATTTGAAACCAACAGCCTTCAAGAATCTCAAAACCCTGCTCATGTATCCTTAATATCCAGGTTAGAATAAGTGAAATCATAGGCAAACCCTTATGACTATGAATATATCTTGGATAGTGTGTGTGTGTATGTGTGCGCGTGCGATATGTAGCTCTCCTCGACTGAAGCGGTAAAAGTCGGTCTTCTATAGCATGGTGATCCTAATTCTCCAATCCAATAACTCTTTCCTCGAGAAGTGGGGTATTCCCTTCTTATTTCAAGTACAACTAGCTCAAGAATAGGAGATGGAGAGAAGAATAGACGGTAGCAAGTGTAGCTTCCTATCCTAGAATGCTTGACCAGTGTAGCAAAGTCATCCAGCTACATGCTCACAAATATCTAACTTTAAAGCTCAAGATTGCTTGTTGGCTATACAAATATATACACTCCGATAGGTATTTTATTTTTAATAAGGCCTGTCCAGTTTTTTGGAGTTTTTTTATTTTTTTTTTCCTTTTTTTAATACTATATAAAACAACATTTACATAAGGACTTTTTCTTCTTAATCCAGTAAACTATCCCTCTTTGAAGCTTTGTTACAACCCACAACATTTTCCTTTAAACCTCGTCGCCATTGGATCGGTTGGGGTACAATGGCCACAAATGTGTGACTTCTAATGTTTCCATTGGCGTGTATCTCATGCCGGTAAATCCAGCCCTCTGAGGTGAGAAAAGTGAAAGGTGCAGGTGTGCAAGTTGGGTCATTATCAACAAGAGTCATGGGTGTCCTTCGAAATACTCTACTTAAGAAGTCAAAACAACATTGAACTAAGTCTCGTGATCTCAGTGAATTAAGTCTAGAAGACCTGAAGTATATCAATTACAGTTCCTATAAGGTCCCTGTAATTAAGTAGATTTAAGGTCCAACCAAGCTCAAATATTCGGATTTTACTTAGACTTGTTCAATTATCAAACTTGATTTATAAAATGCAAATGTAAAAAATATTTTTTGTGATGCAATTATCTAATTTCAAACTTTTATGGATTTTTAAAAAGGTTTTGCAAATTTTTATGCAATTTTGAAAAGATTTTACAAACATTTTTGTAAATTTTGATTTTGCAAAATTATAGGGATTTTTCATAAAAAAAAATTTAGAAAAGAAATAGGTATATGTATTTATGCAGGAGTGTTTTTTATTATTTACAAAAATTGAAATTTTTAGGAATTTACAAGTTTGTATAGGTTTGTAAAGGATGTGCATAGTTCTCAAAATAATTTGAAAAGAATTTTGAGTAAATTTTGAAAAGTTTATTTTTGAAAACTAATTTTACAAATATTTTTATAAATATTTTACAAAATTTGAAAATCATTTACAAATCAAACAATACATATACTTTTTTCAAACTATTTTTGCAACCATTTTCTAAACCATTTGCATATAGATTTTCAATACATTTTATTTCAAATAATGACAATAAATTTCTACAAACAAAACATTTTTACATAGGCTGAAAACATTAAAAAATATTTTCCAAATAATTTAAAAAAAATCAATAGGATTCTCAGACTATTTTTCAAACATTTTGTAAGAAATTTTTTTACCTGATTTATTAATCAATATATACAAAGAATTTTAATGATCTTTATACAAGTGTGTAACTAATTGTATTTTAGCCATACTCATTAAAAATACGAAAGTACGAGTTATGGCTAAAGTATATACGAAGTATATACAACCCCAATACTTAGCTTGAGCTACGTCCTCATAGATCAGAGAGGAAAGGAGAAGACAAAACTCGTACTGAGTATAGAAAAGCCTATGCTGCAACGAATGAATAAATAATGAAAGAAGAAGAAATGAATGAATGATAAGTGGATAGTCCCCCTATACTTAGGATGAAATAATCCTAAGTAAAGCAGATTATACACAAGGGAGGGAGGGTCAAGGGTGGGAATGAGAAGGTCACACTCAGACTGTCTCCTCCTATACTTAGGGTAAGATATCTCTAAGTAGACAAGAAAAGGAAATAGTTGGGGGATCACAAAAAGAAACTAATAAAAAGAAAATGTACGAGGGAAAATATACACATCACTCCCCATGTACTTAGGGTAAAAGAGCCCTAAGTATAGGCAACAACAAGAGTGATGAAACATAATGAAGAATGAACACTTAGGGTATACTCCCCCTATACTTAGGACAAAGTACATCCTATGTATAGAAATGAAGAAGGGGTAACACCTTTTTGGAATAAAAAGAAAATGAAAGGAAGAACCGAAGAAAAGAAGAAAGATCACTCAACTCTTCCACCTCCCTGATACTTAGGACAAAGTACGTACTAGGAAAGGTAAAACACTTGGAATGAGGTTGATGAGAAAAAATGGTAGATGGAAGGAAGTAAAACAAAAGTGGATATACAAGTATATGGATATACATGGATCAATAAGGTAGAAAGAGGACCTTCTTGCATGAATGCTGAGGAATGGATATGATAAGGTGCAGTCGATATCGGGTCATCAACTGACACAAACCGATCACTATCGACATGATGAAGATCCTCAGCAATCTCAAAGCGAAAAGGCACAGATTGGTCAATGGAAGTAGTGTGGTAATGGTTGGCATGGGAAGTCTCCGCTAAGTCATAATCAAAAGGCTCGAATTCCTTGATGAAAGAAGTAAGGTCACATTCGACCTCTACAGTCTCTACTAAGTCTACCCTCCACTCTAAGGTGTCTATAGTGTAAACTTCGTGGATGTCATCAATGCATCTCCACTCACCAGAAGGTGGAACTCCAAGGTATAGGCTTTCCGACTCTTCCTTCCTGAAGAGGAATTTTTTGGGTCTCATTCTCATCCATCAAAAAGCAAACCTCCAAGATATCAACATCAAGGTCATAGTCCTCGGGGTTGGCTAACACAGGTACACTCTCATCAGATGTAGGACTCTGGTCAACAGTGGGTACAGTGATCAACACATTGCTCCCATCAACAGAACAAAAGTGAATCTCTCCAGATCCATAATCAATAACAGCTTTCGCAGAGGCGAGAAAAGGCCATTCTAGGATGATCGGAGGATGCTCCACGAGGGTGGAGGTCTCCATGGGAAATACAACAAAGTCAGCGGTGAAGCTCATGCCCTGAATCTGGATGATAATGTTCTCTAGAATACCCATTATCCTCTTTATTATTCCATCAACAAATTGACAAATCATCCTGGTTTTCTTGAGAGGCCCTAAGTGAAGAGATTGTACCGGTGAGAAAGGTATTATATTAATCTAAGCATCGCCGTCAAGGAGAGTGTGATCACCAGAATATGATCAGAAATGGTGCATTTCACAAGAGGTGTAACGATGTTCCCTTTCCTAGAGTGAGGACGGTGAGAGATGGTGTGGGCAGTGGCAATGGTCAGAATGTGTCGCTCGGATCTGCTCCTTCGCTGGCCTGGTGAAGTGAGGCCTCAATGATCTCATGAATAGCTGCCACCACTTTAGGTTCAGTCAATATTTTTTAAGATTTTGGATCTCCTCCATACAAGGGAGGAGATCGGAATCATCATCTACACAAGGATGACTAAGAGCAATCTATACATTGTCATTCTTGGGGTCAAGGGTGGGAACTGTGGTGAGTGAGTATGTGGTCAAAGGATATGGCATGGATGCCCTATCTTCACAAGCTAACTCGGTTGTATGTCTCCCAGATGTTTTCGTATTTTTAGAGTTTACTCATTTTTTTGTATTTTTGGCGATTGCAAGCTCCCATAGGTATCCTCGAATGAATACATATCATCATATGGTAAAGTGTTATTATGGCTCTTATTTATGGCAACGAGGTCATCAATCCTCTCCTTCATGTGCTCCATCATCTGACTCAAGTGATCAAGAGTGGTCTTCATGAGAGGTGACTCCAACAGCTCAATATCAGGTGAGTGGAATGAGGGTGGTGGTGGTGGGTAAAAATAAAAATCCGGAGCAAAGTCCTCCTAGAAAAGTGGATTATCAAAATGTGAGGGTGGTGGTGGTGAGTAAAAATATGATGCCTGAAACAGTGGGTTAGGAGGATATGTACAAAAAGAAGAGTCGGGAGCAAAGTCCTCAAAAAATATAGGCGGACCGACTGGAGGGTACGAGGGATCCACTGTTGGACATGCGAGCCCACGGCGAGCCATTATGCAATAAATGTTGTTGTGAATATCATTCCCTGATCTGAAATGAAGGATGGATAATTTGCTTAATTGGTCCCTTAGTATAATTAGGGTTATGTACCATGGCCATCTTAATAATCATACAGATGTTGATTCAATTATTGAATCACAGAGGCTGATGAATATCTAATGGGTTAGATTGAGGACTCATCACGCATAGTCAAATGATTATTAAGAGATGATCTCTATCCTGAGTAGGAGATCTCAATCCTTTCTCAGTTAGGCTGATATCTGACCGACCTCTTGATGCAGGTCCTCTGCATAGGAATAGAGATTCGGAGGTGTCAGATTAGTTAGGTCAAAGAGTTGAGTTAATGAGATCGAGATAACCAAAATCCTTTATCATATGTTGTCACGATACATGCACGCATCCTCTGACCAGAGATAGATGTGTTACTATATGTCGGAGTATGTACATTTGGCAGACCAATAGGTTGATGACCTAACTAAGGTCTATACACCAGCGCGCTGGTGTGCATATAAGGGCATATGAGTAATACGATCTCTCAAAGGGATCATACAGGTTCATTTACTGAACCGGAAGGCATGAGCTCACTCATGAGATATTGGGAAGAATCAAATTCCATGCACGGTCGTCTCGCTTTGGAAGCTTGACTGAATTTGTAGGTTTGATATATACTTTTGGAAAGTATATGATCAAGACCTAGGTATGATATATGCTTTTGGAAAGTATATGATCGATACCGACTCCCAATGATCAAATGAGAAACTTACTTGTAAAACCCTGGAGTAGAAAGTGTAAAGTTGATCTAATACTTTGGGTTTAGTCTGAGTCTTCCAGTATGCAGGATGTACATGTATTGGGAATACCTGAGGGTGATGTGATCATAAACGATTGTATACCATGATGCTTCCATTCCTAGGGAGTGATGAAACGGGTCTGGATTTTAGTGACACCTCTCAGTAGAGAAGTAATCTTATCTTGGTCCAAATGTTGGAATCTGAATGTGATTCAGATGCAATGAGAAGATTAGATTTGCGGTCTTGATTTAATCAAGCATCTATGGGAGGCCCGCGATCTGGATTTGAGATATGACTTAATATCCAAGTCACTATACGTGGAACAATACAATCTCCCTATCCTTATCTCCAAGAATCTGCGGAGAAAGCGCATTATCCTTGAAAGGGTTCAGGATAATTTCATTGTTGATATGAGTATCCGAGCATTGAGAAAATGGATAAGTAAATGTGATTTAATTATCATGATTAATATGAATTCGATTCATATTATAAAGAGAGCTATCTTAGATAATTAAATGTGATTTGATTATTAAAGATGAAAATAATGTGAATGTGATTCATATTATTTGGGCACATGAGAATAGAGATACAAGATGATTAAATATGATTTAATTATCATGGATATGAATAATATGGATAGCAATATCCATATTAGTCATATATATTATAAATGTGATTTATAATACAAGAGAGAGCAATTTGTAATTTACATTTGTTAATTAATTATTGGTGTGAATTGGATTCACATTGGATAATTAATAGTAAATGTAATTCACATTTTATTTTGGGTTGTGAATGTGATTCACAAATTTCCAATGGCAAGATTGCAATATTCACAAAATAATTATGCTTTATTTTTGTAGAATAATTTACAATAATTGTTGTTGTAATAAATTGAAGATACGTGCAATAATGTAATCAAGGGAGATTACATTGGAGATGCTCCTTCCATAGGAGGGACGGCTACCTATTCCTATTAGGAAAGGGTGGTCGTCCACTCCATGTATATAGAAGGAGGCATTCCCTTTTTTCCATTATCTCCATATTTATTTGATTTAATTTGAGATTGATCTATATTGATTTATCAATATAGATTTGATCTAAATTAAATTAACTATTGTTGGCTTTTTACCAACACAAATCTTAGCCATCAAAAGAAACACAATCAATGAGGACCATTGGATTTGTGTTGCCCATGGATTGAGATCCATGGATCCTAAAATATTATAAAAGGAGAGGCACCCCTTTGCTCTTCTTTACATACTGATGAGTCGCAAAATCGGCCCTTTAAGAGTGCGTTTTTAGCACCTCAACATGTCGAAGCAGTCGGGCCGATTTTGGTCATCAAAGAGACCATCTCATTGATATATGTTTAATAAGAATGCGATGGTCATTATTTTTTTATTTTACTTGGCAAGATACCAAGGTCGAACTCAGGGACACGAGCCTCTCTCGTATTAATCGGATTCAAGTCTATTTAATTAAGTGTTGAATCAAAGGCATATAGGTCAAATTATGAAGAGACACAAAAGACAATGCATTAAAATAAACATGCATTTTTTAAACATTTTATCATGCGAATAAATGAAAATGCAAAGCAAACGATATGCGCCAAAATTATAGTCACTTGAACCATAAAAAATTGCGAGTTAAACTGAGTTGACATTAAGAAGCACTCCACATTTAATAAGCAAATAAGCATGTCAAATAAAGAATTCAGGACACTTAGATAATAGAATAATACACTACTGATCATAGTGTCAAATCTAAGATTAAAGCATGCCATAATAAAGATGATGAAAAGAGCTTCAAAATGAAACTGAAATCAACTCGATTGGAGCTATATAGCTCAAGATATGCATAAAAGAAGACAGGGGCATAAATGCAAGAAAACATGAAAAGATAACTACAAAAAGGTCCCTGGGAAGGACTAAAATGCAAAAGAAATAAATGCGAGGCCTTCCCTGTAAATGAACCAAACGCGCAGGGGTATATTTGCAATTATATAAACCCGCAAGGGTATAAGTGCAAATAACCCCAGATGCACGTGGTTAGCATGTGAGGACTGGACCTTTCTGCAAATCTGGAGAAGTCAGAGGGCGTCTCTGCAAATTTCCCAGGAACGCACGTGTCAGGCACGTGCGACCCAGGCTCGGATGGAGGCTCGGGATTAGCAGAGGCTCGGAGGCGCTTCGGCGTAGGTTCGGTACTGGTCGAAGCTCCAGGAGGTTCGGTGGAGGTTCGGGAGTAGCCAAGCCTGGAGACTCGGGCGCGAGGCTCGGTTGTATTCTGGTGTGGACACGTGGCCAGCTCTGAGCCTTTGGATCATGTGCATCCAACGGCACCTGGAGGAGAACTGCTCGTAGGCGTGGCTGCATCATAGCCGTTGGATGAACTCCAGGGCGGAGCATCCAACGGCTGCTGCTCCACCTCCTTCATCCGTAGCAGGCGGCGAGTTTGGAGCTCCGGCGAAGGAGCTCCTCCGCCGCCGCTCGCTCCCGGCTATGGTGGACGTCCCCCGATGCTCAAGACAAGTCGTCGATGAAGCTGAGAGCTCGGGGGAGGTCCAGAAGGCTCTGGTGCGGCTCGCCGGGGCTCGGAGGACAGCTGCGGCGTCGATGAAGTCAGCTCCAACCAGGTTCCGGCCATTGATCCGATTGGCGACCTGCAGCGTTAGTGGTACATAGCCGAGGCGTAGAGGTGCGTGCGTGAATGAAGTGGGAGCTCAGGCAGGCGAAGAGTGTGGTGAGCTCGAAGCTCCTCCGCCGTGAGTGGCAGAGGAGATGGGTGACGGCGGTCTGAGGTATGGAGGAGGGAGAAGGTGAGCGGAGATAGCGCGTGAAAGGGGAAAGCGTAACGAAGCTAGGAGAGGGGTTAATGGAAGGTGAACATGAACGAAGTGTCCCAGAAAATTAAAAGAAATTAAAGAAAATTACAGAGGAAGAAGAAGAGGACTTACCGGCGATGGAGCGGAGCGGAGGCTTGGGCTGGACATCGGGATCGATGCCCGGGTCTTCGCTGGACATGGCCAGCCGGTCCATGCAGCTCGGGTAGTCGCCAAGAGGCGCCGCAGCTCCGCCGTTCAAGGCGGAGGGTCTCACCGAGGGAGGGGTCGTCTTCGCTTGATCCTCTCGCCTCCCCCTGTCACGGGGAGGCGGAGGAGGGCTGGGCCGCTCCCTGCGTAAAGATGGATGCCGGCGAAGGGGCGTGGGACCGGTGTATTTGAAGGGGAAGCTCGGCGGAAGTGGTGGTGGGGCGACGTGGGTTTGAGGGCAGCTGTGGGGCGACTGGAAGGGAGTCGTGGGTAGTGGAGTGCTGCGCGGAGGAAGTGAAGGAATGGGGAAGACCGTGGGACGGTTGGCGATGTGAGATGATGGCTGGAGTGGCAAAGAAAATAGGAAGGGGGAGAGGTTTGCGTGCGCTGGATCGTGGGAGAGAGAGAGGGGTCCGGAGGTTGACGACGATCGCCGGCCGTTGGATCTGGAGATCCAACGGCGGGCATTTAGGCGCGGAGTGACGGTGTGGATCAGATCTGAGGCGATATGATCGGAGAGCGGTGATCGCACCACGTGTCGAGAGGATGGGCAGGCGGAGGCAAGCAGCCGAGATTATATCACGGGCATGATCGATCGGCTGAGGAGAAAGAGCGGGTTGCGCGGCATAGATGAGAGATCCGGGGCGCAATCAAAGGGCGCACCGCGCGCCACGTGTCAAGCTGTGGGCGCGATGCTAAGGGATGGTGAGGATCCGAGATGAGTATGATCAGACGGCTGAAACGAATTGAAGGCATGGAGAGGGACTGGCCGTTGGATCAAGAGGGCGGATCCAACGGCTAGCAATGGAGGCGGATGAGACAAAGGGACCGGGCCACGTGGCGCCCCCAGAATGGGCCACGTGGCCCAATCAGATTATTCTGAGGGTATTTTTGAGTTTTGAGGCTTGAGATGGCCGAATTTGAGAAAACTCAAAACATGAAAGTTGTAGATCTTGATGAGATCTACAAGTTTCATGTTGACCAAAACTGGAAAAGAGATCAAACAAAGGCCCGAAATTTTTTTTGAAGGTATTTTTAAGTCTAAAAATACCACGAATTTTCGCTTTGTCATTTTTTTGTGGTTTTTAATTTATTTAGGACTCTGTTAATTATAAGACATTAACAGGGATTTATTGACAAACTTTTAAGCAAGGGGGTTAATTATAGGAAATAAAGATGATGAAACTGAGGTTCATCACCCCCCTATACTTAAACTATGCTCGTCCTCGAGCATCAAAAAGAATGACTAAGTTGGATTTTAGTTTTTAAAGTTAAAACACATGTTAGACTCAACTTTCCTTGATAAGAGATTTTCAAAACCATGTCACACAAATAAAAGATTTTCAAAACATTTTTCAAAAAGATTTTTCAAAACAAGAAAAAAAACTCATTTTTCAAATCGTTTTCGAAACTATTTTTATCAAAATAGTGTAACATAGTGTAGAAAAGCCGTGAAATCATTTGAGTTCTCTTAGTCCAAAGAATTTTACTTTAGCCAAAAAGTTTTAACTTTTTCAAATTTTTCAGATATTAGCTAAAGTAAGTAAATTGTATATATGGTATACCCCCCTATCCTTAAACTTTGCTATGTCCTCATAGCACTAAATGATACGAGTCCATAGGTCCATTTAAGTACAGAGAAATATACGGGAGCTAAGAGGTGCTCCCCCTATACTTAGGTTAGAAATAACCTAAGTATAAAGGCAAGAAAAGATGAGTAGAGAAATCACAGGGACTTGGGTCCCCCCCTATACTTAGGCTGAGATTAACCTAAGTATAAAGATGGAGATTGATGTTGGAAGAGACCCAAGGTGAACGAAGAAGAAGGATGAATATACAAGTGAGCGGCTGAATCTTCGGAGATGAAATGGAGTGTCTTCGGTTTTGGGGTGCGTGTCACATCATACAAGGCTCAATCAAGCAAGCAAACCCTTAGTTTCACCAACTCACACATGAAACCAACCACAGTTGGTTTATTATCTTGTCTATTTTATTAGTGATAAAACGTTTGATTTTTACGCAAAGAAAAGAATTGAAGTGAAAATCATTGCGTAAGCGAGGGTATTGCTCTCCCAAAACCGAATTTTACTCCATTTTTGGTTGACTTGCAATTAACAGTCCCAATTTTATTTTAGGTTATCACTGAATTATGGTTAGCACAAAATCAAGAAGTCATCGTCTACCGTTCATTCCGTTTTCCATTAATCCTAGGTGATCAAGCTAGGAAATGAAAGCCGAGAAAAACATGTATTCGAAGAAACCGCGATCTAGGCTAAGCGAGAAATCATGCATTGTTTTGACAAAAACACGTGAAATACGGGGGCTGTTTTGAAAACCAAATCCAACATGCATGCAAGTCGAAAAAGCCGCACCTAATCATGCATCTATTAGCGATGATTGATTTTTTATTAATTTTAGCTAAGTGATGCGAGATTATGTGCGTATATCATTTAGTGTGTCCTACCTACGATCAAGCACATAAAAATATGAAAGATAAAATGAGCTCGGAGAGCCGCGTGCCTATCCTAGGTCGACACTCAAGCGGGGACGATCCCCACACAACCACATTCGTTCGATTACACACGCGAGTCTTCGATCGAAGACCGCTGTAAAAGACGAATTATTATAAAAATGCAACACATTTTTTTCTCTTTCTTCCATATTTGCTCCATGCATGTTTTGCGGCTCCTCTCAGCGGGAAGCGTCCTGCTCCTCGCCTCCTTGATCCATCAAGGGCCCTGCCACAAAAACAATGGTTAGAGATCAAAATAAGAAAGAAAATTTTTGAATGCAAAAAGATGAACAAATTGACCTATAAAAGAAACACGAAATTAAATAAACAAAATTCCAAAAAATAAAAGAAATGAGCCGTGTCCCCGGCAACGGCGCCATTTGATGAGTCACAAAATCGGCCCTTTAAGAGTGCGTTTTTAGCACCTCAACATGTCGAAGCAGTCGGGCCGATTTTGGTCATCAAAGAGACCATCTCATTGATATATGTTTAATAAGAATGCGATGGTCATTATTTTTTTATTTTACTTGACAAGATACCAAGGTCGAACTCAGGGACACGAGCCTCTCTCGTATTAATCGGATTCAAGTCTATTTAATTAAGTGTTGAATCAAAGGCATATAGGTCAAATTATGAAGAGACACAACAAGACAATGCATTAAAATAAACATGCATTTTTTAAACATTTTATCATGCGAATAAATGAAAATGCAAAGCAAACGATATGCCCCAAAATTATAGTCACTTGAACCATAAAAAAATTGCGAGTTAAACTGAGTTGACATTAAGAAGCACTCCACATTTAATAAGCAAATAAGCATGTCAAATAAAGAATTCAGGACACTTAGATAATAGAATAATACACTACTGATCATAGTGTCAAATCTAAGATTAAAGCATGCCATAATAAAGATGATGAAAAGAGCTTCAAAATGAAACTGAAATCAACTCGATTGGAGCTATATAGCTCAAGATATGCATAAAAGAAGACAGGGGCATAAATGCAAGAAAACATGAAAAGATAACTACAAAAAGGTCCCTGGGAAGGACTAAAATGCAAAAGAAATAAATGCGAGGCCTTCCCTGTAAATGAACCAAACGCGCAGGGGTATATTTGCAATTATATAAACCCGCAAGGGTATAAGTGCAAATAACCCCAGATGCACGTGGCTAGCATGTGAGGACTGGACCTTTCTGCAAATCTGGAGAAGTCAGAGGGCGTCTCTGCAAATTTCCCAGGAACGCACGTGTCAGGCACGTGCGACCCAGGCTCGGATGGAGGCTCGGGATTAGCAGAGGCTCGGAGGCGCTTCGGCGTAGGCTCGGTACTGGTCGAAGCTCCAGGAGGTTCGGTGGAGGTTCGGGAGTAGCCAAGCCTGGAGACTCGGGCGCGAGGCTCGGCTGTATTCTGGTGTGTGGACACGTGGCCAGCTCTGAGCCTTTGGATCATGTGCATCCAACGGCACCTGGAGGAGAACTGCTCGTAGGCGTGGCTGCATCGTAGCCGTTGGATGAACTCCGGGGCGGAGCATCCAACGGCTGCTGCTCCTCCTCCTTCATCCGTAGCAGGTGGCGAGTTTGGAGCTCCGGCGAAGGAGCTCCTCCTCCGCCGCTCGCTCCCGGCTATGGTGGACGTCCCCCGATGCTCAAGACAAGTCGTCGATGAAGCAGAGAGCTCGGGGGAGGTCTAGAAGGCTCTGGTGCGGCTCGCCGGGGCTCGGAGGATAGCTGCGACGTCGATGAAGTCAGCTCCGACCAGGTTCCGGCCATTGATCCGATTGGCGACCTGCAGCGTTAGTGGTACATAGCCGAGGCGTAGAGGTGCGTGCGTGAATGAAGTGGGAGCTCAGGTAGGCGAAGAGTGTGGTGAGCTCGAAGCTCCTCCGCCGTGAGTGGCGGAGGAGATGGGTGACGGCGGTCTGAGGTATGGAGGAGGGAGAAGGTGAGCGGAGATAGCGCGTGAAAGAGGAAAGCGTAACGAAGCTAGGAGAGGGGTTAATGGAAGGTGAACATGAACGAAGTGTCCCAGAAAATTAAAAGAAATTAAAGAAAATTACAGAGGAAGAAGAAGAGGACTTACCGGCGATGGGGCGGAGCGGAGGCTTGGGCTGGACATCGGGATCGATGCCCGGGTCTTCGTTGGACATGGCCAGCCGGTCCATGCAGCTCGGGCGGTCGCCAAGAGGCGCCGCAGCTCCGCCGTTCAAGGCGGAGGGTCTCACCGAGGGAGGGGTCGTCTTCGCTCGATCCTCTCGCCTCCCCCTGTCACGGGGAGGCGGAGGAGGGCTGGGCCGCTCCCTGCGTAAAGATGGATGCCGGCGAAGGGGCGTGGGATCGGTGTATTTGAAGGGGAAGCTCGGCGGAAGTGGTGGTGGGGCGACGTGGGTTTGAGGGCAGCTGTGGGGTGACTGGAAGGGAGTCGTGGGTAGTGGAGTGCTGCGCGGAGGAGGTGAAGGAATGGGGAAGACCGTGGGATGGTTGGCGATGTGAGATGATGGCTGGAGTGGCGAAGAAAATAGGAAGGGGGAGAGGTTTGCGTGCGCTGGATCGTGGGAGAGAGAGAGGGGTCCGGAGGTTGACGACGATCGTCGGCCGTTGGATCTGGAGATCCAACGGCGGGCATTTAGGCGCGGAGTGACGGTGTGGATCAGATCTGAGGCGATATGATCGGAGAGCGGTGATCGCACCACGTGTCGAGAGGATGGGCAGGCGGAGGCGAGCGGCCGAGATTATATCACGGGCATGATCGATCGGCTGAGGAGAAAGAGCGGGTTGCGCGGCATAGATGAGAGATCCGGGGCGCAATCAAAGGGCGCACCGCGCGCCACGTGTCAAGCTGTGGGCGCGGCGCTAAGGGATGGTGAGGATCCGAGATGAGTATGATCAGACGGCTGAAACGAATTGAAGGCGTGGAGAGGGACTGGCCGTTGGATCAAGAGGGCGGATCCAACGGCTAGCAATGGAGGCGGATGAGACAAAGGGACCGGGCCACGTGGCGCCCCCAGAATGGGCCACGTGGCCCAATCAGATTATTCTGAGGGTATTTTTGAGTTTTGAGGCTTGAGATGGCCGAATTTGAGAAAACTCAAAACATGAAAGTTGTAGATCTTGATGAGATCTACAAGTTTCATGTTGACCAAAACTGGAAAAGAGATCAAACAAGGGCCCGAAATTGTTTTTGAAGGTATTTTTAAGTCTAAAAATACCACGAATTTTCGCTTTGTCATTTTTTTGTGGTTTTTAATTTATTTAGGACTCTGTTAATTATAAGACATTAACAGGGATTTAGTGACAAACTTTTAAGCAAGGGAGTTAATTATAGGAAATAAAGATGATGAAACTGAGGTTCATCACATACAATAAACAAGAGAACATAAGTCTCTGTCTCTACATGCCTACTCCCTCTCTCCCTCTCATGTGGTCGTCCACCATGGATGCCCTATAGAGGTTCTCCATCGTCACAGCGTCGTCATTATGATGCCCGATCGTTTGCTCGTGGATCTCCGTCTCCTTTGGTGCTCCTCGCTCGTGAAGAAGACGTCGTATCTCGTGTGTCGAGATCAGGAGATCTGCCGCTTGGATCATCAACATGGATTGCGAGAAGCACACGATTCATCCCCGCGCAGTCAAGCGTCTCCTACGTCGGATCGGACTTGAGACAGGAGGTCTCTTCATTTAGAGACTCGATCGCAACCACGCTTCAAGAGGTAATCCTATTACTTGTTTTTGGTTTAGATGAAACGATCCTAGAAGTGTTCTTGGATCATGAGGTTCGTCGCATAAAACAATTTTATTTTCCGCTGCATAGAACAACTAGTGCAACTAGTCGTTCTTCGACGTATTCGATACGATGCTCACACTTCCGTGATGCGCTTGAGGATCTAACCATATCCTTCAAGTGGTATAAGAGCCTTAGGTGGGAAGGTTTTAGATGCGATCCATGAACCGAGGACGACTTGGGTTCATTAGGGTTTGCGAAAGTTTTCTTGCATTTCATTTTCGCATCTCTGTTTTGAGATTATTTTCGGCACTGTTTAAATTATTTAAACACGAAAATAATAATTGAATTTTGTTATCCATTAAATTACAAAATCATAGGATCTGAGTTTACGTAATTTGGATTCCGTTTGCTCGAGATATAGTTGTTTTAATGAACATGTATTCACTGTTGCGGGAACTGCGAATCTTAACAAGATTAATGAGTTAATTACTGTTGTGATCCGCCTCGAAATGCGTAAAATATCACATAGGTTCTGTCCTAAATCAAATTAGAAATCTTTGAAAATTTAGTTTGTCTAATTTGGATTTAAATAGATTGAGATATGTTAATTTTAGTGAGTAGGAGTCACTGCTGAAATTACAGTCCTAATCAAGAACCATCTAATTGTCCATTAGTAATATTAATTGTTAATTTCATGAAATAATTATGGAAATATTTGAGAAATATTGGAAGATGATTATTTCCTTAATTGACTTGTCCTCATCCAATAAATTGATTAGATTTGATCTAAATCATAATTGGAAACATAATCATCAAACTCCTTGCTTGAATAGGATTGGGAATTTATCTAGGAAATTTCCTTATAATCAAAATTTTTTGATTATTACTATATGGTATAATTTCGGTTGAAGAACCGATGATCATTTCAAGTACAAATTGATCTATTTGGCATTATCCTTTCTTGAGGTGGATATGATGTCTAGTCGGAGAGCATTGGGGTAGCGGGTTGTAACGTATGTGGTCCGTCCTACTCTCGTCGGTACTGGCCATGACAACAGGTAGGGACACGATAATGCCGGAGAAATCAAGATGCATTTTTATAATTATTAAAATTCGAATTAATACGTACTTTGAGATAATACCATATATATATTCAAGTAAAACAACCAAGTTTGTTGATTGAATTGGATTGATAATTAGTTTAATATGATTGAATTAATTATATCCAATTAAAAACACTCTATTATGAATAGATGTGTATTTCCCTTGGAAGAATTAATCGTAATGAATATGATTCATAATGATTAATTAGAATTTGAACGTGATATGGAGGATCACATAAGTGACATCCATGGTCTCCCGTCAAGGCAGAGAGTTCCGTCGCCAGGGATTGTATGTAGGAGACGCATGTCCGAAGTGACAGCTCTTGTATGCAAGCGCATCTGGATCGGGCTCTTCGCTTCTCGAAAGAGTAAGGATGTATGCGTAGTGACCCCAATATCTGGACCTCATATTATTGGGGCGATATTGGATTGCGTATAGCGAGTTGTATTCCTATTGACGGTTGTTCAATTAATGGCGGGTAAACATCGCCTTAGGGGTGGTGGGCCCGGGTGTTAAAGGCCGAATTGGGAGATGCAAGTTGGACTTGCAAGGTGGAATGCGTTCCTACTTCTTTTTATCCAAGTTGCAGGTTCTCATATTATTGGGATGTAATGAAGATAAGAAGGAGATCCCAGATCTTGCTTGAGATATAATGGTAAGTATATCTCTTACATTGAAAGTGATTAAGGGAATGAACTTTCAATGTTGACAAGGCAAGACAACTTTGATATAAAAATTCCTAAATCAAAGTAAAAAATGTATATATATACACTTATGTAAATTTCTTATTTCAGATAATCCTTCATTAAACCCACTCAATGTTATACTCAATAATAACCAGTAAAATATCATGGATTGGACTCATGATCCAGATATTGTACTTGCAGTTGGACACATAATGTATGTGGTTGCAATGTGCAAGTTTCCTCATAATAGTGAGGAATGACAATTAAATGGATAATAGGACTACAACCCTAGGGTTTGTATTTCACTATAGTATTGATATCATCAAATGTACTTTGGAAGTGACATGTCGATGATGATCGCAATTGTCAATTAATCCTTATAAAAATCTAAGAAGATATTCTGGAATACATATGTGCTCTTGACATTTATCATGAATGAGATGGTTCACTACATCATGCAGAATGGTGGCTCTATAAGAGATGATGTATTCAAAATGTTTGAATACCTACCTGAACCAATGATTTTTAAAGAGTTTAGGTGGATGTAGATACGATGAGTGTCATCATTCTACTGTCTATACTCTAGTCATTCATGAAGCTTCGTAATATTCATATTGTATGAATTTAATGAAGCATGTTATGTTGAAATGTTCTTACATTGAATTCTTTTGAATTTAACATAAGAGATCCTTAGTCTTAAGCAATGGTTGTTTATAGATAAAGGGAGCGCAGTGGAAGCATGGGTCAGACCCAAGATAAGTAGGATAGTCAAAGAGTTGACAGTACTTCTATGACTTCCATATGACATCCAGATAGTTGGATGAATGCCAATACTGCAATGAGTCGATGTATTGATAGTATGACTATCTGGACTATCTAGGATCCTTAGTGAAGAACTCAGATAGAGCATCAGAATAATCTACATATAATCATTTACTTTGACTTACTTATTTGATAAGATAAAGTCTAATAATTGTATCTCAATCTTCTAAAAAACACTTGCCATAGGTTGCATATGTTTTAGAAAACTGGAAAATTTGATCTTAAGGTTTATAGTTGTCCACATGGATATTGATGCAATTGTTGCAACAATCTCTGTTGGATTGATAGACTTGTTAATTTCAATGGGAGAGCCCTTAGTCTTAGAGAATGTCTCTATGACCTAGATATAAGAATACACTCATTGTTTGTTTCTAAATGTTGGAAATAAACATGAATTCTGAGACAGAACTATCATAAAGAGTTATGATGGATATATTTCAGATAGTAATCTAACATATAGTGGACTCCACAAAATTAGAAAATTAATGAATGGTTCATTAACATTTCTAAATACTGAAATTAAACCTTAAGATCAATAAAAGGATGAAGATCATTTGACAATGATCTAGCATCAAGCCTTGGACATTTGTCTATTGATTTGATCAATAGACTAGTAAGAGATTAAACTTTAGAATGTCTAAAATTTCAAAACTTACATACTTATGAATATTGTATTCAAAGTAAAAATGCCCAATACACCCTTCTTTGGGAATGGTGTAAGATGTCAAGGTATTCAGGATCTCATACATATTGATGTATGTGGATCATCTATACCATAGTAAACATTATGGATATCTATTGATGATTATGTATGATATGAGATTTCTTCTCTTCACCTAAGAAACCTTTGAAATGTTCAAAGATTTCATAAATTTGGTTTGGAACCAAAGTCTGAAGGAAGGTGAAAATGAATTTGGTCTAATCTAGGTAATCCGTACCTATTAGATAAATTCAAAGAATACCTTATGGAGAAAAGAATATCATTCCTATCTCACTCCTCCTGATAAACCTGAACTCAATAGAGTTGTAGGGAGATACAATTGGATCATGTGTGACATGATTTGATCAATTATGAATTTTAGCATAATTTCCTCTTAGTATCCAGGTGTATATGTAGTAGAGACTACATTATATATCCTTAATAAGATTCCATGCAAGTAAGCTGGAATTGAGCACTAGAGAGTGCTACTTCATTAGAAAAATAAAGGATGGTATAGATACCTACTTTATAACCTTGAGATTCTTAAAAGATCTCATCTCCGAGAATATGATTCTTAGAGGATGACTCTCTTGAGAATCAATATGAAAATGAAGTATAGGAACTCATTTGATCTTGAGATGATAATGACGCTCCTAAAATCGAAAATTAAAAGGACAAAAAGATGAAACACTAATACCTCTTCAAATGAGTTTGAGGATGTATTCCATGTGTTAGTTAAGTCTGACAATGATTGGACTTCATGTGATGAAGCTTCTGAAGATCATGACATGGAAAGATGGATGTTAGCAATAAAGTCTAAAGTAGACTTCATATACAAGTGTTGTATATGGACCCTCGAGGATCGACCTATATGGGTAAGACCCATAAAGGTATAAATGGATCTTCAAGAGAAAGAAGTCAAGATTGCATTCCTCTCTGAGGATATTCACATGAAGTAGCCCCAGGGCTTCATGGTTGAGGAAAATAATGTATGCAAGCTAAAGAATCCATCTATGGACTAAAATAAGCTTCTTGTAGCTGGAACATAAGATTTGATGAAATTATAAATGTTATGATTTCAGATAGAGTCTTGATGATCCATATGAAGCTTAGTGGGAGTGCCATTTGTGTTCATCATGCTAAATGTAGATAATATCCTAATCATTTTAAAATGATATAAGGATGATAATAAGTGTTTTGTAGGGTGGCTATTCCATATCTTGAAATATGATTTCAAGGATACCTCTTAGATCTCAGTTCTGAAGATGTTCAGAAGAAAAGAGAAGAGGATATTGGTACCGTCACATTTATAGTACACCTTGGACATGTTCCAGTCTTGGAAAAATCCAAGAAAGGCTTCCATCCCTTAAGATATGGTACTGACCTATCTAAAGGGATAGCACCTCAAGGAGTTGAGGAAGTGAATGCTAGAACTACTTGCACTTGTGCATCAATTACGAGAAGCTAAGTGTATGCTAGATGTGTACAAAAGCCAGATATCTGTCATGTAGTGAAGTAGTAAACTGTTACTAACCCTAATATGGAGAGAAAACACTTAATTGCAGTAATAACAATATCTTCATAGAGGACAAGATTTTTGAGACAGTGATCTCAAAGTCTTATCTTCAAAAACTTAAGACTTTATAGATAGAGATCTAAAAGGTCTTAACTGTGGATACCTTAGGAGATAGAGATCTCCAGGAATAAGGGTATTCTGATAAGGATTATGGAAATACTGGTTATGATAATTATAAGGCTATAGTGTCAAGGACACTATAACCAACAAAATTGAGTATTGGTTGCATAAGATGCAACATTCGCATTAGATGCGAGCACTGTTACTGGGGATACGCAAGTGTCGTAAAAGGACTTAGCGTAGTCTTGCGGGAACATAGTGACTGATCAGCTTACTTAGCTATTTTCTTAATAGCCTATGATTGTCACATGAGTGTGGGTCTAAATGATTAGCCCATTAATGGCTCTTTGGGCTAGTGGGAGATTGTTGGACATGCGAGCCCACAACAAGCCATTATGCAATAAATGTTATTGCAAATATCATTCCCTGATCTGAAATGAAGGATGGATAATTTGCATAATATGTCCCTTAGTACAATTAGGGTTATGTACCATGGCCATCTTAATAATCATATAGTTGTTGATTCAATTATTGAATCATAGAGGTTGGTGCTTGGATGAATATCTAAAGGGTTAGATTGAGGACTCATCAAGCATTGTCAAATGATTGTTAAGAGATGATCTCCAGAATGAGTAGGAGATGGCAATCCTTTCTCAGTTAGGCTGGTATCTGACCGACCTCTTGATGCAGGTCCTCTGCATAGGAATAGAGATTCGAAGGTGTCAGATTAGTTAGGTCAAAGAGTTGACTTAATGAGATCGAGATAACCAAAGTCCTATATCGTATGCTGTCATGATACAGGCACGCATCCTCTGACTGGAGATAGATGTGTTACTATATGTCTGAGTATGTACATTTGGCAGACCAATAAGTTGATGACCTAATCAAGGTCTATACACCGGCGCGCTGGTGTGCATATAAGGGCATATGAGTAATACGATCTCTCAAAGGGATCATACAGGCTCATTTACTGAACCGAAATGCATGAGCTCACTCATGAGATATTGGGAAGAATCAAATTCCGTGTACGGTCGTCTCGCTTTGGAAGCTTGACTGAATTTGTAGGTTTGATATAACTTTTGGAAAGTATATGATCAAGACCTAGGAATGATATATGCTTTTGAAAAGTATATGATTGATACCGACTCCCAATGATCAAATGAGAAACTTACTTATAAAACCCTGAAGTAGACACTGTAAAGTTGATCTAATACTTCGGGTTTATTCTGAGTCTTCCGATATGCAGGATGTACAGGTATTGGGAATACCTGAGGGTGATGTGATCATAAACGATTGTATAACCATGATGCTTCCATTCCTTGGAAGTGATGAAACGGGTCTGGATTTTAGTGACTCCTCTCAGTAGAGAAGTAACCTTATCTTGGTCCAAATGTTGGACATTGATGTGAATGTGATTCACATGCAATGAGAAGATTAGATTTGCGGTCTTGATTTAATCAAGCATCTATGGGAGGCCCGCGATCTGGATCTGAGATATGATCTCAATATCCAAGTCACTATATGTGGAACAATACAATCGCCCTATCCTTATCTCCAAGTATCCACGGAGAAAGCGCATTATCCTTGAAAGGGTTCAAGATAATTTCATTATTGATATGAGTATCCGAGCATTGAGAAAATGGATAACTAAATGTGATTTAATTATCATGATTAATATGAATACGATTCATATTATAAAGAGAGCTATCTTAGATAATTAAATGTGATTTGATTATCAAAGATGAAAATAATGTGAATGTGATTCATATTATTTGGGTACATGAGAATAGAGATCCAAGATGATTAAATGTGATTTAATTATCATGGATATGAATAATATAGATAGCAATATCCATATTAGTCATATATATTATAAATGTGATTTATAATATAAGAGAGAGCAATTTGTAATTTACATTTGTTAATTAATTGTTGGTGTGAATTGGATTCACATTGGATAATTAATTGTAAATGTAATTCACATTTTATTTTGGGTTGTGAATGCGATTCACAAATTCCAATGGCAAGATTGCAATATTCACAAAATCATTATGAATTATTTTTGTAGAATAATTTACAGCAATTGTTGTTGTCATAAATTGGAGATACATGGAATAATGTAATCAAGGGAGATTACATTGGAGATGCTCCTTCCATAGGAGGGACGGCTACCTATTCCTATTAGGAAAGGGTGGCCGTCCACTCCATGTATATGGAAGGATGCATTCCCTTTTTCCCATTATCTCCATATTTGTTTGATTTAATTTGAGATTGATTTATATTGATTTATCGATATAGATTTGATCTAAATTAAATTAATTGTTGTTGGCTTTTTATCAACACAAATCTTAGCCATCAAAAGAAACACAATCAATGAGGACCATTGGATTTGTGTTGCCCATAGATTGAGATCCATGGATCCCAAAATATTATAAAAGGAGAGACACCCCTTTGCTCTTCTTTACACACAATACACAAGAGAACATAAGTCTCTCTCTCTACATGTCTACTCTCTCTCCCTCTCATGTGGTCATCCACCATGGATGCCCTAGAGAGGTTCTCCATCCGCAGCGTTGTCGTTATGTTGCCCAATCATTTGCTCAGATCTCCGTCTCCTTCGATGTGCCTCGCTCGTAAAGAAGACGTCGGATCTCATGTGTCGACATCAGGAGATCCGCCGCTTGGATCATCAACATGGATTGCGAGAAGCACGCGATTCATCCCCGCGCTCGCAAGCATCTCCTCCGTCGGATCGGACTTGAGACAGGAAGTCTCTTCGTTTACAGACTCGATTGCAACCACGCTTCAAGAGATAATCCTATTACTTATTTGTGGTTTAGACGAAACGATCCGAGAAGTGTTCTTGGATCATGTGGTTTCATCGCATAAAAAAATTTATTTTCTTCTGCATAAAACAACTAGTGCGACTAGTCGTTCTTCGTCGTATTCGATATGATGCTCACGCTTCTGTGATGCGCTTAAGGATCTAACCATATACTTCATCCACAAAGTCCGGATAAAAATAACTCCAATCGGCCATCTCAGAGACAAAAGGAAATGATCGGGAGAATACGAATGTCAAATCAATATATGTGAGAAAAAGGTGCAAATGCATAAAGATTAATATACACATAAACAATCACAAACAAATATACACAAAACAAACCCCTCAATTCACCTACTCATCATAAATGAGGACCGTAAAAGTTCGATCTTTTTATCTTTTCAAAATTTAGAGTTAGGTGACAAACACAAAGTTGTACAAGCTAATAGGTAGGCATGGGATTAGGGCACTAATCCTTAGTGTGTACATGGAAAATAATATGCAAATACAATGAGGGGGTTACTCTCTCCAAGACAAGAATTTTTATTTTTGATTTTAGGATTGAGTAAACTTAGTAGTCTCATTTTTATTGGTTATCGCTTTTTGTATTTTTTTAATAAAAATGCATGATCCTAATGAGGAGTCAATTCCTTTTAGTATCCTATGTAGTCCAAATCAGAGAAGAGAGTCGGGAAAGCAATGCGAGGCAAAGACAATGATGAATGTTAAATAGAGATGCTCACCTTGCCTCCAGATCTCTTCATTCAAGGATGCTAATAGAATTGAAACCTAACAATATGAAATGCAAATATGATGAAATTACCCTAGACAGAATATGCTATTATCGAGAAACACTAGATGCTAATTATCTAGAAAGGAAACCTAAGCTCTGATTTTGGAAACCTCTCGGTGCCCACCACAATAGATCCTGCAAGTGTTGTATGAGGTTTCTCGAGGCACGCGGTCTCAAGTCCAAATAATTAAAATTAGATTTGACTAAGTCCAAGCATGAATATATAGGTACAAGCATATATAATTAAGTGTTTGGACCTTAATCCATCAACAAGCAAATGATATAACTAGGGATCAATGACATAAAATAAATAAAAAAGAAAATCGTGAAACAAAGAAAAAGAGAAGTGAAGAAAACATGACAAAAACCGATGAGGCCCCCAAGTAAACAATCACTTGGGGCAGTGGACCTTGTGAAGTGTCAAAGTCCTGGAGAGTCCAAATATTACAATTATAAGTGTGTGTATCTCTTACTTAAACTACAAATAGAAATAAAATAAAAAGCAAATGGATATGTCTTCAAACTCCTCAAGTTCTCTCTTGTTGCTCTCTCCTGCCATCCATGTTAGAAAGTTGACTCCTCGTCTAGGGGATGCACCAATTCTCCTAAGAAATCTATTCTTGATCCACGGTCCCTCGCAACAAGGTCAAACAAGAGAAAGGGTCAGACAGTTCACAAACAATATTAAATAAAAATTACAAATAGATAAAGAGACGATATAGACAAAAGAGAAGAAGGAACAAACAAAGATATACAATATACATGGCACTACTCCTCAGTAATGACGCCATTTGAAATAATGAATTTCTAGATGATCGTGTCAATCCACTAGGCAAGTCAACAATCATTGAATTAACCACTCAAGAAAATCGCTAACTTCAACAATTAACCCACAAATAAATATATCAATGCAAATAAATGTGTGCAAAGTCGGCAGACCATGTATGGAGGCTGAGGCCTGCCCAGTGCCGAAAGGTCAAGGAAGTCAATGACCTGATGACAGGGAGCCGGCGATCGAGGGTTCACGGCGGCCGTAAATATAATGCCTCGATGCGGTAGCGAAAGAGATTACAAAGGAGATCGAGTCAGTTCCGACCCACACGAAAAGCATCACGATCTTGGCGGAGAGAGGCTCGGTGAAATATTGACTCTATTTAGTCTATGAAGATTACCAAAATATATAGTCGCTTTATAATATATTTTCCTTAACCTTGACTGAAATCAAAATTCCTGACTCTGGGATTGGCTTCGTTCCTTTCATACGACGCTTAGGTGGAAGGCGGAGAAGGCCTCCTTTCGGGGGGCGAGCTGTCAGTGAGATACGTTAAAATTTATCTTATTTAACTCTATAAAGTTTGTGTATAATGCAAGTATGTAGGGTGTCGAACATAGGGAGCTAATGGTAGATTGGGCAAATGAATGCACGAAATTTATGCTTCTTCTTGTCTTCTTTTTTATGTGGGTTTTTAATTTTATATATTCTTTTATACATTTAATTTTTATATTTTTAATTATTTTTATTTTATAATTTTTATTTCTTTTTTATGTTTTCTGATTTTAAATTTTCTTTTAATATAAATATAGGGATATATGTAACTATATGTATATAATTTAGGATAATAGATTTAAAAATACAACAAATAATAAAAAAAAAGTGCAAAAATATTTTTGTATTTCCTATATTTTTATACTATTTTTTTGATTTTTTATGTATTTTTGCTAATTTTTATAGATTTTTAAAGTCAAGAATATCCCAAAACAATGATTAAATAAATATGCTGAATTGCTTCAGAATTTAAAATTATTAAATAAATCTAAAATTTTCCAAAACTATTTAATTAATAATATTTTTAAAAGGAAAATTCAGATATAATCTATTTAATTTTTAGTCTTTTTCTTTTTCTATTTTTAGGAATTTAGGTATGGAGTTACAAAATACTAAAATACACAAAACAATATATTATTTTAGAATTTTTAAAAATGGTTTTATATTTTTATTAAATTTTAATTAAAACATATCCAAAATTGCTCTTTTTTATTTTTAGAAAATAGGTAAGATCCCTCAAATGCAATTCTAAAAATATAACATGAAAATAAAAGCTAGCACCCACAATATCTTATTTTGTGTAGTTTTTGAGCATGGATGATATATTTAATAAAAGAAATACAAACACAAAAATTAATGAATTGAAAAGGGTATTTTTGCAATAAAAATTAAAGTCAGGGATAAATATGCAAATAATCCAAAAAGCTACAACTAATATTTAAAGTTTGGGAACTAAGTGTAAAATACAAAACTCACGAGGGGTTTAATGAAAAATGCCCACCTCATGTGGGCTCATACGTGAGGTGACCTGGCATAGGCCCACAAGTAAATACGTAAAGATAGGGGGTTTGCATGCAAATATTACAAAAGTTTCAAATTAATTGATTAAGTTACAAGACCAAAAAGAAATGTATAAAAATAGGGGATAAATATGCAATCACCCCCAAATGTACACATGATCCAACGGTTGGATGGTGATTACTTATCCATGTGGTTGTCTATCAATGACTGATACCACTTCTACGATCAATGCTCTCGATTAGTTCTCGCTTTTAATCTGACGGTGGAGTAGTGCAAGATGCAACGACTGAAAAAAGAACTAGGACATCCTTGCTATCCAACAGTTGCTGCTCTTCACCAAGAACAGGAAAGATGGGAACCTCGCTCTTGGTACAAAATGGAGCTGACGCTCCTTTGTAGTTGTTGGTACCCTTAAAAGGATCTAGGACCCAGCAATGGGGTCATGGTTGCTCGGTGGAGCTTCGATGAATAGGGGACCTTCCTTGTCATAAAAAATGCCTTAATGAGGATTAGATCCTCGAACACCTGCAAAGTAAGCACAATGTATCAAAATGGGGGTTGTTGGCAGTCGTTTTGGTGGGAAACGAAGCGTGATGGGGTCGAAGTGGATCTCTCCGACGAGCGACGGATGTGAAGAGCTGATCTCCAGCTCCATGATGGATCTAGGTGAACGAAGGGGAGCAAAGCGAAGAAGAAGCGTGGGGGAGAGAAATGGTAGCGATCGTTGGCTCAGAAATAGAGTGATCGACGGTGAAATGATTCGCCGGAGTGGAGCTCCAGCGAACTACAAAGATGGATATTTATGACACGATAATGGATGAAAGGCTAAAACAAATGTAGAAAGTAAATGCTACCTGAAAAGCAACATAAACTAAACTTGAGCGGTTGTTGGCCGCGAGATTGGTACCTCATGGCGACAACCCGCTAGAGATGGTGGAATCGACCTTCAACACTCGGCCTCTCCTCTCCAAGTGGTAGGGCAAGGTAGCTGTCACCTTACTAGAGGCCAAGAACATGAAATGAAGCAATAAATCGAATGGAAGGGATTCAAAAACTCGAGAAAGAATGGGGCAGAGCTCTTTTTATAGGTGTCAAGTAAGGGTGGAAGATCGAGGCCAAGCGCTCGATTTAGAACCGCAATCCTTGAGGAATCAAGGGTGCGTGATAAGTGATTAATCGAGAAATAAGTGAAGAAGGAATCAACCTGTTTTGATGATTGCGTTGATCTGAGAGAAAAGGAGAAGAGGGGGTCAAAGCTTAGTTCTGACAGGACTACAGCTGGGGAGAAGAGTTGACTTGGGTCAATGGTAGACTCAATCTGGTTGATCCATGTGGACCAACCAGGAAAAAGGAGATCTGAAAGTATTTGTAAATTCATTAATAATTAGTGAATGAATTAATTAAAATTAAGTTATAAAATAAAGATATCTATTATTTTCTGTAGTTCAATATGAATTTTATTTATTTTTATAAGTTGATTTATTGTGAGTTACCTTTGAGGGTGATATATATAGGTATATTGACCTATGTTTTATATATTTTATTTTTATTATATATTATATATTTTATTATTTTATTTTCATAATTTATATAATTATATCTTATTTTATACACATAATATATTTTTATTATATTTTTTGATGTATATTGTACACTTAAATAAATTTGTATACTTATTATATAGGTATAAGTATTGTATATTCATTAATCTATTTTTAATACTATTTTATTTTAGTATTTTATTTATGGTTTTATTCTATTCTAAATGTGTACATATATTATAAATAATATATACAAAATTACAAAAAAATACAAAAATTATAAAATTACAAAGAATAAATAAAATGATTATTTTATTTAAGTAAACTATACAATAGGGATTTAAATCCTAACTTTTACATTTTAACTCTAAATTGGATAAAAATTCCTTCATTAAGTAATTTATTAAAAGTTATATACAATTAAAGGTGATTTTGGCACATTTTGAGTTTATATAGAGAAGATATGGGTCTGGGAAGTTTGGGTTTTGCTTTTTATTTATAGTATAAAATGTACATTATATATTAACTTTGTGTGAAATGAATTTTGTATTTTTCTATATATTTTTATCTAAAACTTTTGTGCATAAAATTTCTTTAATTGATGTATAAATAAGAATAAAATCGGTCCCAAAAATGCAATATTGAATGTTAAAGATTAGGATTTTTATTGTATACTTGATCCTTATCTCCCCCTACTTTATTCCTTGTCGACCCAGTCATCAAGATGACTAGGTCTCAAGGTTTAGAGTCATAAAATACCTTTGGCATTTTATTTCGTTTTCTTTTCTTTTCTTTATTCTTTGATTTTGGGCTTTAAACAATGTATTTTATATAGTATTTATATTATAAATAGTGAATGTTAAAATGTACAAAATAATGATATTTACATGCATTTAATGATGGTTTAAAGGCAAAAATGAAAGAATAAAGGTGATGAAAGGGAGACTCATCAAGAACGATGGATGGTAGTCCGTGATGTTGCTTCCAAGAGCAACGATCTTCACCTCAATACTCAAGCGATATGGAGAAGAAGTTGGAACAAAACCTAGAGGTTTGCTACGTCAGAGCATGACTACCACTATAGATCATTGATGAGCCTGAAAATTGCCTCTTTATTTATAGAGAATTGAAGTATAGGAGGCGAAAAATGATTCATCAAAAACACAAACTTTGAATGTTGATAATTTTTCTTGGTAAGTGTACCACGTTTGAATACGGAGAACATTGATTTTTAGTTGTGTGGTTTTAAATTTATTTATTTATTTATTTTCCGATTAATTTATGTGTTAGAAAAATGAAATGCAATGAAACGATGAAGATGTGTCGCGAACAAAATAAACAGAAAAAATGAAACACCGGATTTGTGAATTACTATTTTTGATCCAAATAATGATGAATCAATATCCTCAAAATGAAATCACAGATCAAATCAATCAAAATCTAGATGCAGGAAAGAGGATTAATAGATCAATTTGTACTCCTGCAAAAAAAATTGACTCCTCAAAAATATGATGAATAATTCTTTTTCCTTGGATGAGCCCCTACACGGATTAAATTCTTCAAATAATGATTTCCAGCCAATGAAAGAATATTAATCTGCAAAATATTCTCAATTGATTCCCTATAGAAAGATCATTGATTTTCTCAGTAAAAGAGTACAGATTTGTCAATAATCAAGCCTACAAATATTAAGAAGTTCAAATAATAATAATGATTATTAACCAGCCTCAGATCTGTCTACATGATATATAATATTTAATAGCACGGAACAAGCTTCAAATCGATATATTATAAGCTACAATCAGAGTTCGTATGAGCATGATATGATGAAATGAAATAACATGGGCTAAAATGTAATAAAAATAACTATTTCTCCTTCAAATAGGTCCCTGGGAGGACTTATATGTAATATCTAAAAACTACCAAGTCTCAAGAGAAATTTGCCCAAATAACCCTGTGTGGGGCACGTGACATGGGCTAGTGGGGACATTTCTGCAATTTTGGAGGAGGGTGAGGGTACGGGTATAATTTACCCTCCATGCATTTGCGTTGCACGTGCCACAGGTGGTTTGGAGGGCGAGGCTGAGGCTCGAGCACCCAAACCTATGTGGTGCTTACGGATGCTTCGGAGGGCCTGAGGCTACGATACGGTTGACCCGAACTTTGAGGTTGGGGTGAGGCTCGGGGAAAGAGACATGGTTTCCTCGTGGCCATCAGATCAAGGCTGGCCCTTGATCCAACGATTGTTAAAGATCGAGGGTGAGTGGCGAAGGGGGAGTTGGGGCTCCGTCGAGGTGGAGATCATGGCCTTGGAGCACGGTCGAGGTGTGCATTGGGCGCATCATCAGAGGGTTTCCGCACTGGTGAAGTGCGACGGAGGTGAGTGAGGCAGAACATCTGGAGTCGTGGAGCATGCAGAAGAGTGGGGACTCCGTTGAGTGGCATGCGGGGCAAAGTAGTTGGACATGCTGTGCTCGACCTCAGGCGACACACGCCCGAGGTCGAGACGGTGGGTAAGCAGGTCGAGGTGGTTGCTGGTGCGAAGAGCAGTGATTGAAGGGTGCTGCTGGCAAACGGAGATGAAGCTCCGCATGAGGATCTGCAAGGGCGTCACGCAATGGGAGACTGTAGGATGAGCACGTGCGGCAACCACAGGGTCGTAGTGGTGTGGTGGAGCGGGCGCTGACTGGAGGAGGAGGCTCCGCAAGTCAGCTAGAGCAGTTGACGATGTGGGGGTAGTGGTTTTCAGAGTAGAGATGAGGTGCAGTAGGTGATCGAATGCAGATGTGGAGAGGAAAGAAGAACAAGGAAGAAGAACAGAAGATGTGGGGCTTCGTCAGAGATTGGAGGAGCTGGAGGCTCTCATCCATGTGATCACTCGAGCCACATGGCGATGTCGCGAGCTTCTTAGTTCAATGAGTTGCAACAGGGGAAGAGAAGCCCCTGGATCATGCTGAGAAAGAGGTCATCGCCGGTTGAGTACGAGACCCCTGTTATAGGTCTTGTCTCAAGCTCACTCTCACTCACTCTCTCTCTCTCTCTCTCTCTTTCAGATGATGGCGGATGGGGAAGAGGGCCGACACTAGTGGGCTAAATAGGAGGCAAGGGAGGTGGAGCGGTTATGGGAGAGGAAGAGGCCGAGGAGAAAGGCATTACATGGAGGGGAATGTGCGGTGGTTGTAACGGTAGTGGGTGGCGACGATCACGGAAGAAAGAGGAGAACGACCAGTCGTAGGAGATGGAAAGGGGGAAGAGAGAGTCACGTGCGAAGCACGTGACCGAGGTGGGGATGACGGGTCACATGCTCTCCACGTGATGGAGAGAGAGAGAAAAGAGAGGGAGAAAGAAAGGGGTGCCACATGGCACACCCAGGGGCTACCACGTGAATTTCAAATTTAAAAGAGGAATAAAAGTAGATAAGAAATATAAGGAGACCTCATAATAAAAAATTTCCTTTAAGAAGTTGTTCGTCTCGATGAGATCTAACACTTTCATGAAGGGATCGGGAGCAAAAGAGGTCATCTGTACAAAGTGGTGTTTTTGGTAGACTCTATGTGTATAGAAAACTGACTTTTTGGAGATTTACAATTTTCGGTGATTTTAAAGAGTACAAAAATATAGAAAATTACAATAAAATACAAGACACTTAATTACACATTCATCTAATTTTTGTATTTGTAGTAAATAAGAAAATAGGGGAATAGAATATAGGTACGAAATGTGTGAATTCTGTACAGACTCACAATGGATACTCGAACACAGTCAGTTTCTTTGATTTCAGTCTTGATTTAGATTTGGAATTTTGTATCGCTTAATAAAACTTTCATCAAAGAACACAAATGAAGAAGAAATAAAATTAAAAGGGTCAAATATGTACATAAAAACTTAAGTCAACAATCACAAAAAGCTAAAATGCACAAAAGAGGCCCCAAATCCGACTTTACATACGACCTCTGAATTTTATTGGTCTTGTTTTGAAGGTATTTGAAAATGTAGTACTGTAAAAGTGAGTAGACCAAAATCGGACACTCTATGAGGAAGATATGCGTGTTTTAGTCTATCAGATGTGAAATTAGGACCTGGGTTTATTTGACACTTATTTGATTTAGCAATTTTTTGTATTTTTTATTCTTGTTAGTAATATCTACACAATGGAGGTGGTTAGGGTCTATCGGAGTTAGGATGAATTAATTAAAAAAGAGAAGTTAACATCTTCAATTTACATTTGGATTCTTGAGTTCCTTATTCTATGCAATTATGCATGGTAAAATGCGAATATTATTAGCGCGTGTATGAATGCTAATGATGTGATATTAATTATTAAATGCATATGAACTTTGGGGAACATAGCCTGATTGACCAATTTTAGAATGATGAATATGAGATTCATCAATCATAGCTAATCTCGTCCAATCCGTCGTCACTCAAAGAAACCAAAGTTGTCATATCATGGCTTAGGTGCTAGAGAATATGGTTTTAAATATGACTTGTATGTCATATTTGGGCTTTGAAGGTGTTTTTATTTTATAATTGGGTTTCGATCAAGGAGACGAGGGTGAGTTAGTGGAAAGTAGAGGGAATACTCCTAGCGATGGGTTTTGCGAGAGAAGAAATCAATGCAGAAGGGTTGCTTATTTACAGATGAGGGCAGTTGGATGTTAAAGTGTCTTGGAGGTTGGACCGATCGAGGGGGAGATAGAACAGAGATCAAGTGATGGAAATGGGGCCTTAAATAGTTGCATAATGGTGATATGGGTGATGTATGGTATGCAATAGATGGGTTGAAGCAGAGAGAGGTGAAGACTCGATGGTCAATAGAAATGGGATGATGTGGAACTGGGGAATTGATCATGAGGTACCACCGACCATTGACTAGGTCAATGTATGGGTTAGAGGCATATAGACTGACTAATTAGGAGGTGCCATGCTGCATTGAAACTTGACAAGTAGACTTGATACGCAATCAACTACAAAAATCAAAAAAATAAAGAACTAAAGAAAAAATACAAAACAAAAACTAAATGTCCTTGATTAAAAATGTTTTCTTCATAAAAGAACTACATTTTTCATTAAGAACTCAAAACCTAATTTGGCCTAAAATAAAAGGTAGCACTTTTATTAGGCATTTTAGGTGTATAAAACACCCATGTTTAGCCATTTTATTTTTTTATTTTGTTTTTTAATAAACTATTTATATAATATAACATATTACACTAATGTCATACTTAATACATATTTCATATTTTTTGGATTTTCAATAGGTGATTAGTAGTTAAAATAAACGTCTTTTTAATATGTACAAGACACCTCTTCTCTCTTCGTTATTTCCTATGTTCTTCTAATTTTTTGTATTTTTTCTTTTGTAGTGACATAATATACATAATATATTTACAAAAACAAAACAAAAATAAATTTAAATTATCTAGGTTTTTTGCATAAAATATAATCACCTTGATTGAATATATAGGTGCAATCTCTCTCTTTCTTTTATTTTTATTTTGACTTTTTTATATTTTTAATTTTTTTAATTGCTTTTATATGTTAAATAATACTTATCAGATCATGTAACCTATGAAGAAATGCTAAAAATTTCACATATATATATATGCTAAAGGTTGTAGCTCGAATTTCAACTCTTAAGCGAATGAAACGTGTTTCATCACCTACGAAGTAAAGTGATTGATCAGTATCAACAACAGTGATTGATTAGTGGCTATTGATCAATTAGATCAGTATGGGTGATCAGTCAATGTTGGCTTGAACCTGAAATCAACTATCATTGAAGAAAGAGTCTTTAACATTGAATCTTTCTACAACTTCACTATTGAAAGTCCTTTTCTTCTTCTTTGAGATGACCATCTCCTTCAGCTTGTTTTTAGGATAAGGTTTTGTCATCCTTGTTAAATAATGTGCTTGAATAAGTGAATATATTTCCTTTTGTCCTTCGTTCTCATAAATTTGCTTTTTTATGTTTTATCTTAGAGCTATGTTGTCTTAAAATCTAAAGTATTACTTATAGTCATAAATTTGTTACCATTAAAATAATAACATAATTAGCAAGCATAAGTTTTGCTAACCAAGACATAAGAAAAAGTTTGAGAAATTGATTAATAAAACTATAAAATTCGTTTAATCATTATACCCAAAAACAAAATGAAATGTCATCCCTTACCATCAAACACTGAAAATGAGCCACATTCTACATCACTCAACATAGGATCTTCAAGAAATTATATGGTGACCTTAACTTCACTCTAACTACATGAAAATTCATAATAACCCCATAAATACCTCATATCAACTAACAAATCTCATTTCCTTTCTTGTTCCTAATCTTCACTGCTTATTTTATTGACAAGGAAGAAGAACCTCATGCCACATTCCTCTAGAGGTTATGAGATCATGCACTATGAATTGGGTTTATTCCCCTACCGAGATGTGGCCCAAAATAATCTTTACAGCATATCTCTAGGTGCAATCGAATCTTTGTTAGCATTCCATACATTTACATGTAAAATAATCAGGGTTGATAACACTGACGTGAGTAAGGCCAACCACCCATCCCTCAAAAAACATCTAGCTTTACAGCTAGTTAACTTCCTTTTCATCCCCGCCAACACTAGGATTGTAATACTTATGCTTAAAATCTTCTCTATGATCTCAAGATTGGAGGTCAATGTGAAAAATCGATTATTTACATATTAACTTCTCCCAAAATGAAAGAAAGTTAGATGAGTACATCAATGGTTAGGATCTAGGTAATTTCCATGTCTTGTCTAGGATTTCCCACAACCTAGGGCGCATTAACATAAATGATTGGATGCATGTGGTGGAAAAAAATCACCAATAAATATAAGGGATATAAGTCAGATATCCTTTGGCATCTTAAAAATCTCTCTAAAAATTATAAAGGGCTATAGAAAAGACCTGAAGAATTTTTATTGGAATGGAAATTAGCCATCTTCTAGGCAACACACTTACTTATACGTTCAACCTCTCAATGACTGCATCACATGCAAAATGCAAAATCAGCATATGTAGACCATGCATAACAAAATCAAGCAGCATAATCCAGAGTTCTAGTAGAGTTTTTGAGGAGGTATGTGATAACCCGCAGAAGTAGAGGTGTCTAATGTCTTGTCTTGGAGAGCTTACGACGTCCAACAAGTCGGATCCAACAATCGTTGTATTGATGCCTCTCTCGGCTATCAACACCCAACTCAAGCGTGTCAATCAACAATCAACCCACAGAATAAATTACCATTAAATCAAAGTGAGCTAAAATATATTATAACCTACAAATAAGTATGTATAGTACGCAAGTGTGGGGTTGAACCACAAAGGAGCAACGGGGATAGCCATAAAAATCGATAAACTATGAAGAAAATCAACAAATGTTTATGTGTGGTTTATAGGGGTTTTCTAATTTTTGTGTTTTTTAATATTTTTATTTTTAATATTTTTTCCAATTTATGATTTTTTGTTTCTAACTTTATATTTTTTATTTTCTTCTTATATTTTTCTAATTTTTAATTTTCTTTTCTTTTTAATATGAAATAAGTATATACATAAGTTTATATATAATATGTATAATATAATTATTATATAGGATATAAATATATAATATATAATTAGGAAAATATATTTAAGTACAATATTTTTATTTTATAAGGTTTTAAAATATATTATAGGTATTTATAATAATAATATCAATATTAATAAATATATAAGTATATATAGTTACATATTGTCAATATAGCATTTATATTTATAAATATTGCTATAAATACTCAAAAATTACAAAATAAAAAGTTTTTTTTTATCATTTTTTAATTTTTTTCTATTTTTGGAATTTTCTTGAATTTTTTTTACTAATTTTTCACTAATTTAATTGCTTAAAAAGTCCAAATCAATGACTTATAATAATAAGTTCGATTGTTTTGGAATTTAAAAATAGATAAATATCTCAAAAAAGTTCCAAAACATATTTTCGTCTATAATATATAATATATAATATAAATTAAAAATAGAAATAAATGTTTTTAGATTTTTTGTATAATTTTTAATGATTTTTATATGGTTTCGGGTTTTTACATTTTTAGGTGTTTTTGGTAATATCTTGCAAAAATAAAAAGTCTAAAAATAATATGTATAAATAAACACATAGATTTTTTTTAGAAATTTACAAATCATTTTATAATTTTTATTAATTTTTAAATGTAAACATGTGAGGCATGCATTATTTTTTATTTTTATAAATAGGAAAATATGTTAATTGCCTCAAGAAAAATACATGTGATTTAAAATAGTTTTATCAATTAAAATAATTTTCTTATAAACTTTTAGATGCAAAATGCTATTTTTAATAATGAAAATACGAGAAATAAAATTAATTGTGATGGCAGGGACCTAACTGCAATGAAAATAAAGTTACAATGTATTTCCGAACGTCCTAAAGAAATCTAAGGGTATACATGCAAAAATCCCCAAATATATACATAATAAATGCATTAACAGGGGTATTTTTGTAATATCCAAAAAGTTACAAGTCTTGATTGTAATTTTTCACAAAAATATAACACTAATATTGAAATTCCTTGGACCAAACAATAACATAAACACTGAGGGGTTTATGTACAAAATATCTTGTCCCATCATGTGTACACGCACATGATATGACGTGGATTGAACTTAAATGCAACTAAAATATATGTGAGGTTCAAAATGTAAATATTAAAAAAATTGAACTGTAAATGTAAGTTTATAGGCTAAATAACAATACAAAAACTAAGGGGAAGAGTGTGCAAAATACCCCTTGCGCGTTGATCAACAGCCGAGGTTCTTTCACTTGCCACGTGTCGATCTCTTGATGCGCGATGATGGTTTTTTTGAGCAGACTTGATTAGATCTCCACCCGATAATCCCACGATTGGCGGCGCTCCGATCCCACGGTTGCTACTTCATGGGACGAACTATTCATGATCGAACAATTTTCGAAGTATCTAGAAGAACGCTCCCAGAACCACACTCTGATGGGCTTAGATTCATCCTCCGATGTGATTCCGGTCATTGTTCTCCATGCGAATGGGCCCAGGAGGTTCTTGGGAGCCTTCCGCATCGACTAGATGTCTCAAAAAGGTCAAGGACCTAGCAATGGGGTCCTAGTGTCCCCATATGCCCTGACGACCCAAAGCTTAGTATTTGGTCTCTTGGTTCGATTCAACCCCGGATGGGGTCCATTTGGTTCAAGACGTGTATGATTAGCTTCATGGCATGAAAGCGAAGCTTCTGAGCCTAAAATCTGCCAAAAAAGCACGAGATGGCACGAGGCAGAGAAGCTCTAATGAAAGGTGGCAGAGAAGCCTCGTAAGACCTCGATTCATGCAGAATAGAAGGTGATCTAGTAGGGGTTTTGCGGAGAATGTGTACGAAGCGTTGGTGGATTGAAATAGTAGCTAGGACATCGGGAAACAGTAGCTGGAGCACTAGATTTGGTCAACTTCAAATTTCGGGTTTTATGAAATAAAAGGCCAAATCACACAAAATAAAAAGGCTAACTTAGACTACTGCTAATGCTACAAATAAAATATGAAAGGAAAAAACGATCTCATCTATCGTAGTATGACCGAGAGCATAAGGAGCTCCGTTGGAGGTCCGACGAGGGCTTGGATTGCTTCTCCTCCTCCTATTACACATTGCAAATCCACGAGGGACTCGCTATCACCTAGTTCTACTCGTTCGGCTAGGGATTTGAGGGTTCAAGGAGTCAAAGAAGGATCATATCAAAAATGGGGGAGGATGACGTGTATATGTACATGCAAAATTTGAATTGGGCATTGGCTCGATTCAGTGAACCTCCAATTGAGGAGAGATGTGTGTGTGTGTGTGTGTGTGTGTGAAAGTGTGTAGATCGAGGAACAAAAGTCAAGAAGCCGTCGAGTTGAAATGGTGTAAGGGGCAGTCGTGAAATTTGGGAGAATCGAGGTGGTCTAGCATTGACAAGAGCAGGAGCATGAGCTTAGGGGGCGAGGAGTTGACCAGAGTCAGTGTAGACTCGCCTCCCATTGGTCCACGTCAGGTAGTGGAAGATAAAACATGGAATAAATCCCTTATTAAATAGATTGTAAAACATTGGTTTTATTATATACTTGACCCTTATCTCCCCTACTTTATTCCTTGTCGGCCCAATCATCAAGATGACTAGGTCTCGGGGTTTAGGGTTATAAAATACCTTTGGCATTTTATTTTTTTCCTTTTCTTTTCTTTATTCTTTTATTTTGGGCTTTAAACAATATATTTTATACAATATTTATACAGTAAATAGTAAATGTTAATTTGTACAAAATAATGATATTTACATTCATTTAGCAAGGGTTTAACGACCAAAATGAAAGAATAAAGATGATGAATCGGATTCATCACCCCCGTATACTTGCCTTTGCTAGTCTAACAAACACATGCAATACGTGAAAAAGTAAAAATAAAGAAAAGAAAAAGAAAGAAATTAGACTAGTTTTAATTCTTAAACTCGCCTTCATAAAATCAAAGTTTGGAGCTTAAGTCAGACCTTTGGATTTTTGGTGCGGCCGGAACCTCATTGAAAAACGGATTTGAAACCAACAGCCTTCAAGAATCTCAAAACCCTGCTCATGTATCCTTAATATCCAGGTTAGAATAAGTGAAATCATAGGCAAACCCTTATGACTATGAATATATCTTGGATAGTGTGTGTGTGTATGTGTGCGCGTGCGATATGTAGCTCTCCTCGACTGAAGCGGTAAAAGTCGGTCTTCTATAGCATGGTGATCCTAATTCTCCAATCCAATAACTCTTTCCTCGAGAAGTGGGGTATTCCCTTCTTATTTCAAGTACAACTAGCTCAAGAATAGGAGATGGAGAGAAGAATAGACGGTAGCAAGTGTAGCTTCCTATCCTAGAATGCTTGACCAGTGTAGCAAAGTCATCCAGCTACATGCTCACAAATATCTAACTTTAAAGCTCAAGATTGCTTGTTGGCTATACAAATATATACACTCCGATAGGTATTTTATTTTTAATAAGGCCTGTCCAGTTTTTTGGAGTTTTTTTATTTTTTTTCCTTTTTTTAATACTATATAAAACAACATTTACATAAGGACTTTTTCTTCTTAATCCAGTAAACTATCCCTCTTTGAAGCTTTGTTACAACCCACAACATTTTCCTTTAAACCTCGTCGCCATTGGATCGGTTGGGGTACAATGGCCACAAATGTGTGACTTCTAATGTTTCCATTGGCGTGTATCTCATGCCGGTAAATCCAGCCCTCTGAGGTGAGAAAAGTGAAAGGTGCAGGTGTGCAAGTTGGGTCATTATCAACAAGAGTCATGGGTGTCCTTCGAAATACTCTACTTAAGAAGTCAAAACAACATTGAACTAAGTCTCGTGATCTCAGTGAATTAAGTCTAGAAGACCTGAAGTATATCAATTACAGTTCCTATAAGGTCCCTGTAATTAAGTAGATTTAAGGTCCAACCAAGCTCAAATATTCGGATTTTACTTAGACTTGTTCAATTATCAAACTTGATTTATAAAATGCAAATGTAAAAAATATTTTTTGTGATGCAATTATCTAATTTCAAACTTTTATGGATTTTTAAAAAGGTTTTGCAAATTTTTATGCAATTTTGAAAAGATTTTACAAACATTTTTGTAAATTTTGATTTTGCAAAATTATAGGGATTTTTCATAAAAAAAATTTAGAAAAGAAATAGGTATATGTATTTATGCAGGAGTGTTTTTTATTATTTACAAAAATTGAAATTTTTAGGAATTTACAAGTTTGTATAGGTTTGTAAAGGATGTGCATAGTTCTCAAAATAATTTGAAAAGAATTTTGAGTAAATTTTGAAAAGTTTATTTTTGAAAACTAATTTTACAAATATTTTTATAAATATTTTACAAAATTTGAAAATCATTTACAAATCAAACAATACATATACTTTTTTCAAACTATTTTTGCAACCATTTTCTAAACCATTTGCATATAGATTTTCAATACATTTTATTTCAAATAATGACAATAAATTTCTACAAACAAAACATTTTTACATAGGCTGAAAACATTAAAAAATATTTTCCAAATAATTTAAAAAAAATCAATAGGATTCTCAGACTATTTTTCAAACATTTTGTAAGAAATTTTTTTACCTGATTTATTAATCAATATATACAAAGAATTTTAATGATCTTTATACAAGTGTGTAACTAATTGTATTTTAGCCATACTCATTAAAAATACGAAAGTACGAGTTATGGCTAAAGTATATACGAAGTATATACAACCCCAATACTTAGCTTGAGCTACGTCCTCATAGATCAGAGAGGAAAGGAGAAGACAAAACTCGTACTGAGTATAGAAAAGCCTATGCTGCAACGAATGAATAAATAATGAAAGAAGAAGAAATGAATGAATGATAAGTGGATAGTCCCCCTATACTTAGGATGAAATAATCCTAAGTAAAGCAGATTATACACAAGGGAGGGAGGGTCAAGGGTGGGAATGAGAAGGTCACACTCAGACTGTCTCCTCCTATACTTAGGGTAAGATATCTCTAAGTAGACAAGAAAAGGAAATAGTTGGGGGATCACAAAAAGAAACTAATAAAAAGAAAATGTACGAGGGAAAATATACACATCACTCCCCATGTACTTAGGGTAAAAGAGCCCTAAGTATAGGCAACAACAAGAGTGATGAAACATAATGAAGAATGAACACTTAGGGTATACTCCCCCTATACTTAGGACAAAGTACATCCTATGTATAGAAATGAAGAAGGGGTAACACCTTTTTGGAATAAAAAGAAAATGAAAGGAAGAACCGAAGAAAAGAAGAAAGATCACTCAACTCTTCCACCTCCCTGATACTTAGGACAAAGTACGTACTAGGAAAGGTAAAACACTTGGAATGAGGTTGATGAGAAAAAATGGTAGATGGAAGGAAGTAAAACAAAAGTGGATATACAAGTATATGGATATACATGGATCAATAAGGTAGAAAGAGGACCTTCTTGCATGAATGCTGAGGAATGGATATGATAAGGTGCAGTCGATATCGGGTCATCAACTGACACAAACCGATCACTATCGACATGATGAAGATCCTCAGCAATCTCAAAGCGAAAAGGCACAGATTGGTCAATGGAAGTAGTGTGGTAATGGTTGGCATGGGAAGTCTCCGCTAAGTCATAATCAAAAGGCTCGAATTCCTTGATGAAAGAAGTAAGGTCACATTCGACCTCTACAGTCTCTACTAAGTCTACCCTCCACTCTAAGGTGTCTATAGTGTAAACTTCGTGGATGTCATCAATGCATCTCCACTCACCAGAAGGTGGAACTCCAAGGTATAGGCTTTCCGACTCTTCCTTCCTGAAGAGGAATTTTTTGGGTCTCATTCTCATCCATCAAAAAGCAAACCTCCAAGATATCAACATCAAGGTCATAGTCCTCGGGGTTGGCTAACACAGGTACACTCTCATCAGATGTAGGACTCTGGTCAACAGTGGGTACAGTGATCAACACATTGCTCCCATCAACAGAACAAAAGTGAATCTCTCCAGATCCATAATCAATAACAGCTTTCGCAGAGGCGAGAAAAGGCCATTCTAGGATGATCGGAGGATGCTCCACGAGGGTGGAGGTCTCCATGGGAAATACAACAAAGTCAGCGGTGAAGCTCATGCCCTGAATCTGGATGATAATGTTCTCTAGAATACCCATTATCCTCTTTATTATTCCATCAACAAATTGACAAATCATCCTGGTTTTCTTGAGAGGCCCTAAGTGAAGAGATTGTACCGGTGAGAAAGGTATTATATTAATCTAAGCATCGCCGTCAAGGAGAGTGTGATCACCAGAATATGATCAGAAATGGTGCATTTCACAAGAGGTGTAACGATGTTCCCTTTCCTAGAGTGAGGACGGTGAGAGATGGTGTGGGCAGTGGCAATGGTCAGAATGTGTCGCTCGGATCTGCTCCTTCGCTGGCCTGGTGAAGTGAGGCCTCAATGATCTCATGAATAGCTGCCACCACTTTAGGTTCAGTCAATATTTTTTAAGATTTTGGATCTCCTCCATACAAGGGAGGAGATCGGAATCATCATCTACACAAGGATGACTAAGAGCAATCTATACATTGTCATTCTTGGGGTCAAGGGTGGGAACTGTGGTGAGTGAGTATGTGGTCAAAGGATATGGCATGGATGCCCTATCTTCACAAGCTAACTCGGTTGTATGTCTCCCAGATGTTTTCGTATTTTTAGAGTTTACTCATTTTTTTGTATTTTTGGCGATTGCAAGCTCCCATAGGTATCCTCGAATGAATACATATCATCATATGGTAAAGTGTTATTATGGCTCTTATTTATGGCAACGAGGTCATCAATCCTCTCCTTCATGTGCTCCATCATCTGACTCAAGTGATCAAGAGTGGTCTTCATGAGAGGTGACTCCAACAGCTCAATATCAGGTGAGTGGAATGAGGGTGGTGGTGGTGGGTAAAAATAAAAATCCGGAGCAAAGTCCTCCTAGAAAAGTGGATTATCAAAATGTGAGGGTGGTGGTGGTGAGTAAAAATATGATGCCTGAAACAGTGGGTTAGGAGGATATGTACAAAAAGAAGAGTCGGGAGCAAAGTCCTCAAAAAATATAGGCGGACCGACTGGAGGGTACGAGGGATCCACTGTTGGACATGCGAGCCCACGGCGAGCCATTATGCAATAAATGTTGTTGTGAATATCATTCCCTGATCTGAAATGAAGGATGGATAATTTGCTTAATTGGTCCCTTAGTATAATTAGGGTTATGTACCATGGCCATCTTAATAATCATACAGATGTTGATTCAATTATTGAATCACAGAGGCTGATGAATATCTAATGGGTTAGATTGAGGACTCATCACGCATAGTCAAATGATTATTAAGAGATGATCTCTATCCTGAGTAGGAGATCTCAATCCTTTCTCAGTTAGGCTGATATCTGACCGACCTCTTGATGCAGGTCCTCTGCATAGGAATAGAGATTCGGAGGTGTCAGATTAGTTAGGTCAAAGAGTTGAGTTAATGAGATCGAGATAACCAAAATCCTTTATCATATGTTGTCACGATACATGCACGCATCCTCTGACCAGAGATAGATGTGTTACTATATGTCGGAGTATGTACATTTGGCAGACCAATAGGTTGATGACCTAACTAAGGTCTATACACCAGCGCGCTGGTGTGCATATAAGGGCATATGAGTAATACGATCTCTCAAAGGGATCATACAGGTTCATTTACTGAACCGGAAGGCATGAGCTCACTCATGAGATATTGGGAAGAATCAAATTCCATGCACGGTCGTCTCGCTTTGGAAGCTTGACTGAATTTGTAGGTTTGATATATACTTTTGGAAAGTATATGATCAAGACCTAGGTATGATATATGCTTTTGGAAAGTATATGATCGATACCGACTCCCAATGATCAAATGAGAAACTTACTTGTAAAACCCTGGAGTAGAAAGTGTAAAGTTGATCTAATACTTTGGGTTTAGTCTGAGTCTTCCAGTATGCAGGATGTACATGTATTGGGAATACCTGAGGGTGATGTGATCATAAACGATTGTATACCATGATGCTTCCATTCCTAGGGAGTGATGAAACGGGTCTGGATTTTAGTGACACCTCTCAGTAGAGAAGTAATCTTATCTTGGTCCAAATGTTGGAATCTGAATGTGATTCAGATGCAATGAGAAGATTAGATTTGCGGTCTTGATTTAATCAAGCATCTATGGGAGGCCCGCGATCTGGATTTGAGATATGACTTAATATCCAAGTCACTATACGTGGAACAATACAATCTCCCTATCCTTATCTCCAAGAATCTGCGGAGAAAGCGCATTATCCTTGAAAGGGTTCAGGATAATTTCATTGTTGATATGAGTATCCGAGCATTGAGAAAATGGATAAGTAAATGTGATTTAATTATCATGATTAATATGAATTCGATTCATATTATAAAGAGAGCTATCTTAGATAATTAAATGTGATTTGATTATTAAAGATGAAAATAATGTGAATGTGATTCATATTATTTGGGCACATGAGAATAGAGATACAAGATGATTAAATATGATTTAATTATCATGGATATGAATAATATGGATAGCAATATCCATATTAGTCATATATATTATAAATGTGATTTATAATACAAGAGAGAGCAATTTGTAATTTACATTTGTTAATTAATTATTGGTGTGAATTGGATTCACATTGGATAATTAATAGTAAATGTAATTCACATTTTATTTTGGGTTGTGAATGTGATTCACAAATTTCCAATGGCAAGATTGCAATATTCACAAAATAATTATGCTTTATTTTTGTAGAATAATTTACAATAATTGTTGTTGTAATAAATTGAAGATACGTGCAATAATGTAATCAAGGGAGATTACATTGGAGATGCTCCTTCCATAGGAGGGACGGCTACCTATTCCTATTAGGAAAGGGTGGTCGTCCACTCCATGTATATAGAAGGAGGCATTCCCTTTTTTCCATTATCTCCATATTTATTTGATTTAATTTGAGATTGATCTATATTGATTTATCAATATAGATTTGATCTAAATTAAATTAACTATTGTTGGCTTTTTACCAACACAAATCTTAGCCATCAAAAGAAACACAATCAATGAGGACCATTGGATTTGTGTTGCCCATGGATTGAGATCCATGGATCCTAAAATATTATAAAAGGAGAGGCACCCCTTTGCTCTTCTTTACATACTGATGAGTCGCAAAATCGGCCCTTTAAGAGTGCGTTTTTAGCACCTCAACATGTCGAAGCAGTCGGGCCGATTTTGGTCATCAAAGAGACCATCTCATTGATATATGTTTAATAAGAATGCGATGGTCATTATTTTTTTATTTTACTTGGCAAGATACCAAGGTCGAACTCAGGGACACGAGCCTCTCTCGTATTAATCGGATTCAAGTCTATTTAATTAAGTGTTGAATCAAAGGCATATAGGTCAAATTATGAAGAGACACAAAAGACAATGCATTAAAATAAACATGCATTTTTTAAACATTTTATCATGCGAATAAATGAAAATGCAAAGCAAACGATATGCGCCAAAATTATAGTCACTTGAACCATAAAAAATTGCGAGTTAAACTGAGTTGACATTAAGAAGCACTCCACATTTAATAAGCAAATAAGCATGTCAAATAAAGAATTCAGGACACTTAGATAATAGAATAATACACTACTGATCATAGTGTCAAATCTAAGATTAAAGCATGCCATAATAAAGATGATGAAAAGAGCTTCAAAATGAAACTGAAATCAACTCGATTGGAGCTATATAGCTCAAGATATGCATAAAAGAAGACAGGGGCATAAATGCAAGAAAACATGAAAAGATAACTACAAAAAGGTCCCTGGGAAGGACTAAAATGCAAAAGAAATAAATGCGAGGCCTTCCCTGTAAATGAACCAAACGCGCAGGGGTATATTTGCAATTATATAAACCCGCAAGGGTATAAGTGCAAATAACCCCAGATGCACGTGGTTAGCATGTGAGGACTGGACCTTTCTGCAAATCTGGAGAAGTCAGAGGGCGTCTCTGCAAATTTCCCAGGAACGCACGTGTCAGGCACGTGCGACCCAGGCTCGGATGGAGGCTCGGGATTAGCAGAGGCTCGGAGGCGCTTCGGCGTAGGTTCGGTACTGGTCGAAGCTCCAGGAGGTTCGGTGGAGGTTCGGGAGTAGCCAAGCCTGGAGACTCGGGCGCGAGGCTCGGTTGTATTCTGGTGTGGACACGTGGCCAGCTCTGAGCCTTTGGATCATGTGCATCCAACGGCACCTGGAGGAGAACTGCTCGTAGGCGTGGCTGCATCATAGCCGTTGGATGAACTCCAGGGCGGAGCATCCAACGGCTGCTGCTCCACCTCCTTCATCCGTAGCAGGCGGCGAGTTTGGAGCTCCGGCGAAGGAGCTCCTCCGCCGCCGCTCGCTCCCGGCTATGGTGGACGTCCCCCGATGCTCAAGACAAGTCGTCGATGAAGCTGAGAGCTCGGGGGAGGTCCAGAAGGCTCTGGTGCGGCTCGCCGGGGCTCGGAGGACAGCTGCGGCGTCGATGAAGTCAGCTCCAACCAGGTTCCGGCCATTGATCCGATTGGCGACCTGCAGCGTTAGTGGTACATAGCCGAGGCGTAGAGGTGCGTGCGTGAATGAAGTGGGAGCTCAGGCAGGCGAAGAGTGTGGTGAGCTCGAAGCTCCTCCGCCGTGAGTGGCAGAGGAGATGGGTGACGGCGGTCTGAGGTATGGAGGAGGGAGAAGGTGAGCGGAGATAGCGCGTGAAAGGGGAAAGCGTAACGAAGCTAGGAGAGGGGTTAATGGAAGGTGAACATGAACGAAGTGTCCCAGAAAATTAAAAGAAATTAAAGAAAATTACAGAGGAAGAAGAAGAGGACTTACCGGCGATGGAGCGGAGCGGAGGCTTGGGCTGGACATCGGGATCGATGCCCGGGTCTTCGCTGGACATGGCCAGCCGGTCCATGCAGCTCGGGTAGTCGCCAAGAGGCGCCGCAGCTCCGCCGTTCAAGGCGGAGGGTCTCACCGAGGGAGGGGTCGTCTTCGCTTGATCCTCTCGCCTCCCCCTGTCACGGGGAGGCGGAGGAGGGCTGGGCCGCTCCCTGCGTAAAGATGGATGCCGGCGAAGGGGCGTGGGACCGGTGTATTTGAAGGGGAAGCTCGGCGGAAGTGGTGGTGGGGCGACGTGGGTTTGAGGGCAGCTGTGGGGCGACTGGAAGGGAGTCGTGGGTAGTGGAGTGCTGCGCGGAGGAAGTGAAGGAATGGGGAAGACCGTGGGACGGTTGGCGATGTGAGATGATGGCTGGAGTGGCAAAGAAAATAGGAAGGGGGAGAGGTTTGCGTGCGCTGGATCGTGGGAGAGAGAGAGGGGTCCGGAGGTTGACGACGATCGCCGGCCGTTGGATCTGGAGATCCAACGGCGGGCATTTAGGCGCGGAGTGACGGTGTGGATCAGATCTGAGGCGATATGATCGGAGAGCGGTGATCGCACCACGTGTCGAGAGGATGGGCAGGCGGAGGCAAGCAGCCGAGATTATATCACGGGCATGATCGATCGGCTGAGGAGAAAGAGCGGGTTGCGCGGCATAGATGAGAGATCCGGGGCGCAATCAAAGGGCGCACCGCGCGCCACGTGTCAAGCTGTGGGCGCGATGCTAAGGGATGGTGAGGATCCGAGATGAGTATGATCAGACGGCTGAAACGAATTGAAGGCATGGAGAGGGACTGGCCGTTGGATCAAGAGGGCGGATCCAACGGCTAGCAATGGAGGCAGATGAGACAAAGGGACCGGGCCACGTGGCGCCCCCAGAATGGGCCACGTGGCCCAATCAGATTATTCTGAGGGTATTTTTGAGTTTTGAGGCTTGAGATGGCCGAATTTGAGAAAACTCAAAACATGAAAGTTGTAGATCTTGATGAGATCTACAAGTTTCATGTTGACCAAAACTGGAAAAGAGATCAAACAAAGGCCCGAAATTTTTTTTGAAGGTATTTTTAAGTCTAAAAATACCACGAATTTTCGCTTTGTCATTTTTTTGTGGTTTTTAATTTATTTAGGACTCTGTTAATTATAAGACATTAACAGGGATTTATTGACAAACTTTTAAGCAAGGGGGTTAATTATAGGAAATAAAGATGATGAAACTGAGGTTCATCACCCCCCTATACTTAAACTATGCTCGTCCTCGAGCATCAAAAAGAATGACTAAGTTGGATTTTAGTTTTTAAAGTTAAAACACATGTTAGACTCAACTTTCCTTGATAAGAGATTTTCAAAACCATGTCACACAAATAAAAGATTTTCAAAACATTTTTCAAAAAGATTTTTCAAAACAAGAAAAAAAACTCATTTTTCAAATCGTTTTCGAAACTATTTTTATCAAAATAGTGTAACATAGTGTAGAAAAGCCGTGAAATCATTTGAGTTCTCTTAGTCCAAAGAATTTTACTTTAGCCAAAAAGTTTTAACTTTTTCAAATTTTTCAGATATTAGCTAAAGTAAGTAAATTGTATATATGGTATACCCCCCTATCCTTAAACTTTGCTATGTCCTCATAGCACTAAATGATACGAGTCCATAGGTCCATTTAAGTACAGAGAAATATACGGGAGCTAAGAGGTGCTCCCCCTATACTTAGGTTAGAAATAACCTAAGTATAAAGGCAAGAAAAGATGAGTAGAGAAATCACAGGGACTTGGGTCCCCCCCTATACTTAGGCTGAGATTAACCTAAGTATAAAGATGGAGATTGATGTTGGAAGAGACCCAAGGTGAACGAAGAAGAAGGATGAATATACAAGTGAGCGGCTGAATCTTCGGAGATGAAATGGAGTGTCTTCGGTTTTGGGGTGCGTGTCACATCATACAAGGCTCAATCAAGCAAGCAAACCCTTAGTTTCACCAACTCACACATGAAACCAACCACAGTTGGTTTATTATCTTGTCTATTTTATTAGTGATAAAACGTTTGATTTTTACGCAAAGAAAAGAATTGAAGTGAAAATCATTGCGTAAGCGAGGGTATTGCTCTCCCAAAACCGAATTTTACTCCATTTTTGGTTGACTTGCAATTAACAGTCCCAATTTTATTTTAGGTTATCACTGAATTATGGTTAGCACAAAATCAAGAAGTCATCGTCTACCGTTCATTCCGTTTTCCATTAATCCTAGGTGATCAAGCTAGGAAATGAAAGCCGAGAAAAACATGTATTCGAAGAAACCGCGATCTAGGCTAAGCGAGAAATCATGCATTGTTTTGACAAAAACACGTGAAATACGGGGGCTGTTTTGAAAACCAAATCCAACATGCATGCAAGTCGAAAAAGCCGCACCTAATCATGCATCTATTAGCGATGATTGATTTTTTATTAATTTTAGCTAAGTGATGCGAGATTATGTGCGTATATCATTTAGTGTGTCCTACCTACGATCAAGCACATAAAAATATGAAAGATAAAATGAGCTCGGAGAGCCGCGTGCCTATCCTAGGTCGACACTCAAGCGGGGACGATCCCCACACAACCACATTCGTTCGATTACACACGCGAGTCTTCGATCGAAGACCGCTGTAAAAGACGAATTATTATAAAAATGCAACACATTTTTTTCTCTTTCTTCCATATTTGCTCCATGCATGTTTTGCGGCTCCTCTCAGCGGGAAGCGTCCTGCTCCTCGCCTCCTTGATCCATCAAGGGCCCTGCCACAAAAACAATGGTTAGAGATCAAAATAAGAAAGAAAATTTTTGAATGCAAAAAGATGAACAAATTGACCTATAAAAGAAACACGAAATTAAATAAACAAAATTCCAAAAAATAAAAGAAATGAGCCGTGTCCCCAGCAACGGCGCCATTTGATGAGTCACAAAATCGGCCCTTTAAGAGTGCGTTTTTAGCACCTCAACATGTCGAAGCAGTCGGGCCGATTTTGGTCATCAAAGAGACCATCTCATTGATATATGTTTAATAAGAATGCGATGGTCATTATTTTTTTATTTTACTTGACAAGATACCAAGGTCGAACTCAGGGACACGAGCCTCTCTCGTATTAATCGGATTCAAGTCTATTTAATTAAGTGTTGAATCAAAGGCATATATGTCAAATTATGAAGAGACACAACAAGACAATGCATTAAAATAAACATGCATTTTTTAAACATTTTATCATGCGAATAAATGAAAATGCAAAGCAAACGATATGCCCCAAAATTATAGTCACTTGAACCATAAAAAAATTGCGAGTTAAACTGAGTTGACATTAAGAAGCACTCCACATTTAATAAGCAAATAAGCATGTCAAATAAAGAATTCAGGACACTTAGATAATAGAATAATACACTACTGATCATAGTGTCAAATCTAAGATTAAAGCATGCCATAATAAAGATGATGAAAAGAGCTTCAAAATGAAACTGAAATCAACTCGATTGGAGCTATATAGCTCAAGATATGCATAAAAGAAGACAGGGGCATAAATGCAAGAAAACATGAAAAGATAACTACAAAAAGGTCCCTGGGAAGGACTAAAATGCAAAAGAAATAAATGCGAGGCCTTCCCTGTAAATGAACCAAACGCGCAGGGGTATATTTGCAATTATATAAACCCGCAAGGGTATAAGTGCAAATAACCCCAGATGCACGTGGCTAGCATGTGAGGACTGGACCTTTCTGCAAATCTGGAGAAGTCAGAGGGCGTCTCTGCAAATTTCCCAGGAACGCACGTGTCAGGCACGTGCGACCCAGGCTCGGATGGAGGCTCGGGATTAGCAGAGGCTCGGAGGCGCTTCGGCGTAGGCTCGGTACTGGTCGAAGCTCCAGGAGGTTCGGTGGAGGTTCGGGAGTAGCCAAGCCTGGAGACTCGGGCGCGAGGCTCGGCTGTATTCTGGTGTGTGGACACGTGGCCAGCTCTGAGCCTTTGGATCATGTGCATCCAACGGCACCTGGAGGAGAACTGCTCGTAGGCGTGGCTGCATCGTAGCCGTTGGATGAACTCCGGGGCGGAGCATCCAACGGCTGCTGCTCCTCCTCCTTCATCCGTAGCAGGTGGCGAGTTTGGAGCTCCGGCGAAGGAGCTCCTCCTCCGCCGCTCGCTCCCGGCTATGGTGGACGTCCCCCGATGCTCAAGACAAGTCGTCGATGAAGCAGAGAGCTCGGGGGAGGTCTAGAAGGCTCTGGTGCGGCTCGCCGGGGCTCGGAGGATAGCTGTGACGTCGATGAAGTCAGCTCCGACCAGGTTCCGGCCATTGATCCGATTGGCGACCTGCAGCGTTAGTGGTACATAGCCGAGGCGTAGAGGTGCGTGCGTGAATGAAGTGGGAGCTCAGGTAGGCGAAGAGTGTGGTGAGCTCGAAGCTCCTCCGCCGTGAGTGGCGGAGGAGATGGGTGACGGCGGTCTGAGGTATGGAGGAGGGAGAAGGTGAGCGGAGATAGCGCGTGAAAGAGGAAAGCGTAACGAAGCTAGGAGAGGGGTTAATGGAAGGTGAACATGAACGAAGTGTCCCAGAAAATTAAAAGAAATTAAAGAAAATTACAGAGGAAGAAGAAGAGGACTTACCGGCGATGGGGCGGAGCGGAGGCTTGGGCTGGACATCGGGATCGATGCCCGGGTCTTCGTTGGACATGGCCAGCCGGTCCATGCAGCTCGGGCGGTCGCCAAGAGGCGCCGCAGCTCCGCCGTTCAAGGCGGAGGGTCTCACCGAGGGAGGGGTCGTCTTCGCTCGATCCTCTCGCCTCCCCCTGTCACGGGGAGGCGGAGGAGGGCTGGGCCGCTCCCTGCGTAAAGATGGATGCCGGCGAAGGGGCGTGGGACCGGTGTATTTGAAGGGGAAGCTCGGCGGAAGTGGTGGTGGGGCGACGTGGGTTTGAGGGCAGCTGTGGGGTGACTGGAAGGGAGTCGTGGGTAGTGGAGTGCTGCGCGGAGGAGGTGAAGGAATGGGGAAGACCGTGGGACGGTTGGCGATGTGAGATGATGGCTGGAGTGGCGAAGAAAATAGGAAGGGGGAGAGGTTTGCGTGCGCTGGATCGTGGGAGAGAGAGAGGGGTCCGGAGGTTGACGACGATCGTCGGCCGTTGGATCTGGAGATCCAACGGCGGGCATTTAGGCGCGGAGTGACGGTGTGGATCAGATCTGAGGCGATATGATCGGAGAGCGGTGATCGCACCACGTGTCGAGAGGATGGGCAGGCGGAGGCGAGCGGCCGAGATTATATCACGGGCATGATCGATCGGCTGAGGAGAAAGAGCGGGTTGCGCGGCATAGATGAGAGATCCGGGGCGCAATCAAAGGGCGCACCGCGCGCCACGTGTCAAGCTGTGGGCGCGGCGCTAAGGGATGGTGAGGATCCGAGATGAGTATGATCAGACGGCTGAAACGAATTGAAGGCGTGGAGAGGGACTGGCCGTTGGATCAAGAGGGCGGATCCAACGGCTAGCAATGGAGGCGGATGAGACAAAGGGACCGGGCCACGTGGCGCCCCCAGAATGGGCCACGTGGCCCAATCAGATTATTCTGAGGGTATTTTTGAGTTTTGAGGCTTGAGATGGCCGAATTTGAGAAAACTCAAAACATGAAAGTTGTAGATCTTGATGAGATCTACAAGTTTCATGTTGACCAAAACTGGAAAAGAGATCAAACAAGGGCCCGAAATTGTTTTTGAAGGTATTTTTAAGTCTAAAAATACCACGAATTTTCGCTTTGTCATTTTTTTGTGGTTTTTAATTTATTTAGGACTCTGTTAATTATAAGACATTAACAGGGATTTAGTGACAAACTTTTAAGCAAGGGAGTTAATTATAGGAAATAAAGATGATGAAACTGAGGTTCATCACATACAATAAACAAGAGAACATAAGTCTCTGTCTCTACATGCCTACTCCCTCTCTCCCTCTCATGTGGTCGTCCACCATGGATGCCCTATAGAGGTTCTCCATCGTCACAGCGTCGTCATTATGATGCCCGATCGTTTGCTCGTGGATCTCCGTCTCCTTTGGTGCTCCTCGCTCGTGAAGAAGACGTCGTATCTCGTGTGTCGAGATCAGGAGATCTGCCGCTTGGATCATCAACATGGATTGCGAGAAGCACACGATTCATCCCCGCGCAGTCAAGCGTCTCCTACGTCGGATCGGACTTGAGACAGGAGGTCTCTTCGTTTAGAGACTCGATCGCAACCACGCTTCAAGAGGTAATCCTATTACTTGTTTTTGGTTTAGATGAAACGATCCTAGAAGTGTTCTTGGATCATGAGGTTCGTCGCATAAAACAATTTTATTTTCCGCTGCATAGAACAACTAGTGCAACTAGTCGTTCTTCGACGTATTCGATACGATGCTCACACTTCCGTGATGCGCTTGAGGATCTAACCATATCCTTCAAGTGGTATAAGAGCCTTAGGTGGGAAGGTTTTAGATGCGATCCATGAACCGAGGACGACTTGGGTTCATTAGGGTTTGCGAAAGTTTTCTTGCATTTCATTTTCGCATCTCTGTTTTGAGATTATTTTCGGCACTGTTTAAATTATTTAAACACGAAAATAATAATTGAATTTTGTTATCCATTAAATTACAAAATCATAGGATCTGAGTTTACGTAATTTGGATTCCGTTTGCTCGAGATATAGTTGTTTTAATGAACATGTATTCACTGTTGCGGGAACTGCGAATCTTAACAAGATTAATGAGTTAATTACTGTTGTGATCCGCCTCGAAATGCGTAAAATATCACATAGGTTCTGTCCTAAATCAAATTAGAAATCTTTGAAAATTTAGTTTGTCTAATTTGGATTTAAATAGATTGAGATATGTTAATTTTAGTGAGTAGGAGTCACTGCTGAAATTACAGTCCTAATCAAGAACCATCTAATTGTCCATTAGTAATATTAATTGTTAATTTCATGAAATAATTATGGAAATATTTGAGAAATATTGGAAGATGATTATTTCCTTAATTGACTTGTCCTCATCCAATAAATTGATTAGATTTGATCTAAATCATAATTGGAAACATAATCATCAAACTCCTTGCTTGAATAGGATTGGGAATTTATCTAGGAAATTTCCTTATAATCAAAATTTTTTGATTATTACTATATGGTATAATTTCGGTTGAAGAACCGATGATCATTTCAAGTACAAATTGATCTATTTGGCATTATCCTTTCTTGAGGTGGATATGATGTCTAGTCGGAGAGCATTGGGGTAGCGGGTTGTAACGTATGTGGTCCGTCCTACTCTCGTCGGTACTGGCCATGACAACAGGTAGGGACACGATAATGCCGGAGAAATCAAGATGCATTTTTATAATTATTAAAATTCGAATTAATACGTACTTTGAGATAATACCATATATATATTCAAGTAAAACAACCAAGTTTGTTGATTGAATTGGATTGATAATTAGTTTAATATGATTGAATTAATTATATCCAATTAAAAACACTCTATTATGAATAGATGTGTATTTCCCTTGGAAGAATTAATCGTAATGAATATGATTCATAATGATTAATTAGAATTTGAACGTGATATGGAGGATCACATAAGTGACATCCATGGTCTCCCGTCAAGGCAGAGAGTTCCGTCGCCAGGGATTGTATGTAGGAGACGCATGTCCGAAGTGACAGCTCTTGTATGCAAGCGCATCTGGATCGGGCTCTTCGCTTCTCGAAAGAGTAAGGATGTATGCGTAGTGACCCCAATATCTGGACCTCATATTATTGGGGCGATATTGGATTGCGCATAGCGAGTTGTATTCCTATTGACGGTTGTTCAATTAATGGCGGGTAAACATCGCCTTAGGGGTGGTGGGCCCGGGTGTTAAAGGCCGAATTGGGAGATGCAAGTTGGACTTGCAAGGTGGAATGCGTTCCTACTTCTTTTTATCCAAGTTGCAGGTTCTCATATTATTGGGATGTAATGAAGATAAGAAGGAGATCCCAGATCTTGCTTGAGATATAATGGTAAGTATATCTCTTACATTGAAAGTGATTAAGGGAATGAACTTTCAATGTTGACAAGGCAAGACAACTTTGATATAAAAATTCCTAAATCAAAGTAAAAAATGTATATATATACACTTATGTAAATTTCTTATTTCAGATAATCCTTCATTAAACCCACTCAATGTTATACTCAATAATAACCAGTAAAATATCATGGATTGGACTCATGATCCAGATATTGTACTTGCAGTTGGACACATAATGTATGTGGTTGCAATGTGCAAGTTTCCTCATAATAGTGAGGAATGACAATTAAATGGATAATAGGACTACAACCCTAGGGTTTGTATTTCACTATAGTATTGATATCATCAAATGTACTTTGGAAGTGACATGTCGATGATGATCGCAATTGTCAATTAATCCTTATAAAAATCTAAGAAGATATTCTGGAATACATATGTGCTCTTGACATTTATCATGAATGAGATGGTTCACTACATCATGCAGAATGGTGGCTCTATAAGAGATGATGTATTCAAAATGTTTGAATACCTACCTGAACCAATGATTTTTAAAGAGTTTAGGTGGATGTAGATACGATGAGTGTCATCATTCTACTGTCTATACTCTAGTCATTCATGAAGCTTCGTAATATTCATATTGTATGAATTTAATGAAGCATGTTATGTTGAAATGTTCTTACATTGAATTCTTTTGAATTTAACATAAGAGATCCTTAGTCTTAAGCAATGGTTGTTTATAGATAAAGGGAGCGCAGTGGAAGCATGGGTCAGACCCAAGATAAGTAGGATAGTCAAAGAGTTGACAGTACTTCTATGACTTCCATATGACATCCAGATAGTTGGATGAATGCCAATACTGCAATGAGTCGATGTATTGATAGTATGACTATCTGGACTATCTAGGATCCTTAGTGAAGAACTCAGATAGAGCATCAGAATAATCTACATATAATCATTTACTTTGACTTACTTATTTGATAAGATAAAGTCTAATAATTGTATCTCAATCTTCTAAAAAACACTTGCCATAGGTTGCATATGTTTTAGAAAACTGGAAAATTTGATCTTAAGGTTTATAGTTGTCCACATGGATATTGATGCAATTGTTGCAACAATCTCTGTTGGATTGATAGACTTGTTAATTTCAATGGGAGAGCCCTTAGTCTTAGAGAATGTCTCTATGACCTAGATATAAGAATACACTCATTGTTTGTTTCTAAATGTTGGAAATAAACATGAATTCTGAGACAGAACTATCATAAAGAGTTATGATGGATATATTTCAGATAGTAATCTAACATATAGTGGACTCCACAAAATTAGAAAATTAATGAATGGTTCATTAACATTTCTAAATACTGAAATTAAACCTTAAGATCAATAAAAGGATGAAGATCATTTGACAATGATCTAGCATCAAGCCTTGGACATTTGTCTATTGATTTGATCAATAGACTAGTAAGAGATTAAACTTTAGAATGTCTAAAATTTCAAAACTTACATACTTATGAATATTGTATTCAAAGTAAAAATGCCCAATACACCCTTCTTTGGGAATGGTGTAAGATGTCAAGGTATTCAGGATCTCATACATATTGATGTATGTGGATCATCTATACCATAGTAAACATTATGGATATCTATTGATGATTATGTATGATATGAGATTTCTTCTCTTCACCTAAGAAACCTTTGAAATGTTCAAAGATTTCATAAATTTGGTTTGGAACCAAAGTCTGAAGGAAGGTGAAAATGAATTTGGTCTAATCTAGGTAATCCGTACCTATTAGATAAATTCAAAGAATACCTTATGGAGAAAAGAATATCATTCCTATCTCACTCCTCCTGATAAACCTGAACTCAATAGAGTTGTAGGGAGATACAATTGGATCATGTGTGACATGATTTGATCAATTATGAATTTTAGCATAATTTCCTCTTAGTATCCAGGTGTATATGTAGTAGAGACTACATTATATATCCTTAATAAGATTCCATGCAAGTAAGCTGGAATTGAGCACTAGAGAGTGCTACTTCATTAGAAAAATAAAGGATGGTATAGATACCTACTTTATAACCTTGAGATTCTTAAAAGATCTCATCTCCGAGAATATGATTCTTAGAGGATGACTCTCTTGAGAATCAATATGAAAATGAAGTATAGGAACTCATTTGATCTTGAGATGATAATGACGCTCCTAAAATCGAAAATTAAAAGGACAAAAAGATGAAACACTAATACCTCTTCAAATGAGTTTGAGGATGTATTCCATGTGTTAGTTAAGTCTGACAATGATTGGACTTCATGTGATGAAGCTTCTGAAGATCATGACATGGAAAGATGGATGTTAGCAATAAAGTCTAAAGTAGACTTCATATACAAGTGTTGTATATGGACCCTCGAGGATCGACCTATATGGGTAAGACCCATAAAGGTATAAATGGATCTTCAAGAGAAAGAAGTCAAGATTGCATTCCTCTCTGAGGATATTCACATGAAGTAGCCCCAGGGCTTCATGGTTGAGGAAAATAATGTATGCAAGCTAAAGAATCCATCTATGGACTAAAATAAGCTTCTTGTAGCTGGAACATAAGATTTGATGAAATTATAAATGTTATGATTTCAGATAGAGTCTTGATGATCCATATGAAGCTTAGTGGGAGTGCCATTTGTGTTCATCATGCTAAATGTAGATAATATCCTAATCATTTTAAAATGATATAAGGATGATAATAAGTGTTTTGTAGGGTGGCTATTCCATATCTTGAAATATGATTTCAAGGATACCTCTTAGATCTCAGTTCTGAAGATGTTCAGAAGAAAAGAGAAGAGGATATTGGTACCGTCACATTTATAGTACACCTTGGACATGTTCCAGTCTTGGAAAAATCCAAGAAAGGCTTCCATCCCTTAAGATATGGTACTGACCTATCTAAAGGGATAGCACCTCAAGGAGTTGAGGAAGTGAATGCTAGAACTACTTGCACTTGTGCATCAATTACGAGAAGCTAAGTGTATGCTAGATGTGTACAAAAGCCAGATATCTGTCATGTAGTGAAGTAGTAAACTGTTACTAACCCTAATATGGAGAGAAAACACTTAATTGCAGTAATAACAATATCTTCATAGAGGACAAGATTTTTGAGACAGTGATCTCAAAGTCTTATCTTCAAAAACTTAAGACTTTATAGATAGAGATCTAAAAGGTCTTAACTGTGGATACCTTAGGAGATAGAGATCTCCAGGAATAAGGGTATTCTGATAAGGATTATGGAAATACTGGTTATGATAATTATAAGGCTATAGTGTCAAGGACACTATAACCAACAAAATTGAGTATTGGTTGCATAAGATGCAACATTCGCATTAGATGCGAGCACTGTTACTGGGGATACGCAAGTGTCGTAAAAGGACTTAGCGTAGTCTTGCGGGAACATAGTGACTGATCAGCTTACTTAGCTATTTTCTTAATAGCCTATGATTGTCACATGAGTGTGGGTCTAAATGATTAGCCCATTAATGGCTCTTTGGGCTAGTGGGAGATTGTTGGACATGCGAGCCCACAACAAGCCATTATGCAATAAATGTTATTGCAAATATCATTCCCTGATCTGAAATGAAGGATGGATAATTTGCATAATATGTCCCTTAGTACAATTAGGGTTATGTACCATGGCCATCTTAATAATCATATAGTTGTTGATTCAATTATTGAATCATAGAGGTTGGTGCTTGGATGAATATCTAAAGGGTTAGATTGAGGACTCATCAAGCATTGTCAAATGATTGTTAAGAGATGATCTCCAGAATGAGTAGGAGATGGCAATCCTTTCTCAGTTAGGCTGGTATCTGACCGACCTCTTGATGCAGGTCCTCTGCATAGGAATAGAGATTCGAAGGTGTCAGATTAGTTAGGTCAAAGAGTTGACTTAATGAGATCGAGATAACCAAAGTCCTATATCGTATGCTGTCATGATACAGGCACGCATCCTCTGACTGGAGATAGATGTGTTACTATATGTCTGAGTATGTACATTTGGCAGACCAATAAGTTGATGACCTAATCAAGGTCTATACACCGGCGCGCTGGTGTGCATATAAGGGCATATGAGTAATACGATCTCTCAAAGGGATCATACAGGCTCATTTACTGAACCGAAATGCATGAGCTCACTCATGAGATATTGGGAAGAATCAAATTCCGTGTACGGTCGTCTCGCTTTGGAAGCTTGACTGAATTTGTAGGTTTGATATAACTTTTGGAAAGTATATGATCAAGACCTAGGAATGATATATGCTTTTGAAAAGTATATGATTGATACCGACTCCCAATGATCAAATGAGAAACTTACTTATAAAACCCTGAAGTAGACACTGTAAAGTTGATCTAATACTTCGGGTTTATTCTGAGTCTTCCGATATGCAGGATGTACAGGTATTGGGAATACCTGAGGGTGATGTGATCATAAACGATTGTATAACCATGATGCTTCCATTCCTTGGAAGTGATGAAACGGGTCTGGATTTTAGTGACTCCTCTCAGTAGAGAAGTAACCTTATCTTGGTCCAAATGTTGGACATTGATGTGAATGTGATTCACATGCAATGAGAAGATTAGATTTGCGGTCTTGATTTAATCAAGCATCTATGGGAGGCCCGCGATCTGGATCTGAGATATGATCTCAATATCCAAGTCACTATATGTGGAACAATACAATCGCCCTATCCTTATCTCCAAGTATCCACGGAGAAAGCGCATTATCCTTGAAAGGGTTCAAGATAATTTCATTATTGATATGAGTATCCGAGCATTGAGAAAATGGATAACTAAATGTGATTTAATTATCATGATTAATATGAATACGATTCATATTATAAAGAGAGCTATCTTAGATAATTAAATGTGATTTGATTATCAAAGATGAAAATAATGTGAATGTGATTCATATTATTTGGGTACATGAGAATAGAGATCCAAGATGATTAAATGTGATTTAATTATCATGGATATGAATAATATAGATAGCAATATCCATATTAGTCATATATATTATAAATGTGATTTATAATATAAGAGAGAGCAATTTGTAATTTACATTTGTTAATTAATTGTTGGTGTGAATTGGATTCACATTGGATAATTAATTGTAAATGTAATTCACATTTTATTTTGGGTTGTGAATGCGATTCACAAATTCCAATGGCAAGATTGCAATATTCACAAAATCATTATGAATTATTTTTGTAGAATAATTTACAGCAATTGTTGTTGTCATAAATTGGAGATACATGGAATAATGTAATCAAGGGAGATTACATTGGAGATGCTCCTTCCATAGGAGGGACGGCTACCTATTCCTATTAGGAAAGGGTGGCCGTCCACTCCATGTATATGGAAGGATGCATTCCCTTTTTCCCATTATCTCCATATTTGTTTGATTTAATTTGAGATTGATTTATATTGATTTATCGATATAGATTTGATCTAAATTAAATTAATTGTTGTTGGCTTTTTATCAACACAAATCTTAGCCATCAAAAGAAACACAATCAATGAGGACCATTGGATTTGTGTTGCCCATAGATTGAGATCCATGGATCCCAAAATATTATAAAAGGAGAGACACCCCTTTTCTCTTCTTTACACACAATACACAAGAGAACATAAGTCTCTCTCTCTACATGTCTACTCTCTCTCCCTCTCATGTGGTCATCCACCATGGATGCCCTAGAGAGGTTCTCCATCCGCAGCGTTGTCGTTATGTTGCCCAATCATTTGCTCAGATCTCCGTCTCCTTCGATGTGCCTCGCTCGTAAAGAAGACGTCGGATCTCATGTGTCGACATCAGGAGATCCGCCGCTTGGATCATCAACATGGATTGCGAGAAGCACGCGATTCATCCCCGCGCTCGCAAGCATCTCCTCCGTCGGATCGGACTTGAGACAGGAAGTCTCTTCGTTTACAGACTCGATTGCAACCACGCTTCAAGAGATAATCCTATTACTTATTTGTGGTTTAGACGAAACGATCCGAGAAGTGTTCTTGGATCATGTGGTTTCATCGCATAAAAAAATTTATTTTCTTCTGCATAAAACAACTAGTGCGACTAGTCGTTCTTCGTCGTATTCGATATGATGCTCACGCTTCTGTGATGCGCTTAAGGATCTAACCATATACTTCATCCACAAAGTCCGGATAAAAATAACTCCAATCGGCCATCTCAGAGACAAAAGGAAATGATCGGGAGAATACGAATGTCAAATCAATATATGTGAGAAAAAGGTGCAAATGCATAAAGATTAATATACACATAAACAATCACAAACAAATATACACAAAACAAACCCCTCAATTCACCTACTCATCATAAATGAGGACCGTAAAAGTTCGATCTTTTTATCTTTTCAAAATTTAGAGTTAGGTGACAAACACAAAGTTGTACAAGCTAATAGGTAGGCATGGGATTAGGGCACTAATCCTTAGTGTGTACATGGAAAATAATATGCAAATACAATGAGGGGGTTACTCTCTCCAAGACAAGAATTTTTATTTTTGATTTTAGGATTGAGTAAACTTAGTAGTCTCATTTTTATTGGTTATCGCTTTTTGTATTTTTTTAATAAAAATGCATGATCCTAATGAGGAGTCAATTCCTTTTAGTATCCTATGTAGTCCAAATCAGAGAAGAGAGTCGGGAAAGCAATGCGAGGCAAAGACAATGATGAATGTTAAATAGAGATGCTCACCTTGCCTCCAGATCTCTTCATTCAAGGATGCTAATAGAATTGAAACCTAACAATATGAAATGCAAATATGATGAAATTACCCTAGACAGAATATGCTATTATCGAGAAACACTAGATGCTAATTATCTAGAAAGGAAACCTAAGCTCTGATTTTGGAAACCTCTCGGTGCCCACCACAATAGATCCTGCAAGTGTTGTATGAGGTTTCTCGAGGCACGCGGTCTCAAGTCCAAATAATTAAAATTAGATTTGACTAAGTCCAAGCATGAATATATAGGTACAAGCATATATAATTAAGTGTTTGGACCTTAATCCATCAACAAGCAAATGATATAACTAGGGATCAATGACATAAAATAAATAAAAAAGAAAATCGTGAAACAAAGAAAAAGAGAAGTGAAGAAAACATGACAAAAACCGATGAGGCCCCCAAGTAAACAATCACTTGGGGCAGTGGACCTTGTGAAGTGTCAAAGTCCTGGAGAGTCCAAATATTACAATTATAAGTGTGTGTATCTCTTACTTAAACTACAAATAGAAATAAAATAAAAAGCAAATGGATATGTCTTCAAACTCCTCAAGTTCTCTCTTGTTGCTCTCTCCTGCCATCCATGTTAGAAAGTTGACTCCTCGTCTAGGGGATGCACCAATTCTCCTAAGAAATCTATTCTTGATCCACGGTCCCTCGCAACAAGGTCAAACAAGAGAAAGGGTCAGACAGTTCACAAACAATATTAAATAAAAATTACAAATAGATAAAGAGACGATATAGACAAAAGAGAAGAAGGAACAAACAAAGATATACAATATACATGGCACTACTCCTCAGTAATGACGCCATTTGAAATAATGAATTTCTAGATGATCGTGTCAATCCACTAGGCAAGTCAACAATCATTGAATTAACCACTCAAGAAAATCGCTAACTTCAACAATTAACCCACAAATAAATATATCAATGCAAATAAATGTGTGCAAAGTCGGCAGACCATGTATGGAGGCTGAGGCCTGCCCAGTGCCGAAAGGTCAAGGAAGTCAATGACCTGATGACAGGGAGCCGGCGATCGAGGGTTCACGGCGGCCGTAAATATAATGCCTCGATGCGGTAGCGAAAGAGATTACAAAGGAGATCGAGTCAGTTCCGACCCACACGAAAAGCATCACGATCTTGGCGGAGAGAGGCTCGGTGAAATATTGACTCTATTTAGTCTATGAAGATTACCAAAATATATAGTCGCTTTATAATATATTTTCCTTAACCTTGACTGAAATCAAAATTCCTGACTCTGGGATTGGCTTCGTTCCTTTCATACGACGCTTAGGTGGAAGGCGGAGAAGGCCTCCTTTCGGGGGGCGAGCTGTCAGTGAGATACGTTAAAATTTATCTTATTTAACTCTATAAAGTTTGTGTATAATGCAAGTATGTAGGGTGTCGAACATAGGGAGCTAATGGTAGATTGGGCAAATGAATGCACGAAATTTATGCTTCTTCTTGTCTTCTTTTTTATGTGGGTTTTTAATTTTATATATTCTTTTATACATTTAATTTTTATATTTTTAATTATTTTTATTTTATAATTTTTATTTCTTTTTTATGTTTTCTGATTTTAAATTTTCTTTTAATATAAATATAGGGATATATGTAACTATATGTATATAATTTAGGATAATAGATTTAAAAATACAACAAATAATAAAAAAAAAAGTGCAAAAATATTTTTGTATTTCCTATATTTTTATACTATTTTTTTGATTTTTTATGTATTTTTGCTAATTTTTATAGATTTTTAAAGTCAAGAATATCCCAAAACAATGATTAAATAAATATGCTGAATTGCTTCAGAATTTAAAATTATTAAATAAATCTAAAATTTTCCAAAACTATTTAATTAATAATATTTTTAAAAGGAAAATTCAGATATAATCTATTTAATTTTTAGTCTTTTTCTTTTTCTATTTTTAGGAATTTAGGTATGGAGTTACAAAATACTAAAATACACAAAACAATATATTATTTTAGAATTTTTAAAAATGGTTTTATATTTTTATTAAATTTTAATTAAAACATATCCAAAATTGCTCTTTTTTATTTTTAGAAAATAGGTAAGATCCCTCAAATGCAATTCTAAAAATATAACATGAAAATAAAAGCTAGCACCCACAATATCTTATTTTGTGTAGTTTTTGAGCATGGATGATATATTTAATAAAAGAAATACAAACACAAAAATTAATGAATTGAAAAGGGTATTTTTGCAATAAAAATTAAAGTCAGGGATAAATATGCAAATAATCCAAAAAGCTACAACTAATATTTAAAGTTTGGGAACTAAGTGTAAAATACAAAACTCACGAGGGGTTTAATGAAAAATGCCCACCTCATGTGGGCTCATACGTGAGGTGACCTGGCATAGGCCCACAAGTAAATACGTAAAGATAGGGGGTTTGCATGCAAATATTACAAAAGTTTCAAATTAATTGATTAAGTTACAAGACCAAAAAGAAATGTATAAAAATAGGGGATAAATATGCAATCACCCCCAAATGTACACATGATCCAACGGTTGGATGGTGATTACTTATCCATGTGGTTGTCTATCAATGACTGATACCACTTCTACGATCAATGCTCTCGATTAGTTCTCGCTTTTAATCTGACGGTGGAGTAGTGCAAGATGCAACGACTGAAAAAAGAACTAGGACATCCTTGCTATCCAACAGTTGCTGCTCTTCACCAAGAACAGGAAAGATGGGAACCTCGCTCTTGGTACAAAATGGAGCTGACGCTCCTTTGTAGTTGTTGGTACCCTTAAAAGGATCTAGGACCCAGCAATGGGGTCATGGTTGCTCGGTGGAGCTTCGATGAATAGGGGACCTTCCTTGTCATAAAAAATGCCTTAATGAGGATTAGATCCTCGAACACCTGCAAAGTAAGCACAATGTATCAAAATGGGGGTTGTTGGCAGTCGTTTTGGTGGGAAACGAAGCGTGATGGGGTCGAAGTGGATCTCTCCGACGAGCGACGGATGTGAAGAGCTGATCTCCAGCTCCATGATGGATCTAGGTGAACGAAGGGGAGCAAAGCGAAGAAGAAGCGTGGGGGAGAGAAATGGTAGCGATCGTTGGCTCAGAAATAGAGTGATCGACGGTGAAATGATTCGCCGGAGTGGAGCTCCAGCGAACTACAAAGATGGATATTTATGACACGATAATGGATGAAAGGCTAAAACAAATGTAGAAAGTAAATGCTACCTGAAAAGCAACATAAACTAAACTTGAGCGGTTGTTGGCCGCGAGATTGGTACCTCATGGCGACAACCCGCTAGAGATGGTGGAATCGACCTTCAACACTCGGCCTCTCCTCTCCAAGTGGTAGGGCAAGGTAGCTGTCACCTTACTAGAGGCCAAGAACATGAAATGAAGCAATAAATCGAATGGAAGGGATTCAAAAACTCGAGAAAGAATGGGGCAGAGCTCTTTTTATAGGTGTCAAGTAAGGGTGGAAGATCGAGGCCAAGCGCTCGATTTAGAACCGCAATCCTTGAGGAATCAAGGGTGCGTGATAAGTGATTAATCGAGAAATAAGTGAAGAAGGAATCAACCTGTTTTGATGATTGCGTTGATCTGAGAGAAAAGGAGAAGAGGGGGTCAAAGCTTAGTTCTGACAGGACTACAGCTGGGGAGAAGAGTTGACTTGGGTCAATGGTAGACTCAATCTGGTTGATCCATGTGGACCAACCAGGAAAAAGGAGATCTGAAAGTATTTGTAAATTCATTAATAATTAGTGAATGAATTAATTAAAATTAAGTTATAAAATAAAGATATCTATTATTTTCTGTAGTTCAATATGAATTTTATTTATTTTTATAAGTTGATTTATTGTGAGTTACCTTTGAGGGTGATATATATAGGTATATTGACCTATGTTTTATATATTTTATTTTTATTATATATTATATATTTTATTATTTTATTTTCATAATTTATATAATTATATCTTATTTTATACACATAATATATTTTTATTATATTTTTTGATGTATATTGTACACTTAAATAAATTTGTATACTTATTATATAGGTATAAGTATTGTATATTCATTAATCTATTTTTAATACTATTTTATTTTAGTATTTTATTTATGGTTTTATTCTATTCTAAATGTGTACATATATTATAAATAATATATACAAAATTACAAAAAAATACAAAAATTATAAAATTACAAAGAATAAATAAAATGATTATTTTATTTAAGTAAACTATACAATAGGGATTTAAATCCTAACTTTTACATTTTAACTCTAAATTGGATAAAAATTCCTTCATTAAGTAATTTATTAAAAGTTATATACAATTAAAGGTGATTTTGGCACATTTTGAGTTTATATAGAGAAGATATGGGTCTGGGAAGTTTGGGTTTTGCTTTTTATTTATAGTATAAAATGTACATTATATATTAACTTTGTGTGAAATGAATTTTGTATTTTTCTATATATTTTTATCTAAAACTTTTGTGCATAAAATTTCTTTAATTGATGTATAAATAAGAATAAAATCGGTCCCAAAAATGCAATATTGAATGTTAAAGATTAGGATTTTTATTGTATACTTGATCCTTATCTCCCCCTACTTTATTCCTTGTCGACCCAGTCATCAAGATGACTAGGTCTCAAGGTTTAGAGTCATAAAATACCTTTGGCATTTTATTTCGTTTTCTTTTCTTTTCTTTATTCTTTGATTTTGGGCTTTAAACAATGTATTTTATATAGTATTTATATTATAAATAGTGAATGTTAAAATGTACAAAATAATGATATTTACATGCATTTAATGATGGTTTAAAGGCAAAAATGAAAGAATAAAGGTGATGAAAGGGAGACTCATCAAGAACGATGGATGGTAGTCCGTGATGTTGCTTCCAAGAGCAACGATCTTCACCTCAATACTCAAGCGATATGGAGAAGAAGTTGGAACAAAACCTAGAGGTTTGCTACGTCAGAGCATGACTACCACTATAGATCATTGATGAGCCTGAAAATTGCCTCTTTATTTATAGAGAATTGAAGTATAGGAGGCGAAAAATGATTCATCAAAAACACAAACTTTGAATGTTGATAATTTTTCTTGGTAAGTGTACCACGTTTGAATACGGAGAACATTGATTTTTAGTTGTGTGGTTTTAAATTTATTTATTTATTTATTTTCCGATTAATTTATGTGTTAGAAAAATGAAATGCAATGAAACGATGAAGATGTGTCGCGAACAAAATAAACAGAAAAAATGAAACACCGGATTTGTGAATTACTATTTTTGATCCAAATAATGATGAATCAATATCCTCAAAATGAAATCACAGATCAAATCAATCAAAATCTAGATGCAGGAAAGAGGATTAATAGATCAATTTGTACTCCTGCAAAAAAAATTGACTCCTCAAAAATATGATGAATAATTCTTTTTCCTTGGATGAGCCCCTACACGGATTAAATTCTTCAAATAATGATTTCCAGCCAATGAAAGAATATTAATCTGCAAAATATTCTCAATTGATTCCCTATAGAAAGATCATTGATTTTCTCAGTAAAAGAGTACAGATTTGTCAATAATCAAGCCTACAAATATTAAGAAGTTCAAATAATAATAATGATTATTAACCAGCCTCAGATCTGTCTACATGATATATAATATTTAATAGCACGGAACAAGCTTCAAATCGATATATTATAAGCTACAATCAGAGTTCGTATGAGCATGATATGATGAAATGAAATAACATGGGCTAAAATGTAATAAAAATAACTATTTCTCCTTCAAATAGGTCCCTGGGAGGACTTATATGTAATATCTAAAAACTACCAAGTCTCAAGAGAAATTTGCCCAAATAACCCTGTGTGGGGCACGTGACATGGGCTAGTGGGGACATTTCTGCAATTTTGGAGGAGGGTGAGGGTACGGGTATAATTTACCCTCCATGCATTTGCGTTGCACGTGCCACAGGTGGTTTGGAGGGCGAGGCTGAGGCTCGAGCACCCAAACCTATGTGGTGCTTACGGATGCTTCGGAGGGCCTGAGGCTACGATACGGTTGACCCGAACTTTGAGGTTGGGGTGAGGCTCGGGGAAAGAGACATGGTTTCCTCGTGGCCATCAGATCAAGGCTGGCCCTTGATCCAACGATTGTTAAAGATCGAGGGTGAGTGGCGAAGGGGGAGTTGGGGCTCCGTCGAGGTGGAGATCATGGCCTTGGAGCACGGTCGAGGTGTGCATTGGGCGCATCATCAGAGGGTTTCCGCACTGGTGAAGTGCGACGGAGGTGAGTGAGGCAGAACATCTGGAGTCGTGGAGCATGCAGAAGAGTGGGGACTCCGTTGAGTGGCATGCGGGGCAAAGTAGTTGGACATGCTGTGCTCGACCTCAGGCGACACACGCCCGAGGTCGAGACGGTGGGTAAGCAGGTCGAGGTGGTTGCTGGTGCGAAGAGCAGTGATTGAAGGGTGCTGCTGGCAAACGGAGATGAAGCTCCGCATGAGGATCTGCAAGGGCGTCACGCAATGGGAGACTGTAGGATGAGCACGTGCGGCAACCACAGGGTCGTAGTGGTGTGGTGGAGCGGGCGCTGACTGGAGGAGGAGGCTCCGCAAGTCAGCTAGAGCAGTTGACGATGTGGGGGTAGTGGTTTTCAGAGTAGAGATGAGGTGCAGTAGGTGATCGAATGCAGATGTGGAGAGGAAAGAAGAACAAGGAAGAAGAACAGAAGATGTGGGGCTTCGTCAGAGATTGGAGGAGCTGGAGGCTCTCATCCATGTGATCACTCGAGCCACATGGCGATGTCGCGAGCTTCTTAGTTCAATGAGTTGCAACAGGGGAAGAGAAGCCCCTGGATCATGCTGAGAAAGAGGTCATCGCCGGTTGAGTACGAGACCCCTGTTATAGGTCTTGTCTCAAGCTCACTCTCACTCTCTCTCTCTCTCTCTCTCTCTTTCAGATGATGGCGGATGGGGAAGAGGGCCGACACTAGTGGGCTAAATAGGAGGCAAGGGAGGTGGAGCGGTTATGGGAGAGGAAGAGGCCGAGGAGAAAGGCATTACATGGAGGGGAATGTGCGGTGGTTGTAACGGTAGTGGGTGGCGACGATCACGGAAGAAAGAGGAGAACGACCAGTCGTAGGAGATGGAAAGGGGGAAGAGAGAGTCACGTGCGAAGCACGTGACCGAGGTGGGGATGACGGGTCACATGCTCTCCACGTGATGGAGAGAGAGAGAAAAGAGAGGGAGAAAGAAAGGGGTGCCACATGGCACACCCAGGGGCTACCACGTGAATTTCAAATTTAAAAGAGGAATAAAAGTAGATAAGAAATATAAGGAGACCTCATAATAAAAAATTTCCTTTAAGAAGTTGTTCGTCTCGATGAGATCTAACACTTTCATGAAGGGATCGGGAGCAAAAGAGGTCATCTGTACAAAGTGGTGTTTTTGGTAGACTCTATGTGTATAGAAAACTGACTTTTTGGAGATTTACAATTTTCGGTGATTTTAAAGAGTACAAAAATATAGAAAATTACAATAAAATACAAGACACTTAATTACACATTCATCTAATTTTTGTATTTGTAGTAAATAAGAAAATAGGGGAATAGAATATAGGTACGAAATGTGTGAATTCTGTACAGACTCACAATGGATACTCGAACACAGTCAGTTTCTTTGATTTCAGTCTTGATTTAGATTTGGAATTTTGTATCGCTTAATAAAACTTTCATCAAAGAACACAAATGAAGAAGAAATAAAATTAAAAGGGTCAAATATGTACATAAAAACTTAAGTCAACAATCACAAAAAGCTAAAATGCACAAAAGAGGCCCCAAATCCGACTTTACATACGACCTCTGAATTTTATTGGTCTTGTTTTGAAGGTATTTGAAAATGTAGTACTGTAAAAGTGAGTAGACCAAAATCGGACACTCTATGAGGAAGATATGCGTGTTTTAGTCTATCAGATGTGAAATTAGGACCTGGGTTTATTTGACACTTATTTGATTTAGCAATTTTTTGTATTTTTTATTCTTGTTAGTAATATCTACACAATGGAGGTGGTTAGGGTCTATCGGAGTTAGGATGAATTAATTAAAAAAGAGAAGTTAACATCTTCAATTTACATTTGGATTCTTGAGTTCCTTATTCTATGCAATTATGCATGGTAAAATGCGAATATTATTAGCGCGTGTATGAATGCTAATGATGTGATATTAATTATTAAATGCATATGAACTTTGGGGAACATAGCCTGATTGACCAATTTTAGAATGATGAATATGAGATTCATCAATCATAGCTAATCTCGTCCAATCCGTCGTCACTCAAAGAAACCAAAGTTGTCATATCATGGCTTAGGTGCTAGAGAATATGGTTTTAAATATGACTTGTATGTCATATTTGGGCTTTGAAGGTGTTTTTATTTTATAATTGGGTTTCGATCAAGGAGACGAGGGTGAGTTAGTGGAAAGTAGAGGGAATACTCCTAGCGATGGGTTTTGCGAGAGAAGAAATCAATGCAGAAGGGTTGCTTATTTACAGATGAGGGCAGTTGGATGTTAAAGTGTCTTGGAGGTTGGACCGATCGAGGGGGAGATAGAACAGAGATCAAGTGATGGAAATGGGGCCTTAAATAGTTGCATAATGGTGATATGGGTGATGTATGGTATGCAATAGATGGGTTGAAGCAGAGAGAGGTGAAGACTCGATGGTCAATAGAAATGGGATGATGTGGAACTGGGGAATTGATCATGAGGTACCACCGACCATTGACTAGGTCAATGTATGGGTTAGAGGCATATAGACTGACTAATTAGGAGGTGCCATGCTGCATTGAAACTTGACAAGTAGACTTGATACGCAATCAACTACAAAAATCAAAAAAATAAAGAACTAAAGAAAAAATACAAAACAAAAACTAAATGTCCTTGATTAAAAATGTTTTCTTCATAAAAGAACTACATTTTTCATTAAGAACTCAAAACCTAATTTGGCCTAAAATAAAAGGTAGCACTTTTATTAGGCATTTTAGGTGTATAAAACACCCATGTTTAGCCATTTTATTTTTTTATTTTGTTTTTTAATAAACTATTTATATAATATAACATATTACACTAATGTCATACTTAATACATATTTCATATTTTTTGGATTTTCAATAGGTGATTAGTAGTTAAAATAAACGTCTTTTTAATATGTACAAGACACCTCTTCTCTCTTCGTTATTTCCTATGTTCTTCTAATTTTTTGTATTTTTTCTTTTGTAGTGACATAATATACATAATATATTTACAAAAACAAAACAAAAATAAATTTAAATTATCTAGGTTTTTTGCATAAAATATAATCACCTTGATTGAATATATAGGTGCAATCTCTCTCTTTCTTTTATTTTTATTTTGACTTTTTTATATTTTTAATTTTTTTAATTGCTTTTATATGTTAAATAATACTTATCAGATCATGTAACCTATGAAGAAATGCTAAAAATTTCACATATATATATATGCTAAAGGTTGTAGCTCGAATTTCAACTCTTAAGCGAATGAAACGTGTTTCATCACCTACGAAGTAAAGTGATTGATCAGTATCAACAACAGTGATTGATTAGTGGCTATTGATCAATTAGATCAGTATGGGTGATCAGTCAATGTTGGCTTGAACCTGAAATCAACTATCATTGAAGAAAGAGTCTTTAACATTGAATCTTTCTACAACTTCACTATTGAAAGTCCTTTTCTTCTTCTTTGAGATGACCATCTCCTTCAGCTTGTTTTTAGGATAAGGTTTTGTCATCCTTGTTAAATAATGTGCTTGAATAAGTGAATATATTTCCTTTTGTCCTTCGTTCTCATAAATTTGCTTTTTTATGTTTTATCTTAGAGCTATGTTGTCTTAAAATCTAAAGTATTACTTATAGTCATAAATTTGTTACCATTAAAATAATAACATAATTAGCAAGCATAAGTTTTGCTAACCAAGACATAAGAAAAAGTTTGAGAAATTGATTAATAAAACTATAAAATTCGTTTAATCATTATACCCAAAAACAAAATGAAATGTCATCCCTTACCATCAAACACTGAAAATGAGCCACATTCTACATCACTCAACATAGGATCTTCAAGAAATTATATGGTGACCTTAACTTCACTCTAACTACATGAAAATTCATAATAACCCCATAAATACCTCATATCAACTAACAAATCTCATTTCCTTTCTTGTTCCTAATCTTCACTGCTTATTTTATTGACAAGGAAGAAGAACCTCATGCCACATTCCTCTAGAGGTTATGAGATCATGCACTATGAATTGGGTTTATTCCCCTACCGAGATGTGGCCCAAAATAATCTTTACAGCATATCTCTAGGTGCAATCGAATCTTTGTTAGCATTCCATACATTTACATGTAAAATAATCAGGGTTGATAACACTGACGTGAGTAAGGCCAACCACCCATCCCTCAAAAAACATCTAGCTTTACAGCTAGTTAACTTCCTTTTCATCCCCGCCAACACTAGGATTGTAATACTTATGCTTAAAATCTTCTCTATGATCTCAAGATTGGAGGTCAATGTGAAAAATCGATTATTTACATATTAACTTCTCCCAAAATGAAAGAAAGTTAGATGAGTACATCAATGGTTAGGATCTAGGTAATTTCCATGTCTTGTCTAGGATTTCCCACAACCTAGGGCGCATTAACATAAATGATTGGATGCATGTGGTGGAAAAAAATCACCAATAAATATAAGGGATATAAGTCAGATATCCTTTGGCATCTTAAAAATCTCTCTAAAAATTATAAAGGGCTATAGAAAAGACCTGAAGAATTTTTATTGGAATGGAAATTAGCCATCTTCTAGGCAACACACTTACTTATACGTTCAACCTCTCAATGACTGCATCACATGCAAAATGCAAAATCAGCATATGTAGACCATGCATAACAAAATCAAGCAGCATAATCCAGAGTTCTAGTAGAGTTTTTGAGGAGGTATGTGATAACCCGCAGAAGTAGAGGTGTCTAATGTCTTGTCTTGGAGAGCTTACGACGTCCAACAAGTCGGATCCAACAATCGTTGTATTGATGCCTCTCTCGGCTATCAACACCCAACTCAAGCGTGTCAATCAACAATCAACCCACAGAATAAATTACCATTAAATCAAAGTGAGCTAAAATATATTATAACCTACAAATAAGTATGTATAGTACGCAAGTGTGGGGTTGAACCACAAAGGAGCAACGGGGATAGCCATAAAAATCGATAAACTATGAAGAAAATCAACAAATGTTTATGTGTGGTTTATAGGGGTTTTCTAATTTTTGTGTTTTTTAATATTTTATTTTTAATATTTTTTCCAATTTATGATTTTTTGTTTCTAACTTTATATTTTTTATTTTCTTCTTATATTTTTCTAATTTTTAATTTTCTTTTCTTTTTAATATGAAATAAGTATATACATAAGTTTATATATAATATGTATAATATAATTATTATATAGGATATAAATATATAATATATAATTAGGAAAATATATTTAAGTACAATATTTTTATTTTATAAGGTTTTAAAATATATTATAGGTATTTATAATAATAATATCAATATTAATAAATATATAAGTATATATAGTTACATATTGTCAATATAGCATTTATATTTATAAATATTGCTATAAATACTCAAAAATTACAAAATAAAAAGTTTTTTTTTATCATTTTTTAATTTTTTTCTATTTTTGGAATTTTCTTGAATTTTTTTACTAATTTTTCACTAATTTAATTGCTTAAAAAGTCCAAATCAATGACTTATAATAATAAGTTCGATTGTTTTGGAATTTAAAAATAGATAAATATCTCAAAAAAGTTCCAAAACATATTTTCGTCTATAATATATAATATATAATATAAATTAAAAATAGAAATAAATGTTTTTAGATTTTTTGTATAATTTTTAATGATTTTTATATGGTTTCAGGTTTTTACATTTTTAGGTGTTTTTGGTAATATCTTGCAAAAATAAAAAGTCTAAAAATAATATGTATAAATAAACACATAGATTTTTTTTAGAAATTTACAAATCATTTTATAATTTTTATTAATTTTTAAATGTAAACATGTGAGGCATGCATTATTTTTTATTTTTATAAATAGGAAAATATGTTAATTGCCTCAAGAAAAATACATGTGATTTAAAATAGTTTTATCAATTAAAATAATTTTCTTATAAACTTTTAGATGCAAAATGCTATTTTTAATAATGAAAATACGAGAAATAAAATTAATTGTGATGGCAGGGACCTAACTGCAATGAAAATAAAGTTACAATGTATTTCCGAACGTCCTAAAGAAATCTAAGGGTATACATGCAAAAATCCCCAAATATATACATAATAAATGCATTAACAGGGGTATTTTTGTAATATCCAAAAAGTTACAAGTCTTGATTGTAATTTTTCACAAAAATATAACACTAATATTGAAATTCCTTGGACCAAACAATAACATATAACACTGAGGGGTTTATGTACAAAATATCTTGTCCCATCATGTGTACACGCACATGATATGACGTGGATTGAACTTAAATGCAACTAAAATATATGTGAGGTTCAAAATGTAAATATTAAAAAAATTGAACTGTAAATGTAAGTTTATAGGCTAAATAACAATACAAAAACTAAGGGGAAGAGTGTGCAAAATACCCCTTGCGCGTTGATCAACAGCCGAGGTTCTTTCACTTGCCACGTGTCGATCTCTTGATGCGCGATGATGGTTTTTTTGAGCAGACTTGATTAGATCTCCACCCGATAATCCCACGATTGGCGGCGCTCCGATCCCACGGTTGCTACTTCATGGGACGAACTATTCATGATCGAACAATTTTCGAAGTATCTAGAAGAACGCTCCCAGAACCACACTCTGATGGGCTTAGATTCATCCTCCGATGTGATTCCGGTCATTGTTCTCCATGCGAATGGGCCCAGGAGGTTCTTGGGAGCCTTCCGCATCGACTAGATGTCTCAAAAAGGTCAAGGACCTAGCAATGGGGTCCTAGTGTCCCCATATGCCCTGACGACCCAAAGCTTAGTATTTGGTCTCTTGGTTCGATTCAACCCCGGATGGGGTCCATTTGGTTCAAGATGTGTATGATTAGCTTCATGGCATGAAAGCGAAGCTTCTGAGCCTAAAATCTGCCAAAAAAGCACGAGATGGCACGAGGCAGAGAAGCTCTAATGAAAGGTGGCAGAGAAGCCTCGTAAGACCTCGATTCATGCAGAATAGAAGGTGATCTAGTAGGGGTTTTGCGGAGAATGTGTACGAAGCGTTGGTGGATTGAAATAGTAGCTAGGACATCGGGAAACAGTAGCTGGAGCACTAGATTTGGTCAACTTCAAATTTCGGGTTTTATGAAATAAAAGGCCAAATCACACAAAATAAAAAGGCTAACTTAGACTACTGCTAATGCTACAAATAAAATATGAAAGGAAAAAACGATCTCATCTATCGTAGTATGACCGAGAGCATAAGGAGCTCCGTTGGAGGTCCGACGAGGGCTTGGATTGCTTCTCCTCCTCCTATTACACATTGCAAATCCACGAGGGACTCGCTATCACCTAGTTCTACTCGTTCGGCTAGGGATTTGAGGGTTCAAGGAGTCAAAGAAGGATCATATCAAAAATGGGGGAGGATGACGTGTATATGTACATGCAAAATTTGAATTGGGCATTGGCTCGATTCAGTGAACCTCCAATTGAGGAGAGATGTGTGTGTGTGTGTGTGTGTGTGTGAAAGTGTGTAGATCGAGGAACAAAAGTCAAGAAGCCGTCGAGTTGAAATGGTGTAAGGGGCAGTCGTGAAATTTGGGAGAATCGAGGTGGTCTAGCATTGACAAGAGCAGGAGCATGAGCTTAGGGGGCGAGGAGTTGACCAGAGTCAGTGTAGACTCGCCTCCCATTGGTCCACGTCAGGTAGTGGAAGATAAAACATGGAATAAATCCCTTATTAAATAGATTTAAAATAATAATTTGTTAAAATATTAAAAATGCTTATTATTTTATGTTGTATTTTATTATGATTTTTATTTATTTATACAGGTTAATTTATTATGTGTTGAATTTTGTGTGTATAATTTAGATATATTTACATATATATATGTTGTATTTTATTTTTATTATGTAATTTATATTTAATTATTTTGTACACAAAATTTTTATATTTTTATAGCTTCTTTAAATACCTATGTATATATTTTTATTTTATTTTTGTAAGTTTGTTTACATACTTAAATATCTAGAGATATATATTATGTAGGTGTAACATCAATATATTATACATATGTATCCCATAGCTTTATTTATTGCATTTTTATGGTTTATTTTGATTTTATTATATAAATGTATTTTAATAATATTTATAAATTTATAAAAATGTAAGAAAGTGAAAAATATAAAGAATAATTAAAATTGATTATTTTATACAAGGTTCTTGCACAATAAGGGCCCGAAAACCAACTTTTGCATCTTACTCCAATTTGAATGAACCACTTTCATTAAATATATAATTTAATTTTATGGATAATAAATGTGAGTTTGGTCAATTTTGAATTAGTATGGAGAAGATACAAGTCTGAGAATTTTCTTTACGGCCTTTTATTCTATGTATCTTGGGCACACTATGCATTATTTTTTAGTGAAATAAATTTTGTATTTTTCTTTGTATTTTTATGTAAAGGTTTCGTGTTCATAATTTATTGATATGAGGTATAAAAATAAGAAAATAAAATAGGTCTCAAATGCCTATTATTTATATATAAAATTAGGATTTAAGTGCATTTATTGACCCTTATATTTCGCTACTTTATTCCTTGTCGACCAAATCATGATGATGATTGGGTCTCGCGGTAGGACCATTCAATACCTCTTCTATTTCATTTCTTTTAGAATAAAATCAATGACTTTATATAATATTTATAGTATAAATACACGAGTGTAATTTGTACAAATCAATGATAAGGTGATGAAATGGAGAATCATCATTATGCTAAAACCTTGTCGATATTGTTGTCATATAAAACTAGAGTTCATCAAAGATTTTGGATGAAAATCCTATCTTGTACAACATGTTAAAGCTACTCGTGAAATTTTGATTATCGAGTTTGCACAGACAACTATTATTTAAATCTAATTAGCCGAAATGTTGTTTATATTTAAGACAGATTAGTAGTAAAGCCGTCGAGTTATCTATATTCGGTGGATGGAGTTTCATTTCCTTAGATAGACGCCCAAGAAAATTCATCTCCTATAACATGTATGTATACAATAATAAGAAGAAGCGACTATTTTATTGGATGGCTCCCACCTCCCCCCCCACACACACATGCATTTTCCCTTTCATCAATGTGGGAGAGGCCTTACATGATTTAACTAGTCTTTCCTTGTTAAAAGGACCTAAGGATTTTGGGAATGAAAGATTTGCAAGGCGTTGATAAAATACTTTATGGCACAAAGTGTGACACAATGAACTGTAAGTATTCAAAGAGAATTTCCATAGCTTAGATAAAAAAGATGTTCCAATTGATGTGCGAATAAATAAGGAGTAACCACCACCGATACTTAAAAAGTAAAAACCATGAATGAAACACTGGAAATCTAGGTTTGATATTGTTTGGATGAGGAATATCATTTATAAATCTTGAGATAAATGGACTTTGTCTCAAGTTAAACTATCTTGGAATAAGCAGTCACATCACGAATACATAATCTAATATGTCTTATCTATAATATTTATCCCTTCGTTATCTCTCAAACAAGAACGGGTGACAAACATCACTTATCTCCTATCCCACCATATTTCTTATCCATCATCCGAACATGCATTTATATTTACTATGACACAGGACAATACTAATACGTTCGATTTCGATGTCGTATATGAACTTTGAAAAATAACAATATAATATCCAGTCTTTAATTTTTGTCTTAGTGCAATCCTTAACTATTGAAATTTAGTCTTAAACCACAACGGTTCAAACCCACTTTAAGAGAAATATTAAAGATTGGATACTGCATTATTATTTTTTTAGTTCAGTTATGACATTGAAATTGACTATATAATGTATATAATTCAAGGACTTTTGCACAATTTACTCTTAGAAATATTTAGATCATTTACATTTTTCTTTTGTATTCTTTAAAAACAAAATGCATTCCACCGTGATGTGAGACCTTTTTTTGTTTTTGGTAAGTCTGTGATGTATACCTCTTTGTTGACAAAACAGTCGGGTCATGCTTTTTAAAAAGAGAGAGATATGGAAGTTCGTCTGGAAACAAGCCGACTTGGGCAGTGGGGGGGATTGCTAAAAATTGGAAACGACGAAAGGGAGAGGATGGAGAAGGGGGGAGCGGCAGCGGGGAGATGGTGCCGTGACACCAGGCACAGGTGAGGCGAGGATCGCTGACAAGGCGAGTCCAAGGTACGTCCTCATTTTCTCTTCTTTCGGTTTGGGTTTCTTGAGGCATTAGCCCGCGTACGTCGGGTGCGTCAAACTGTTCACTCCATGCACTGCACGATCAAATAAAAAAGTCATTCATACACAAGCCATGAGGCAAGGGGAGGAACGAATAATCTAGTGCACATAAACTAAGTAGTAGCTTCTTTATGCATAAAAAAATGGACTTAAACCTTTCTTTGCTTTTCAAGAAACTATGGTGAGAATCTTGTATACAAAACTCGAGGTTGAGATGATTGGATTCTTTAAGTTGGCATTCAAATCAGCAGTGCATCTTTTTAATCGACGTTCAAAACCGAATTTTGTTATTGAAAATAATTATGGTTCCCTGCAGGAGGTGGGTAGAACAAATTTTATGGAATTATTATGGATGCTTATCTACAGGTTTAAGCCTTCGATGATGCAAGGGGATTTATTCCTCTGGAGCCCCTTTAAACTTCCATTGTAGAAAACTTCAAGAGTGGGCTTGATCATCAACTTTAGTCGAGATTCTATTGAAGGGATTCTCATTTACTTGGTCAGTGGGTGCGCCTTGTGCTTGGTTGGCAATATGCTTGGATCGCCTGTTTTTATTGTCCCTAATCTTTGTTGAATAATTTTCGTAACGCTGACCTTGCTACGCTACCTAGGAGGCTAGGACACAAACCATAATCCGCTGCTTCTGGCACTCAATTCAGTCCTTAAATCATCTAAGGTCACTCAGTTTGGTCTTTAACCTTCTAGAACATTCAAGATGAAGTGTTTTTGGCTGTCTAAACTTTCTTTCAAAGATTTATTAACACATAGTTGGCAGTTGTCACTTAATCAGTCTTCACATGGTTGATAAGATTAGTCGGTTTAAGGTGGGAATAAAAAATTTGGAAAGGAAAACATTCTCACTTTTTTATAAGGATAGCTTAGATCTAGAATGAAAAATCTCCACCATCAAAGGCATATATCTGAAACTCACAAAAAAATCTCTTTGGTAGGCTGTACTTGGACTTGGAAAGGATTTGCCCAGATACATTCATCTTCTGGAATCAACTAGCTAAAGTAATCTGGATATGATATGGGGATATAAATACAAAATTCCTCAAGGCAGCAGCACAAGTTAGGGGGGAGGGGTTAGAAATCTTATTGGCTTGCTGAAGGATTGTAGGGAGTTTTTTTTGAGGGAATTGTAGGGAGCTTAAACTAGAATCTCGAAAATTACCATCAATGCCGATATTGACTTATACAAGGAAGCCATCAATCATGCCGATTAAATTACTTTTGAAGCCCAAGTCTGGTATCAAGTACTGAATCTCTGGAGAACCCAGCATCCCCTTTCACTCGAACAAATTGAAACTATCATAGAGAAATTGGAACTCACGAAAACACCGAGCCCAGATGCGGTTATTAAAAAGTTTACACTGTCTTTCTGGTCAATCTTAAAGGAGGGTTTCATGAATCTATTTTTTGACTTCAAATTTAATCCTAATAACTTGAAACTCCTGAAAAGTTTCATTACTGTCTTGAGACCCTAAAGTATTGAGAATTATATGCTTATTAGTTTAATCAACACCTCCATTCGTATTGTATCCGAGATATCGGTTTGTCGTTGGGTGCTGAAGTTAAATACGATTATACGAGTATCCCTCCATCCCAATGCACGTTATTTAAGGGCCGACACCTCCAGATTCCTCCTTTTTTTGGATAAAAAAATAAAGTTAAGCACCGCTATACAAAGGATTGTTTTTCTCCACATTGAGGTCATTTCAAATTGGAATTGAACGTAATGTAAGGGGATTATTTGAAAATTGACTTTCAGAGGGCCTTGGACACTATTAGGTGACCCTTCATCAAAAAGTATCTATTTTTTTGAGGTCCCACAACAATTATAAATTATATCATAAAAGTTCCTAATTTTATCTAGGGTTCCACAACATTTGAAAGCCGGATAATGGATATTTTGCATACTCTTGCAACTTCCATGAAGGTAAATGAGAGCTCGATGGGGTTTTTCCAAATTATTTAGGAGGGTTCGCCAAGGTGATCATCTATCCCCCTTGTTGTTCATTAACATGTACAAATATATAATATGTTGAAAACCTTCTCATTTTTATCAAGTAGGATGAGAATGCTTTAAGGAATGCAATAATTGTTGAGAGTTAACTTGTATTTTCTTATTCATCTCATTCATGTTATCTAATTTGCTCGTTAGGGTTTCTCCTTTCTATATAAGAGAGACCTATGACCCTTATATTAAACACGTCATTTTTCTTCTTCATATAATATTAGAGCGACGATCCTAAATCGGGGCCATGAGCCACACACCCTACCGACCACCCAACCCCTCTCTCACCGTCATCGGCTCACCTTCATCACCACCGGCTCTCGTCATTATTGTTAGGTCTAATGACCCCCCATTGCCGTTGTTAAGGCCCTTTGTGGATCCTATCGCTGCTGCTAGGACACTCAACGTCCCCTATCGCAGCAACCGGGGCCTCCAACAACCCGCGACATCCCTGATCGTCGCCAACTATTGCCAACATCCTCCTAGCACCCTGCGTCGTCCTCCTGTACTAACCTTGACTACCGCCACACATTAGGTTTTTCCCTCCGGCAATTCTCGTGCACCCTAAGTTGCACGTGTTCTAATTTTGCAGTGGCCAGGGTGATATCAGACAACGAAATCCTCTCCGCTGGCCCTAGATAATTTCTATTGTTCATGAAAATGATTGTTTTTTGAGTCTACACACACAACTGATTTATTCTATAATCGTGTAGATATATTCTTATCGGTCTATAACTTTAGTTACGTTCTTTCCTGACTCCTACATCATCATGTCAGAGAGCAAGGTTTACTTATCTTGTGCCTTCAAAGGCCCATCGACCATCATCAAGATGGATGAAACCAATTATGAGTTTTGGTTTATGCAGTTCATGAGCATTATGCAATGTAACAACAAGGAACATATTTTGGCGCAGCTAGAGTCGATTGATAAGACTGGCCTTATCTCTCTAACATGTCATGTATTTGGCTATGTGGCTTTTGTCCATCACTAGAATCATGGTTGTGACGAGCTCTCTCCCAGAGTTGTCAAAGTTTGTTTTTGTAGGTTACTTCCGAACCTAGAAAGAGTACCTATGCTTTGATCTTATCAAACAAAAGTACTGCATTAGTGCTGACACCAATTCTTTGAGTCTGTCATGTAATTTTCTCCTATTGGTGACAGGATGATCCCGTCTAAGTTTGGGTGAGGAGTTTTACGTTCCACCTCCTCCTTTACCACCATCACCACCACCTCCTCCACTTGTGGTTCATCCACCACCTCTTGTTGTTCCTCCACCACCTCCTCCTCCTCCTCTTGTGTCTCCTCCACCACCTCCTTTTATGGATCAAAATTTGCCTAGATACTACATTCGTAGACGCCTATGTACCTTTGTTCTTGTACCTTCCTCATCGTCCAACATGCTCCAGGTAAATTCTGAGCATTTGGTTTCTACTGATGGCACTAGTGATTTATCCGTATAAAAGGAGACTTTACATGTTGAGTAGATATCACATCATGAGGCTACTTTACAGGTCGCCCAAAGGATCTTGACCCACCAGCACATTGCTCTTAAGAAGCGAAAGTGTATGTGTGCTACGTATCCTCTTGCTACCCATATTTCTGTGGGACGTCTCTTAGGGGATTTCATGAAGATTGTAGTGGAATTGTTAGCTGTTGGGAAAAAGACTTCGTTATACATTCAGAAAACCCTAGGCTCTCTTATATAGGGAGAGACCTTAAGGGTAAATTACAGAGAGGTCTATAGAAAATAAAGAAATAACGACAAACTACATAAGGAGATAATAACACTACTAACTATTTCTACACTCCCCCTCAAGGTGGAGCATAGATATCTATCATGCTCAGCTTGGACGAACATCTCTGAAACGGTCCTCTGAGCAGTGGCTTGGTAAATACATCTGCAGTCTGATCTCCTGAGCTCACATGTGCAATAGATATCAATCCTCTCTGGATCAAGTCCCCAGTATAATGGCAGTCAACTTCAATATGCTTGGTCCTTTCATGGAAAGGTGGATTGTTGGCAATGAACAATGCTGCCTGATTGTCACACTGAAGCTTCACAGGTAGAGGTACAGCTACATGGAGATCTTCTAGTACTGAGCGAACCCACATCATTTCCGTACTGGCTTGAGCCATGGCCCTATACTCGGATTCGGCATTGGACCTTGCCACAACAGTTTGTTTCTTGCTTTTCCAAGAAACCAAAGATCCTCTAACAAACACTGCAAACCCTGAGGTTGATTTTCGGTCCTTAGGGCATCCTGCATAATCTGCATCTGCACATGCTGAGACAGATAAGTCCGTGCCCTTTCTGAATAGTAGCCCTGACACTGGAGAAGACTTTAGATACCTCAGTATCATGTGTATAGCATCCATGTGAACCTGTCTTGGCTGCTCCATAAATTGACTCACCCTGCTAACTGCAAATTGAATGTCTGGGCGAGTTATGGTGATGTAGAGGAGTTTGCCCACCATCTCTCTATATCTCCTCTTGTCTACTTCATCAGTATCACCATCATACAGCCTTACACTGGGATCCATTGGAATACTTGATGGTTTGCAACCATCCATGCCAGTCTCAGTCTGGAAGTCTGTAATATACTTCCGTTGGGTCATTACCAAACCCTGTGCATTCCTTGCAAATTCCAACCCCAAAAAGTATCTCAGAGTCCCAAGATCCTTTGTAACAAACTGACGGCCAAGGAATGCCTTCGCCTTTTCTATGCCCTGTGCATCATCTCCTGTAACAAGAATATCATCCACATAGACCATAATAACAACCGTACCTGCCGATGACTTCTGGACAAACAATGAGTGATCGGCATTTGACCTCTTGAATCCTTGTTGCTCAATCAGGTTGGACAACTTCTGGAACCATGCTCTGGGGCTCTGTTTGAGGCCATATATCGCCTTGTGAAGTCTACAGACCATCTGCTTCTCCCCCTCAGCAGTAAACCCAGGTGGCTGCTGCATGTAGACTTCCTCCTGCAAGTCTCCATACAGAAATGCTTTCTTGACATCAAGTGAGATATGCTCCAATCACGGACCACAGCAACAGATAGGAGAACACGAAGGGTAGAATGTCTCGCCACTGGAGAGAAAGTATCCAAGTAATCCACACCGTAGGTTTGCGTAAACCCACGAGCGACCAAGCGTGCTTTGTACCTATCCAAGGTTCCATCTGCATGGTATTTGACTGTAAAGACCCATTTGCAGCTCACAACGGATGCATCAGAAGGTGCAGGGACCAAAGACCATGTGCCACGAGACTGTAAGGCCCTCATTTCTTCTTCCATTGCTAATCGCCAGCATTCATTCTGTAAAGCTTCCTGGTATGTCCGTGGTATATCCACAGAAGACAAAGCTGTGGCAAATCTCTGAAAATCACCAGTGAGACGGTGGAAAGAAACCTGTGAAGCAAATGGATAAGCGACACATTGCCGCTTCTGTTTCCGAATAGCAATTGGAACATCAAATTGTACTAGATGGGCTAGTGTCTGCCTGGACTGAAGGATCCTGCACATGTACCAAACCTGACCCGTCAGTAGTAATGCCATCTGAACATACCTGAGGCGGGATGATCAGCTGCTGTATGGTCTGAGCAGGACCTGACCGGCGCGTATAGAATTTCGGTAACGGTGATATGATAGGCCGTGGAATGGGTGGAGGTGGAGGTGGTGCTGGCGTGGAGACGAGCACGGGAGACCCAGGTGTACTCACTGTAGGTGTTGGAGGAACATAAATATCATCGGTGGTAGTGGATTGTACCATTCTGTCACCTGCAGGAGAAAAATACATGACAGACTCAAAGAAAGTGACATCAGCACTCACGAAGTATCTCTTAGTTGCAGGATCATAACACCGGTAACCCTTCTGAGTCCTGGAATAGCCAACAAAGACGTACTTGACTGCTCTAGGAGAGAGCTTGTCAAGCCCAGGAGATAGACGATGTACGAAACACACAGTACCAAAGACACGTGGAGTCAAAGAAAATAACTCCTTTTCTGGAAAAATAAGGGAGATAGGTATCTTCTCACCAAGGACTGAAGATGGCATTCGGTTGACCAGATAACAAGCAGTAAGAACAACATCGCCCCAGAATGAAATAGGAGCACAACTCTGAATCAACAGTGTTCGAGTAATATCCAAGAGATGGCGATGCTTTCTTTCTGCCACACCATTTTGTTGTGAGGTATATGCACAAGTGGTTTGGTAAATAATACCCTTTGATGAGAGGAATTGTGAAAGGGAGCGTGTACAAAATTGAAGGGCATTATCCGTCCGAACATATTTGACAGAGGAAGAGAAAACATTGTGCACTTCATTAAGCAAATTCTTGATCACATTTCCTGCTTCAGATTTATTTTTCAAAAGAAAGACCCATGACACACGCGAGAAATCATCCACTACCACAAGATAAAACCTGTGTCCCTGATGATCGGGAACACGACTCGGACCCCATATATCTATATGTAACAACTCAAAAATGGAGCTACTGCTCCGACTCGGACGACTTGGAAAGCTCGACCTGTGATGTTTTCCTAACTGACACGCTTTACATCGAAATGACGAACTAGGAGAGATCTGGGGCAGAAGATGGCGCATTTTCTGAAGTGGAAGGTGACCAAATCGGAGGTGCCAAATGTACGGAGAGACTGGTCCAGCGGAATGAGAGGAGACACCAACATATGAATCCCGGACCAGCCGATACAAGCCATTCTGCTCAGAGCCACAGCCAATCACCTTGCCCGTGAGTATGTCCTGAAAAATGAGAGAAGACGGGTCAAATATGGCACGACAATTCAAATCCTTCGTAATTTGACTAATAGATAGCAAATTCATTGAGAACTCAGGAGCATGCAGAACATTCTGTAATTGCAAGGTGGAGGACAGGAAAACCTCCCCCTGTCCAACAAGAGGCGAATGGGTACCATCTGCTATCTGCACTGAACGACCGGGAGGAATGTCCCTGTAGGCCTGTAATCTACCTCTATCTCGACAGAGATGATGTGTGGCTCCAGAATCAATAATCCAGTCAGATATATCATGAGGTGTAGTAGATCTACCTGAGGAGCTTGCGGCTGCGGAAGAACTGACAGATGCAGTGGCAGCAATATCTGAGGAGCCACCAGACGAATCACCAGAAGCATGTGACATAATATTTCGGAGACGGGCCACAAGTTCGTCAAATCTACTATCTGCAGTAGAAGTCAGTGGAGACTGGGAGTGCTCTGCAATACGTGCTGATGCTGGAAATCCATGCTTCGAATAGCATGTCTCCTCCGAGTGTCCTGTGCGGTGACAATAGGAGCATGTCTGACTGAAGCGACCACCCCTTCCCTGGGGTCCACGACCACGTCCACGACCACGACCAGATGGTGGTCCACCTCTCCCACGCGAGACTGCCATCGCTGAAGGAGGTGGAGTAGAAGAGCTGGAGGAAACTGGAATGCGGCTAAGCCTTCTGTAAACATCCTCAACTGGAGGAATAACTGCATCAGCGAGAATCTGAGATCGAGCTGCATCGTACTCAGGGTCAAGGGCCGCAAGTAGAACACCAACCATGGTGGCGTTTCGAAACGCCTTCTGCTGCTCAGGAGTTGCAGTCAGAGGGATGATACTGTATAACTTCTCAAACATCCCTCTTAGGGATGTATAAAGAGAATGGAGAGGTCTGCCGCTCTGCTTCATTGTGAATATGTCGTGCTGAAGCTGCAACATCTTCGTCTCATTTCGCACTTGCGAATATGTGGTGGCAAGAATGTCCCACATTGCCTTAGCAGTGGGTTGATGGAGGACGTCGTTGGCAATCTCCATCGTCAAGGTACCGGACAACGAGACCTTTGCATAAGAATCATCAGCCTCCCATGAGGCATAGATCCCAGTCTTCTCTGCGGGCTCATCCTCGGTAAGAATGTGCTTCTTACCATTCGACTTCATGAGGCTCATGAACTGCATAGCCCAGAGCTCATAGTTAGACCCGTCCATTTTGACTATTGGCGCAGGACCTTTGAATGCGTCGGTGGAGGGCATATCAATTTTTAATTCTGACATACTGCCGCTTGGAGAAGAACTCGGATATGTAGACGTGATGCTGAATGTCTACAACAACTGCATCGGATTTGAGTGCGTATGTAGACGTTACGTACTCAAATCCATAGAACGGACGAGGAAGAAACTAGGACACGCCTTACAAGAGGCTGACAGCCCTTTTTAGCGGCTGGGAGCCGCTTGGAGACCTCGCGCAGGTGGCTGTTCACGCACCCAGAGGGTCGGCAGCGACAGATGGTGGCTCCGTCGGGTGGCTGAAGCCGCAGGAGGCTGGGATCTCCTCTGGCGGCGGCCTGGCTGGAGCCGCTGTGGGCTGAGATCGCCGGCGATGGAGGGCTGGGTCCTCCGGAGAGAGAGAGGCGGCGGCGGCGTGTGCTAGAGAGAGAGAGGCGGCGGTGATTCCAAGAAGAGGGAGGCGGGTGGGGAAGGGGCGGTGGGGGGGGGAGAGCCCTAGGGTGGCTCTGATACCATGTTGGGAAAAAGACTTCGTTATACATTCAGAAAACCCTAGGCTCTCTTATATAGGGAAAGACCTTAAGGGTAAATTACAGAGAGGTCTATAGAAAATAAAGAAATAACGACAAACTAGATAAGGAGATAATAACACTACTAACTATTTCTACATTAGCCGTAGAAATCCCATGCACATATTAGGAGGCAATGCAAGACAATCATTGGCATCAGCTATGGAAGAGATGGCTGCACTCCGGCCACATTGCCACATGGAGTTTGGTTATAGCTCTAGAAGGAGCTTCTATGATTTCTTGTAAATGGGTCTTTACAGTGTAGCAGAGAGCATATGGTAGTGTTGATCGCTACAAGGTTAGGCTTGTGGGACGTGGGTTAACTAGACATATGGGGCATACTTTTAGGGCACGTTTTCTCCCGTAGCCCTGAAGGATATTGAGAATCCTTAAGCGCATCACGGAAGCGTGTTGATCACATCTCATGCGACCGGGATGACTAGTCGAACTAGTCGCTAGATGCAGCGGAAATTAAAATTTTTAATCAAGTGATGAAATCACATGATCACGAGAACATTTCTCAGATCGTTTCATCAAACCACAAAGCATGAGAAATACCTCTGGAATCGTGGTTGTAATCACGAGATCTCTAAAGTAAGAGATCCTCCTGTCTTAAGTCCGATCTACGAAGAATGCACTTGCAGGAGCGATGATGAGACGCGTTCCTCTCGCAATCCTCGATGAAGATCTAAGCTACGAGTCCCCTGATTTCGTCCAACGAAATCCGTCGTCTTCCTTTAGAGCAAGCAACCCCCAAGAAGATGGAGATCTTTGAGTTGTCGAAGGCGAAGGCAAGAAGCTCTCTTTCTCAATACAAGGGATGGACGACCACCTTCAAATGGAGAGAGAGAATAGGCGAGAATGAGAGAGAGAGTAGTAGGCTTCTACAACTCTTAATTATGTACCTTGAAAAGGCTAGGTTAGCCCTCCTTTTATATTAATTTAGGACCCAATGGATCTCAATCCATGGGACATATAGATCCAACGGCCATGGTGATCTATGTATTAATCAATGGTCATGATTGTTGTTGGCTAAAAAACCAACAACATTAATTTATATTTAAATCAAATATATGTTGCAACATTATCAACATAATTTAATTTAACATAAATTGATTATTAAGAGATAACAATATAATAAAGGGGAGATAACAAATTACCTCCTAAAAATGAGGGGGCATCACCTTTGACTATGTCATTGGTGATGCCACCTCATTTGGTGGTTATTTATCTCCCTTTTATTTTATATTATTATTTCTTAATGTATTTGTAATAATTATTATCACAAAATTATTCACCAAATTAATTCCAAATTATTTTGTGAATATTTCAATCATGCCATTGATAAATATGTGAATCATATTCATAACCCAAACTAATTTGTAAATTACATTCCCAATTAATTAACTAATGTGAATCCCATCCACATTAATAATTAACAAATGTTATTTACAAAGTTTCTCTCTCTTCGATATATGTATATTATAAATTATATTTATAATACACAAATATCATGGATAGTATTATCCACATTCTCTAATCCTTGATAATTAAATCCCATTTAATTATCTTGGATAATTATTCTCAGAATATGAATTTCATTCATATTATGCTTGATAATTAAATCTCATTTAATCATCAAGTCCTTCTTGCTTGGATATGTAATTCATCAAATAAATTATTCTTGAACATCAAATAAATTATTCTTGAACCCCTTCAAGAATAATGTGCTTTCTCCGCAGATACTTGGAGATAAGGACAGGGCGATTGTATTGTTCCACGTATAGTGACTTGGATATTGAGATCTTATCTCAAATCCAGATCGTACGGACCTCCCATAGATGCTTGATTAAATCATGACCGCAAATCTAATCTTCTCATTTAATCTGAATCTCATTCAGACCAATGTCCAACACTTGGACTAAGATCAGATTGCTTTTCTACTGAGAGGAGTCACTAAAATCCAGACCTGTTTCATCACTCCCTAGGAATGGAAGCGTCATGGTTATACAATTGTTTATGATCACATCACCCTCAGGTATTCCCAATACCTGTACATCCTACATACTGGAAGACCCATGGTCAACCTGAAGATTAAGATCAATTTTACACTGTCTTCTTCAGGGTTTGATCACTAAGTTTCTCAATCTTGGTTATTGGGAGTTGGTATCGATCATATGCTTTCCCAAAGCATATATCATACCTTCAAATTCATGTCATGCTTCCAAAGCACGACGACCATGCATGGAATTTGATCGGTCCCAATACCTCATGAGTGAGCTCATGTCTTCCGGTTCATAAGTGAACCTGTATGATCCCTTTGAGAGATCGTATTACTTATATGCCCTTATATGCATAGCAGCTCGCCGGCGTATAGACCTTGGTTAGGCCATCAACCTATCGGTCTGCCTAATGTACATACTCAGACATATAGTAATACATCTGTCTCCGATCAGAGGATGCGTGCCTATGCTGTGACAGCATTCAACATAGGACTTAGGTTATCTCGATGTCGTTAAGTCAACACATTGACCTAAGTAATCTGACACCTCCGAATCACTATTCCCATGCAGAGGACCCGCATCAAGAGGTTGGTCAGATATCAGCCTATTTGAGAAAGGATTGCCATCTCCTACTCAGGCTGGAGATCATCTCTTAATAATCATTTGACGGTGCTTGATGAGTCCTCCATCTAACTCTTTAGATATTCATCGAAACACCAGCCTCTATGATTCATTTAATGAATCAACAGCTGTATGATCATCAAGATGGCCATGGTATATAACCCTAATTGTACAGAGGGACCTTTTATGCAAATTATTTATTCTTCATTTCAGATCAGGGAATGATATGTGCAATGACATTTATTGCATAATGGCTCGCCGTGGGCTCGCATGTCCAACAAGTCCATCATTCTACACTCAGGATCCTCCTCTCCGTTGCAGTAGTACTGAACTGGTCACTTTCGCAGCTTGATGTCAAGAATGTTTTCTTATATGGAGATCTACAGGAGGAAGTTTATATATAGCATGCACTTAGGTTTGCTGTCGAGAGTGGGAGTGTCAGAAGATATGCAGACTTGGTAAGGTGATTTATGACCTTAAGCAGAGTCCCAGATCATGGTTCTAGAAGATCGCGGACTTGATAGGGAAACAAGGCTTCACGAGATCGAATACAGATCACCCGCTCTTTTTGCACAGAACACACAAAGGTATTGTTGTCATTCTGATTTTCGTTGATGACATTATTGTTATAGGAGATAATTTTTAGAGCACCATTGAACCTAAGACGTTCCTTGGCCAGCACCAAAGACCTTGGCGAACTACGATACTTCCTTGGACTTGTGTTTATCAGGAACCAATTAGATCTCATGATGATGCAAATGAAGTATGTTACATATCTTCTCATAGAGACATGGATGGTGGACTACATACTTACCACTATTCCAATGGACCCTTGCATGAAGCTTTATGATGATGATACTGATGAGGTGGATAAGAGGAGGTACATGGAGCTCGTTGGAAGGCTGCTCCATGTGACTATCATTGGGCCATACATCTCCTTTGCAGCAAGCGAAGTCATCCAGTTTATGGAGCAACCACGACATGCTCATATGGATGCTATTCATATGATCATAAGGAATCTAAAGTCTTCTCCAGGTACATGATTATTCTTTAGCCGATAAATATCTCTTATCATCACCGTCTGTGCAGATACTGATTATGTAGGATGCCCTAAAGATAGGAAGTCTACCTCTGATTTTACAATTTTTATAGGGAGTTCTTTGGTCTCATTGAAAAGCAAGAAGCAGTCTATGATTGCTAGATCTAGTGTGGAGTTAGATTACAGAGCTATGATGCAGGGGGATGTGGGTCAGATCGGTTCTGATAGACTTAGTTGTTGACATGATTTTTTTCCATGCAGTTGCTTTACAATAACCAGATTGCTCTTTTAATTGCCAACAATCCTATTTTCCTTGAGATATCCGAACTCATTGAGGTAGATTGCCATTATACATGAGATATGATACATTTCTCTACTTCCCACGTCAACTCAGGGGAACAAACAACATATGTATTCGCGAAGGCCCGAGCCAGGTGGTCGTTCCAGAGGTGTTGTTTCAAGATGAGCATGATTGATATCTATGCTCCATCATGAGGGGGAGTCTTGAGAGCAATTTCGTATTTCCTTATTTATTTCGTCTATATTATGTAATTTATCCTCTAGGATTTCTCCTCTCTATATAAGAGAGCCATATAGTCCTCATAATAAACAAGTTATTTTTCTTGTCCACAATAACCGTCTTAAAATCTTCTCTACAATCTCACGCCTGAAGGTCAATATGAAAAAAATGACAGTATATCCTATCAACCTCTCACAAAATGGAAGGGAGTGGGTTGAGTACATCAAGAGTTGGGGTATGGGTAATTTCCCTATGTCATATCTATGCTTTTCCCTAACACTGGAGCGGATTAGCATAAATAATTGGATGCAATGTGGTGGAAAAATTTGTGAGCAAATTTAAGGAATGGAAGTCAAATATGCTTTTGTTACATTCGATGGTTAATTTACTCATCATATCACTAACCTTATTGGTTCTCCACGTCCTTGACATCCTAAAAATCCCTCCAACAATCATAAAGGCTATAGATAAGACCATGAGAGATTTTCTCTAGATTGGAATATGCCTTTTTGTAAAACATAGTCACTTGGTTTGGAATATGCCACCTCGACATAACAAGTGGGGAATTCTCGATCTTGAGGCTTCCAATAACACAATGTTAGCTAAATTCTTGATCGACCATCTCGAAGATAATCCCCCCACATGTCTTGTGCAATACCGCCTCGTAGTTTGGGGGCACCTGATACCTTTTGATCTCAAAAAGAGTAACCATGACTCAAAATTTTCGAGGTCGGTGAAGTTGGGCTTTTATAATCTAAGATATGTGCCGAGTAAAATGGTTTACTTGAATAGTTCATTCTATCCGTGGACCAATATTTCAAGAAACGGTCCATTGGACAAATTATTGTTCCCAAGCTTATGACGAAGAACAAATGATTACTTTAAGGAAGGCTTTTTTAACTTTTGAATGTTAAATTTAATTGGTTCAAAGCTTCAAATGTACGAGTGATCCATCTTTATTTGTTGAATGACAAATGCTAGAAAATATGCTAAAAGATTTTGAGCAGAGTAATATCAAATTTGGAAGAAACGTCATACATAGAAATTGATAGAAAAGCACGAATATGGACCGCGTGAGTAAGAAACAAAAAATAAAACCTACTTCTATTACCGACTGTGGGTTCGAATCTAAGAAAAATTCTATATAATGTTTACTACCTTGAAATTTCTTGTCCTTTCCAAATGACAAGGAGAAAAAAAGATTTGATGAAAGGAAACTACCATTTTGGAGTTTCATATGCAATTTGCTTGTGTAGGCGGTGACCTAGTATTTTCTAGGTCCGTATGTGAGGAATTACATACAGAAGGATATAAAGACTAGATGAGAGCAATACTTCCATAAACTTTTCATTGGGGAAGGAAATAGAGAGATCACTTTGGGTGATCTAGCTAGTAGTGAAAGTTACTTGAATTGTGCAAGCTATAGATGGATACAAAGAAAGGAAGTAGAGGAGGCTTTGAAGGTTATGAGATCGGGAAAGGTGTAGGATCAGATGACATCCCTGTAGAAGTATGGAGAGTTTTAGGTGAGTGTGGTTTGATTTGGCTTACGAATCTATTCAATGTTATTTGGCGAAGCAAGAAAATGCCTGAAGATTGGAGGAGTATCGTGGTGCCTCTTTATAAGTATAAAAGAGACATTCAAAATTGTTCAAATTATAGAGGTATCAATCTGATGAGTCACACTATGAAAATTTGGGAATGTGTGATCGAAAGAAGGTTGAGGGAAGTTTCCGACGTAAAAGAAAACCAATTCGGATTCATGCCAGGTCACTCAACGATTGAAGCCATCCATTTGCTGAGGAGAACAATGGAGATGTATAGAGCTAAAAGGAAGAACCTCCATATGATCTTTATTGATTTAGAGGTGGAGAGTTTTGGAGAAGAGATACGTACCTGTCCTATACATTAACCTCATAAAGGACATGTATGATAGTGCTTTATTTTGTGTAAGGACCCCGTCTGGGAAGACTGGATATTTTGACATCAACATTGGTTTAATCAAGGTTCTGCTTTGAGTCCATTTCTTTTTACTTTGATTATGGACGAGTTGACAAGTCACATTCAGGATGAGTTACCTTGGTGTATGTTATTTGCTGATGATATTGTGTTAATTGACGAGACTAGAGATGGAGTAAATGAGAAGCTTGAGGTCTGGATACATGAGTTGGAGACTAAAGGATTTCGTATAAGTAGTGCTAAGACGGAATATATGGAGTGCACCTTTGATGGAAGCAATGATGAAGGAATCGAGGTGAAGATTGGTGACGATAACATTCAGAAGAGAGATTCCTTTAGATATCTGGGATCTATTCTGCAACATGATGGGGAAATTGATGAAGATGTTACTAATAAAATAAATGCAGGTTGGCTAAAGTGGAGAGGAGACTCTGTTGTTCTTTGCGATAAGAAAATTCCTTTAAAAATTAAAGGAAAGTTTTACAAAGTAGCCGTGCGACCTGCTATGCTTTATGGATCTGAATGTTGGCCTGTGGACCATAGACATGTGCAGAGAATGAATGTAGCAGAAATGAAAATGCTAAGGTGGATGTGTGGACACACACACACACACACACGTAAAAATCGGATTCGGAATGATGCAATTAGAAAGAAAGTTGGTGTAGCTTCGATCGAGGATAAGATGCGATAAAACCGCTTAAGATGGTTTGGACATTTGCAAAGAAGATCAGTTGATGCACCAGTCAGGAGATGCGAGTATTGGGATGTTGAGCCGACTAAGAGAGGGCGAGGACGACTCAAGAAGTGTTGGAAAGAGACCATACAAAGGGATTTTAATTTTGTGGATATAAGCCCGGGATTGACCCAAGATAGATCCGAATGGAGGTGGAGAATCCATGTAGCCGACCCTACTTAATTGTGGGAAAAGGCTTTGTTGTTGTTGTTGCTGTATGTGAGGAATTACAAAAGTTTTTTTTTTCCAACAAAGATTTCGCGCTCTGCGTGCATAGATAGGGTAAGTTTTCTTGGTGCCAAATATATTTGGTAAGACAAAACTATATTTTACTCATGGCAGGGTAGCCACCAACTTTGATAAAGGGTTTTGATCAAGTATGTTTCAGCCAGGGGTTTCCTATTTCCTTTGGATCTTACAACACAAAAAGTTGATCACAAGGCAAGCTTTATAGATTTCACCATCACCATGTAAATCAGTGTGTCCCTTGTGAAATGGCTACGGAAGCTACTGAATGGTTACTTCTTAATTACAGGTTTACTCTCATATGGCTCTTTAAGTTCTTTTTTCCACGATCAACAAATGGATTTGATTAATACACATTGTTGGAAATCAAAAGCAGAACTGGCAACCATATGGTGGTTCCTTGAAAGGTCCGATGTGAGATGACTTTTGAGGGGGAAATGACTAACATTTTGAACCTAACAAGTCATATATCTTTTATGTTGCTGTCAGTTTGAGGTTTGTTAATGTCAATTCTCATATCTTTGCAGACCTTTGTGCTCCTCCTGTTTCAGACGTTTAACTCAGTCTTTTGGACCGCGGAGGATAGGGACAGAAATTGTGCACTGAACGAATGTCTCTACCAACAATGGATGTAATTCCCTTTGACCTTTTTTATGTTCTTTTTGTGTTATGCACTTTCAGTCATATACTGGTGTCGCTGAAGGCAACATGTGTTGGTATCCTAAAAGCTTTGGTTTATGATGAATGAGAGGCCTTTTTTAACAATAAAATAAAATGGGAGATGACAAATACTTAAAATGGCATCTTTGAACATATCTGTTCTGAAATACCAATTCTAACAGCAAGTTGAAGACTGTATGTTATCTTATGAACACCATGTATATGGTTGTCTTTTCTTGCTTCCATTATTCTTCCATGAGATGCTTCTCTTTCATGTGCATATATTATTGTCTGTTGATGTCAGAATTGGTAGCAGTTTAAAGCCCAGTTAATTTTTTTCTTAGCAATTTTTTGAAGATTGAATTGACTAGTTATAAAGATTAGTTTCTGAAAAAGCTAGGTTCAAAGACGATTAAAAAATATGGTGTTGAGTTTGGGAATGGAACGGCTGATTCTGCATACAAAAAATATGTACTGTGAATTCAACCAAAATGAAAATCAAGCCTTATCTCTTTAGTGTACACCTCTTCCCCTCCAAATATAATTATACCGGATCAAATCCGGGTGTTAGAGCAAAATACTTCTTGTTATTCTAATGAGCCCTAGGGTCTCTTATATAGAGAGAAAACCCTTGGGTAAATTACATAGATGTACAGGAGGTGAATAGAAATTACGAAACAGTACATCATGACATAACATAAACCTCTACATTCCCCCTCAAGATGGAGCATAGATATCGATCATGCTTAGCTTGGAAGAACATCTCTGGAAAGGCCCTCTGATCAACGGTTTGGTGAATATATCAGCAGTCTGGTCCTCTGAACTAACATGCGAAGTGGAAATCAACCCCTTCTGGATCATGTCTCTAGTGTAGTGATAATCTACCTCGATATGCTTTGTTCTTTTGTGAAAAGCTGGATTATTGGCAATGAACAATGCTGCTTGGTTGTCACACTGAAGCTGCGTAGGTAAAGGGACATTCACATTCAAATCCTCCAAGACTGCTCGAACCCACATCATTTCTGTGCTTGCTTGTGCCATGGCTCTATGTTCAGATTCAGCACTGGATCTTGCCACAACAGTTTGTTTCTTGCTTTTCCAAGAAACCAGAGAGCTTCCTATAAAGATTGCAAATCCAGAAGTAGACTTACGATCCTTTGAGCACCCTGCATAGTCTGCGTCTGCACAGGCGGAAACGACAGTCTGTGTTTCTTTTAAATAGCAAATCTGAGCCTGGAGAAGACTTTAGGTATCTCAGTATCATATACAAGGCTTCCATATGGACTTGCCTAGGCTGCTCCATAAATTGACTCACCCGGTTTACTGCAAAAGCAATATCGGGTCGAGTTATGGTGATGTACAGAAGCTTGCCCACCATCTCTCTGTATCTCCTTTTGTCCACCTCTTCAGTATCATTGTCATACAGTTTCATACTTGGGTCCATAGGAGTGCTTGATGGTCTACATCCAACCATTCCTGTTTCAACTAGCAAGTCTGTAACATATTTTCTTTGTGTCATCACCATACCTTGTGCATTTCTCGCAAATTCCATCCCCAAAAAGTATCATATGGTACCTAGATCCTTCGTAACAAACTGACTGCCCAAGAGTGATTTAGTCATCTCGACTCCTTGAGCATCATTTCCTGTAACCAGAATATCATCAACATATACCATGACGACAACTGTACCTCGGGGAGTCTTTTGGATAAACAACGAGTGGTCCGCATTTGACCTTTTGAACCCGAACCCTTGTCGTTCAATCAGCTGGGAAAGCTTCTGGAACCATGCACTTGGACTTTGTTTAAGGCCGTAAATCGCCTTATGAAGTCTACACACCATGTGAGTCTCCCCCTCAACAGTAAAACCAGGTGGCTGCTGCATGTAGACTTCCTCCTGTAGATTACCATACAAGAATGCATTCTTGACATCAAGCTGGAAAATGGGCCAGTCACGTACCACAGCAACAGACAGGAGAATACGAAGCATCGAGTGTCGAGCCACTGGTGAAAATGTGTCCAAATAGTCGACCCCATAGGTTTGGGTGAAGCCCCGTGCAACCAGTCTTGCCTTGTACCTATCTAGACGGCCATCTGCATGATAGTTAACTGTGAACACCCATTTGCTACTAAGCACAGAAGCACCAGGTGGTAGAGGAACAAGTGACCAAGTCCCTCGAGACTGTAAAGCACGCATCTCTTCCTCCATAGCTAACCACCAGCAATCAAACTTCATGGCCTCTTGATAGGTTCGTGGGATCTCAATCGAAGATACAATCGCAGCAAACTTTTGGAAATCACTAGTAAGACGGTGAAAAGACACCTGAGACGCAAGAGGGTAGGACACACATTTCCTCTTCTGCTTCCTAAGTGCAATAGGAAGATCAATATCATCATCCACTGTAAAGACTGGCGGATCCACCTCCTGTAGCAAAGATTCCTGCACTGGTACATTATCTAACCCATCATTAGTAACAACATCGGAGTATACCTGAGGCGTGATGGATGATTGACGTGTAGCTTGAGCAGGTCCTGACCGTCGTGTGTAGAACTTAGGGAACGGTGGAATGGGGTGATATGGAGGTGGTAGTGGTGGTGGTGGTGTAGTGGACTCAGGTTGACCCAGACTTGGAGGTAGAGGAACATAGACATTATCATCCGGAGGTGTGGATGAAACCAACCTGTCACCTGCTGGGGAGAAGTACATAACTGGCTCAAAAAATGTGACGTCAGCACTAACATAATACTTGGCGTTAATAGGATCATAACAGCGGTAGCCCTTTTGTGTTCGTGAGTAAACGACAAAAACACACTTAACAGCTCTAGGAGAGAGCTTGTCAAGTCCTGGAGACAAGCGGTGAACAAAAGCGACTGTTCCAAAGACACGAGGAGTAAGTGGAAACAAGTCCTTATCGGGGAAGAGAACAGAAATTGGAGCTTTCTCCCCAAGCACGGAAGAAAGCATACGATTAACCAGATAGCATGCTGTGAGTATAGCATCTCCCCCAAAAGCCAATGGCGCACAACTTTGAATGAGTAATGTTCAAGCAATATCAAGAAAATGACGATGTTTCCTCTCCGCGACACCATTTTATTGTGATGTGTAAGCACATGAAGTTTGGTGAATGATGCCCTTAGAGGAAAGAAATTGAGAAAGAGAACGAGTGCAGAATTCCAATGCATCATCCGTGCGCACATATTTAACAATAGAAGAAAAAACATTCTGCACTTCGTTGATAAGATTCTTGATAACACCTCCAGCTTCAGATTTATTCTTAAGAAGAAAAGTCCAAGAAACACGGGAAAAATCATCAACCACAACGAGATAAAATCTGTCCCTGATGATCTGGGACACGACTCGGACCCCAAATGTCTATATGAAACAAACTCAAATGGGGAGCTACTGCTCCGACTCGGACGACTAGGGAAGCTAGAACGATGATGCTTCCCTAACTGACAAGCTTCACAACGAAATGATGAATTTGGAGAGATCTGAGGCAGGAGGTGACGCATCTTCTGGAGCGGAAGGTGACCAAAGCGAAGATACCATGTGTACAGAGAAACGGATCCATGAGAGTGAATAGAGACGCCAACATAGGAATTCTCGACCAGACGATATATGCCATTATGCTCAGAACCACAGCCAATCACTCTGCCCGTTAGTATGTCCTGAAAAATGACAGAGGATGGGTCAAATATAGCACGACAGTGTAAATCTTTTGTAATCTGACTAATTGATAAAAGATTCATGAAAAACTCAGTTGCATGCAAGACATTCTGCAAGTGCATGGAGGGTGATAAGGAGGTCTCCCCCTGTCCCACAATAGGGGAATGAGTTCCATCAGCTATGAGCACAGATCGACCTGATGGAATGTCTTTGTAGGACTGAAGTATATCTCTGTCACGGTAAAGATGATGGGTGGCTTCAGAGTCGACAATCCAACCTGATAGATCATGGCTATGACGAAAGGCAGAAGTACTACCTGAGGTACTAGCAGCAGCAGAGGTACTGGCCGATGCAGAAGCAGCAACATCAGAGGTACCGACAGCTTCCGATGATGACTGTGGCATAATGTCACGAAGTCGTGCCACAAGCTCCTCGAACCTGTGATCTGGAGTAGGTGCTGAAGGAGACTGAACATGTTCAGCAACACGTGCTGAAGGTGGAAATCCATGCTTAGAATAACATGTATCCTCAGAATGACCAGTGCGATGACAAAACAAGCAAGTCGGGCGCATACGACCTCCTCGGCCACGTGTACCACCTCCACGTGCATGAAAAGAAGACGAACCACCTCGCCCTCGGGAAACGGCCATCGTCGAAGGAGGTGGAGTAGCTGTGTTGGAAGATACGACTAAGTCTTCTGTAGACTTCCTCCATAGGAGGAATAATGGCATCAACGAGGATCTGAGAGCGGGCAGCCTCGTACTCTGGATCGAGGGCAGCAAGTAATACCCCCACCATAGTAGCATTGCGAAAGGTCTTCTGCTACTCGGGGGTTGCTGTGAGCGGGATGGTGCTGTATAATTTCTCGAACATCCCTCGGAGGGACATGTACAGAGAGTGAAGTGGCCGGCCATTTTGCTTCATCGTGAAAATATCATGCTGTAACTGCAGCATCTTAGTCTCATTCCGAACCTGAGAATATGTAGTAGACAGAATATCCCACATCGCCTTGGCGATGGGCTGATGGAGAACGTATTGACAATCTCCATCGAAAGCGTCCCTGATAGCCAGACCTTGGCGTACGCATCATCAGCCTCCCAGGAGGCATATATCCCCGTCTTTTCTGCTGGCTCATCTTCGGTAAGAATGTGTTTCTTACCACATGACTTCATGAGGCTCAGGAACTGCATCGCCCGGAGCTCATAGTTTGTCCCGTCCATTTTGACTATTGGCGCCGAACCTTTAAAGGCACCTATGGAGGGCATATCTACCTTTTGTTCTGATATTTTGCCGGAGAAGAAGACCTAGGGATGAGATACAAATGAACCGGTGTCTACAAAGACCGGAGTGGATTCATGTGCATATGTAGACTTTATGCACTTGAATCCATGGAGGAGGTTCCGAGGCCCGACTGAAGAGGAGGGCGGCGCCTGGAGAGGCGGTGACGGGCCGGAGAGGCGGCGGCGGGACGGAGAGGCGGCGGTAGGAGAAGGGGGCGGCGGGAGAAGGGGGCGGCGGGCTGGAGAGGTGGCGACGGGAGAAGGTGGCGGCGGGAGGTGGCCACGGCGGGAGAAGAAGATGGGGGCGGTGGAAAACCCTAGGTTAGGGTTTTGGCTCTGATACCATGTTAGAGCAAAATACTTCGTTGTTATTCTAATGAGCCCTAGGGTCTCTTATATAGAGAGAAAACCCTTGGGTAAATTACATAGATGTACAGGAGGTAAATAGAAATTACGAAACGGTACATCATGACATAACATAAACCTCTACACCGGGAATAGATCCAACTTTAAGCTACAGTCAGGCTGTGTGGTATAATGACCTTTTTTCCTCTCTCTTTGCATTTAGGCGATGCCATAAGTTGCTAGGTGGGAATATCCAAGTGAGATATAAATAAATGGTGGATGCAATGGTAACGGATACGATTGATTCTTTAAAAGAAAAGATTTGATTGAGCTTCTTTTGGTCGCTTACTACCTAGTTCATCCCTCCGTTAGTTGGACTTTGGAGTGACCTTAGAAAGGCAACACATTAGCATTAGTGGAGTTTTGTTTACAAGTTCCAAATAAGCAATCAAATGACATCATTTATTTGCTTAGATAAACTTACAACGAGCGTTATGTACTCGTTATTTGATGCAAATATGTTTCTCAAAGGTGTAAAGAAAGTAGGTATATAGCAGTTTAACCTTTGCCACACTTTCTCTTTGCATTCAGGTGATGCCATGAGTTGGTAGGTGGGAATATTTAATGACTAGGATTCTGCGAGGGTATAAAATATCCTCACAAGAGCGAAGATGCAGTGTCGCTGAGGCGACCGCTCATGGAATCCGAGATCGATCAACAACTAACCCATAAATGAATATAACAATGCAAAACAAAAAGTGGAGTTAAAATTTATATAACTCTACAAAAGATATGTATAGGGCAAGTAGTGTAGAGTGTCGAACACAAGGAGCAAGGGGAATATACAACAAGAATTGACAAAAAGGACAACAAATGTTATTGGGTTTTTGTGAAGATTTTTGATTTGTATTAGATTTTTAATTATTTAATATTTTTCGATTTTTTATTTTTATATTTTTGTGGATATTTAGTTTTATAATTTTATCACTCAGCCATGATCGGTCCCAAGTTTGGGTAAATGAGGAAAGTTGCGTTAGGTAGCCGACAGCCAGTGTAAAACAATCGGAGACAACTTCCTAAATACTATTTTTCCACAATACTATTTAGGAAGTTGCCTCATGACAGTTGGATCTTTTCAACATGGATTTAAGCAAACATATAGATTTCGTAGGACGTTCCCTGCTTGCGATGCGTTGCATCGTCCGAATGCAATGAAAAATTTGCAAGGGTCACTACATCGTAGCCTGGATGTAGTTTAAAATTTGTAAGGGTTCTCGCAAGAGGAATGCATACGGGTAAATAAGCTAGTTCCGCTGCATCACCGCCCGGATGCAAATAAGGGTTCTCGCATAATGGACGCATGTAAGTAAAGAAGTTGGTCCAAAAGAGATTGCAAAGAAAGTTGCAGATTGGTAGTTGGAATATTGGCACTTTAACTGGAAAATTGATGGAGATAATGGATACGTTGGAAAGAAGGAAGATTCATATACTGTCTTCAAGAGACTAAATGGGTTGAAGAGAAAACAAGTGAGATCAAGAAGACATGCTTTAAACTTTAATATTCAGCTAAATATAAGGACAGAAATTGTGTTCGAGTGGTTGTTCATAAGGATTTGAAGTATTGTGTGGTTGAGGTGCAAAGATCCGGGGATCAGATTATTTTGCTAAAATTAGTGCTTGAAGAAGAAATTCCGAATATCATCAGTTTATGCATCACAAATTGGTTTAGATAAAAGGACTAAACAAGCTTTTTGTGAGGATCTGGATAAGATTTTACATGAAATCACACAAAGAGAGATAATTTGTATAGGTGGAGATCTTAATAGGCATGTGGGAAAAGATGCTTCAGGGTATGCTAGTATTCATGGAGGACATGGTTTTGGGGATAGAAATGAAGAGGGAAAAGTCATTCTGGATTTTGTAATGGCATATGATCTTTTCATAGCAAATACTCTCTTCAAGAAGAGGGAGGAGCATTTAATTACTTATAACTATAAGAGTGGTCCAGCTTGAACACAGATAGATTACTTTGCGTTGTGGAGAAGAGATCGGTTGTGTTGTAAAGACTGCAAAGTAATCCCATCAGAGAATTTGACAACTCAACATCGCTTGTTAGTCTTGGATGTGCAAATAAAAGGGTTGGTAAAGAGGAGGGTTCCTATGATCACTAGAACTAGATGGTGGAATCTTCCACTGAAGCAATCGGGCTTCAGGGAGAAGGTTTAGAAGACTTATCTTGGGATAGGCAGTAGCATCTTGTATCCGAAAGGTAGCCAAAGAGATACTAGGCGCGTCAAAGGAAGGAGCTTCAGGTCAAAAAGAGGCTTGATGGTGGAGTGAAGGGGTGCAAGAGAAGCTAAAAATTAAAAGAGCATGCTTTAAAGCTATGTCTAAGGATAAAACAGAGAAAACTGTCACAAACTACCAAATAATGAAGAAGGAAGCAAAGAAGGCTGTAAGCGAAGTTAAGTTTAAAGCTTATGAAGTTTTGTATAAAAATCTCGACTCTAAGGAGGGCCTAAATGATATATTCATGTTGGCCAAAGCAAGAGAAAGAAAGATCAAAGGCCTTTCTCAAGTGAGATGCATTAATGACGAGGAAGGTCACACACTTGTTACTCAAAAGGAGACTAGATGGGAGCAATACTTCCATAAACTTTTCATCGGGGAAGGAAATAGAGAGTTCACTTTGGATGATCTAGCTAGTAGTGAAAGTTACTTGAATCGTACAAGCTATAGACAAATATAAATAAAGGAAGTAGAGGATGCTTTGAAGGTTATGAGGCCCAAGAAAGGCGTAGGATCGGATGGCATCCCTGTAGAAGTATGAAGAGTTTTAGGTGAGCGTGGTTTGACTTGGCTTACGAATCTATTCAGTGTTATTTGGCGAAGCAAGAAAATGCCTGAAGATTGGAGGAGTATCGTGGTGCCTCTTTATAGGAACAAAGGAGACATTCAAAATTGTTCAAATTATAGAAGTATCAAGCTGATGAGTCACACTATAAAAATTTGGGGAACTTGTGATCGAAAGATGGTTGATGCAAGTTTCCTAAGTAAAAGAAAACCAATTCGGATTCATGCCACGTCGCTCAACTATTGAAACCATCCATTTGCTGAGGAGAACAATGGAGATTTATAAAGCTAAAAGGAAGAACCTCCATATGATCTTTATTGATTTGGAGAAGGCTTATGATTTTGTCTCACGAGAGATATTGTGGAGTGTTTTGGAGAAGAGACAAGTACCTGTCCTATACATTAACCTCGTAAAGGATATGTATGATAGAGCTTTATCTTGTATAAGGACCCCATCTAGGAAGACTGATTATTTTGACATCAACATTGATTTACATCAAGGTTCAGCTTTGAAACCATTTCTTTTTACTTTGATTATGGACGAGTTGACAAGTCATATTCAGGATGAGTTACCTTGATGTATGTTATTTGCTGATGATATTGTGTTGATTGATGAAATTAGAGATGAAGTAAATGAGAAGCTTGAGATCTGGAGACATGCATTGGAGACTAAAGGATTTCGTATAAATATGGCTAAGATGGAATATATGGAGTGCATCTTTAATGGAAGTAGTGGTGAAGGAATCGAGGTGAAGATTGATGACGATAACATTCGGAAGAGAGATTCTTTTAGATATTTGGGATCTATTTTGCAACATGATGGGGAAATTGATGGTGATGTTACTAATAGAATAAATGCAGGTTGACTAAAGTGAAGAGGAGCCTTTGCTATTCTTTGTGATAAGAAAACTCCTTTAAAAATTGAAGGAAAGTTTTACAAAGCAGCTGTGAGACCTGCTATGCTCTATGGATCTAAATGTTGGCCTGTAAACCATAGACATGCGCAGAGAATGGTTGTAGCAGAAATGAAAATGCTAAGGTGTATGTATGGACACACACACACACACGTAAAGATCGGATCCGGAGTGATGCAATCATAAAGAAAGTTGGTGTAACTCCGATCAATGATAAGATGTGAGAAAACCGCTTAAGATGGTTTAGTCATTTGCAAAGAAGGTTAGATGATGCCCCAATTAGGAGATGTGGGTGTTGGGATGTCGAGCCGGTTAAGAGAGGGCGAAGGCGGCCCAAGAAGTGTTGGAAAGAGACTATACAAAGGGATATTAGTTTTTTGGATATAAGCTTGAGATTGACCCAAGATAGATATGAATGGAGGCGAAGAATCCACATAGCTGACCCTACTTAATTGTGGGAAAAGGCTTTATTGTTGTTGTTATTTTCTTTTTATATTTTCTGATTTTTAGTTTTTCCTTTCCTTTTTAAAGATAATATGTCTATATGGGTAATAATTGGTAGAATATAATTACTATATATACTAACTATATAAAATAGAAATAAAATTAGGAACATACCCTAAAGTACAATCCTTTTTATTTTAAAGGTAATAAAAATATTTTTTGAGATTTTTAATAATTATAATAATATATATTAATATAAGTAAATATAGCTATGCAGACAAACATTGGTTTTTAAAATTATAAAATATCTATAAATACTTCAAAAATAAGAAAATAAAATATTTTGTTTTTTTATATTTATCTTTGTTTTTGATATTTTCTCAATTTTTTTTGCAATTTTTTGTATTTTTAATTGATAAAAATGAGAAAACAATGAGCAAAAATAGGTAGCCGACTTGTTTTGGGTTTCAAAAATACCTAAATAGCTTAAAAATTTCCAAAACTAATTTTAATATATAGTAAATATAATAAAGAAAATACATGAACAGAAAACACAATTTTTGGATTTTTAATATTTTTTTATAAATTTTGTAAGAATTTTGGAGCTTTTTAATTTTTAGCATTTTTGGAATTTTTGTTCTATAGTTACAAAAAAGAATAATAAACAATATATACTTTTTTAGGATTTTTTCAAAATAATTTTCTAATTTTTATGTATTTTTAAATACAAACATGAGCTAAATGCAATGTTTTTGCATTTTTAAATATAAGAAAATGTAATTAAATACCCAATGAAAAATATAACTGATTTAATATGGTCTTAGGCACTCAAAATATTTTTCCTATAATATTTTGATGCAATTTGATACGTTAATAATGCAAATAAGAGGAATAAAAATGATTGCACCAGCAGGGACTAATATGCAAATAAAAATAAGTTAAAATGAAAATAATAACTAAAACCCAAACTCTAGGGGATTCTGCCAAATTTACCCACTGATATTTAATTCATTCCACGCTGGCATTGGTATAGATGCAATTTATTAAATGCGGCTAGGCATACATGCAAATATCCCAAAAATTTTGAACTTAAATTCAAAATTAATGGACTATACAATAACCCAAAAATACAGGGAGGGTCCTGCAAAAACCCATTAGCTCTCGTGTATAGGCACATGAGGTGATGTGGCGAAGGACCTAACTTCAAATAAAGACAGTACGTGGTTGTTTTCGAAAATACATAAAACGTTTTACACTGCAGACGAAAGTTCATGGGTTAAAATAAAATACAAAAGAGCGGGGGTATAGGGCAAAATACCCTCTGCTTCGGTGCTGGGTGACATTCTAGATGCATTCACTAGTCTACATGTCAGGCGTAGAGCAGTCGATGACGCTTCGGAGATGGACGAACCAGATTAGAACGGTGATACTAGGGATGGGCATGGGCCGGGCTGGACCGGGCCCTAAAGGGCCCAAGACCAAGCCCATCTAATTATTTCGGGCCTTGGGCCGGGCCTAGGCCCGCAAATCTTGTTATTGTTCGGCCCAAGCCCAGGCCCGACCCATTTCCTTTGGGCCGGGTCGGCCCAAGAATAGACATGTTCCGCGGACCTATACAAACATACCTTGAGCTCCTCATAATAAATTGCCATGAACTCCTAACAACACTCAGTCCTTTCCTACTTCAAGAAATGTGACTACATGGTTGATTTCCATCCTGAAAAAACCCCTAGATTGAACATACCATCCTCCTCACATGTAATATAAGATACAAAACATTTAACCAACAAAATGAGGAATAATATTATATTACTTATGAAAAAAATATTGTAAAATTGTAAATCAATCTCTTCAATTGTAAAAAAATGGCATTCTAGTGACAATACAATGTCAAAAATTCTAAAACCACCACATAATTAAATTTCAGTTGCTATCGAAAATAAAAAAATTCTTCAACAATGATATACCTTAGCAACTAAGCTTGGAGCCTTGAAGGACAGTACAACTTGGGGTTTTGGGTTTCTCGTGCATGAGGGGTTAGGAGCCTATGGCATCAACCGTGTTTGGCGTGAGGGGAGGGAACTGGGAGGGGACATATGTCCTGACTAAGGCCCGCGGGCCACATTTGGGTTGGATCATGGGCTCAATCTCGGGTCATACTACGGGCCACCACTCGGGTTGGGCCGTGGGCCGGGTCGGGTTGGGCCATGCCAAGCCCAAGCCCGGCCCCCAAAAAAATTGGGCCGATTTTTTAGGCCCAGGCCCGACCCAATGTCCTCTTGGGCTTGGGCTGGGCCGGGCTTTTTGGGCCGGGTTTCGGGCTGGGTCGGGCTGGCCCAGCCCAATGCCCATCCCTACTTGATACTGATTGTGCAGTTCACGATGGCAGGATCCAACGACTGGCAGCAAAATTGGAGTGCCACGAGATCGGACGACTGTTGCTATTCACCAAGAACAGGAAAGAGCAACAACACGAGTGAGCTTCGATCGGCTCCTCCTTCTGTCTCTGGCAGTCCTCAATGCAATATAAGATCCCGGAAGCCTCCTGGAGACTCCCCGGATCGTTTGGTGGCTTCAAATGGCTCTAGGTACCACCGGAGAGGTCCTCGGAGCTTGAAGAAGGTTTGGGCTTCTAGGTAGCTCGTGCCGAATCAAAATCGCCTCCTTAGAGGCTTTGTCCTCCAGTACCTGTCAGTAAAAGCTTAGGCGCACAAAGAGGAGGGTCCTAGGGTCTCTGTTAGTTGGAAATGAGCAGAACTTGGGTCGGACAGAGGCTCTCCTGCGTAAGGCAGAGGAGGAGAGCAAAGATCCGGATCAGAGCATGATCTGGTTGAGTAAAGATGCCTGGGGCATAGGGAAGGCAGAGAGGAATGATATGGAGGCGGAAAATGGGTCGGGAACAATTGGGGGACAGTAAAGAAGGTCATCGGAGCTCAGCTCTGACGAACTTCGATTTTTGGTTTTTATAAAATAAATGTGAACTCAAGCAAAAATAACCACCAAGATACTCTAATATAGATCCTAAGAATTGAAAAATGCAAGAGAATGAAGCTCACCGGACCTGGGAGGACCGGGAGCAGAACTCACAACGGAGGTATCCAACGGAGATTGGATCAACTCGATTTAGGTCCAAATCGACTTACTGAACCCTTGGCGAGACATCTGCTCTCACCAGGTCCCTCGAACACTATTAGGGTTAGGGATTTAACGGGTAGAAGAGGATCAAATCGAGGAGGAAGGTGAAGGCGATACTATATACTGGGCGAGGTTGACTCGAGGATTGTACTTGACTCAGTGGCTCATCGATCGAAATGATATGCGCGCGTGGAAGGTCAAGGATCGAGGAAGAAGTTCTCAGAAAGAATCAAGGCAAAAGGGTGAAAGACTCGATCTCTAAAATTGGGTGAAACGAGGCAGTTTGCTTCTGACAGACGTATGGCTACGAGGAGTGAGCAGTTAATCGAGGCCAGCATGGACTCATTCCTCATTGGTCCTAGTCAGCCAGGATAAGGACATAATAGAATTAACATCCTTTATTAATTCAATTGAAAATAATAAATGATTTTATTAATTTTAGGAAACAAAAAAATATTTATTATTTTATGTAGTATTTTAATATGATTGTTATTTATTTTTATGAGTTAGTTTATTATGTGACAAGTGTAATTATAGGTATACGTATCTATAAAGTACGTATTTTATTTTTATTTTGTAGTGTAGATTTTATTATTTTATCTACATAATTTATATATTTGTAATTTATTTAAATACATACAAATATATTTTTATTTTATTTTTCTGAAGTAGTTTGTAGATTGAAGGGTTCAAATCCCACTCTTGCAGGGGTTGTGTTAGGCATTCGACAGCCAGCGTAAAAAATAGTCGAATCTTTCAACATGGATTTGAGCAAGAATCCTTGTAGCCGACCCTACTTATAGTGGGAGAAGGCTTAGTACATTTTATTAATTAGAAATGTATAAGTAAGTATATTTCTTCTATGTGTTATGATTCTCATATTTTTAATGATTCTCATATTTATTTTTAATGGTACCCTCTTAATGGTCTAGTGGTAGTATAGTGTGTCTACCACACAAAAGATCAGGGTTCAAATCCCACTCTTGTAGGGTTTACGTTAGGTAGTCGACAACCAACGTAAAAAATAGTCGAAACTTTCAACATGGATTTGAGCAAGAATCCATGTAGCCGACCCTACTTATAGTAGGAGAAGGCTTAGTACATTTACTTATATACATATATTATAAATAAAACTATAGAATATTGGAAAATATGAAGAGTAAATAAAATGAATATTTTATTCAGGTATAATGTACAATAGGGGTCCAAAACCTAACTTATGCATCTTAACTTCAAATTAAATGAAACCACCTTCATTAAATGACTAACTAAAATTATATACAATTAAAGGTGATTTTATTGTATTTTGAGTTCATATGAAGAAGATATGAGTCTGTGAAGTTAGGATTTTGGAACTTTATTCTGAGTGTTGAAAGCATAATATTTATTATTTGTATGTGAAATAAAAATTTGTATTTTCTATGTATTTTATATACAATTTTTATGTACAAAGTTTATTGATTTGAAGTATAAATAAGAAAGAATAAAATAAGTACCAAAATTGACTTAATGATTAATGGAAAATTAGGGTTTTATTGTATTTATTGGCCCTTATCCCCCCTACTTTATTCCTTGTCGATCCAGTCATCATGAGCATGGGTTTTGGGGTTTAGGGTCATTCAATACCTATGGTATTTCATTTCCTTTTTTTCTTTTCTTTATTCTTTTATTTTGGCTTTAAACGTGGTTTTTTATACAATAATTACACAATAAATAATGTACGTTATTTTATGCAAATAATGCTATTTACATGCATTTAGTAGGATTTAAAGCCAAAATAAAAGAACAAAGGTGATGAAATGAAGATTCGTCAATATTCTAGTGAGATGTAAATAAACGGTGGATGCCATTTTGAAGGATTTGATGGATTATTTTCAAATAAAAAGGATTTTATTGAGTTTCTTTTGATCGTGCACTACCTAATCAACCCTCCTTTAGTTGGACTTTGGAGTGACTATAGAAAGACATAACCTTAACATGAGTAGAGTTTCGATTACATTAACCAAATAAACAATCAAATGACATCATTTATTTGTTTAGATAAACTTAGCATGATGTACTAGCTATTTGTTGCAAATATGTTTCTCAAAAGTGTAAAAAAGTAGGTATATAACAGTTTAAAGCAACAATCCACAACAATGACAAAGCCTTCTCTCATATTAAGTAGGGTCCGCTATATGGATTATTTGCCTCCATTCTGATATATTTTGGGTCATTGTCGAACTTAGATCCAAATAATTAAGATCCTTTTGGATAGTGTCCTTCCAACACTTCGTGGGCCTTCTTCGCCCTCCCTTTACATCCGAAATCTCGCATCTTCTAATTGGTGCATCATCCAACCTCCTTTACAAATGATCAAACTACTTTAAGCGACTCTCTTTCATCTTATCCTCTATCGAAAAGGTTCGAAATCTCGATTTCATTTCATCCCCATCGAAACGGAAATTTTTGGTGAAATTTTGACGATTTCTGTGGAAATCTCATAAATGACTAAAAAAGTCATTTTTTGCCATTTTCACCACAATAAATAACTTACAAATACACACTTATATCATGCATATCGCTCATATATATACTTTATATTACACATATCTGTCATATCACTATTAATATTGATTGCTGACCGATAGATATTGGAAATGGAGTTCATCCAAGTTCTTAATATAATAAATAACTTGCACATCTACTCTTATATCACACATATCGATCATCTATAACCCTTATATCATACATATCGGTCATATCAAACTTATTATTGTTAATGTCGATTCTTGACTGATAGATATTGGAAATGGAAACAAAATAGCTAAGTTAACCACTCTTAGTCTTAGAAAAAGAACACATCTTTTGTTTCACTAAAAACAAATGAGGCATTTGATTATAAAATGTAGACAATGATGAGTGAGACAATGTTTCGTTTATAGAAATCACTATTGTAAGATGCATCTAGTGAATTACATTATTAGTTTGTAAGTAAAGATGCATCTATTTACAAAAATAACAGACAAATAGATATCAAACGAGCAAGCTATATCGGTGACGGATATTTATAAGCTCTAGGGTTGTTTCATCTCCATTGCTAAAACCTAAAAGGGGGTGAAGCTCCTCTCCCCCTAGTCGCACCATACCCTAGCAAGGAGGGGTCTCGCTGAAATAAGTAGTGAAATCAAGCTTACATGGATAATATCAGCGTTATATAGAGATATCGATGAAACATCGTCGATATCGATTGATATCCGAGAAAATTTGCACTGAAAACCATTAATTTCTACCGATATGGCTTGATATTTCGACCCATGTCGGTTGAAATTCAAGAAACCGATAGAGAGAGAAGTTTTGATATCCCTAAGCCGTCGAAATTGAAATTTCGTCGAAATTTTAAACCTTGAATTCAAAGCTGTAGAGAAATATAGAATAGAATTGTATATATAGCCCAAGAAGTCTCTTATATAGGAGAAAAGCTCCATAGGAAAATTACATAAAGGAGAAAGAAGTGTAGAGATATAATTTATGTTATTTGTACTGTTTCTTAATTTCTATATTCTTGTGGACTCTTGATGTAATTTACCCATAGGCTAGGGTTCATGGAATAATTATCTCTTTCGTTTTTCCCAACATGGTATCAGAGCGGCGCTCCTAGTCCGGAGCTCCTGTACCATAACCCTAACCCCCACCGCAAGCCTCCTTCGCGTGTCAACTCCTCTGCCCGCCGCCTCACCTCCGCGCGTCAACTCCTCTGTGCGCTGCCCCCCATCCGCGCGCAGCACCCCCGTGCGCCAACCTCTCCGCACACCTCTATGCGTCGCCATCTCTGTGCGTTGACCCCCCTTCGGGCACTACACGCCCACGTGCCGCCCTCCTTCCATGCGCGCGCCTCCTCCTATCTGAGTACGCGCCTCCTGTCCAAGCGCACCTCCTGTCCGAGCATGCGCCTCCTTCTTGGGTCACTCTGTGCTTCACCATTACCGCCTAGGATTTCGTATTGCCTAGGTAGTCATCGCCTAGGCCCTCTTGCCGGGGCCGTTACTTAAGTTCTCGCCGAACCTTCTTGCTTATGGGTTTGGTTGCTTGAGTCTACACATGCAACCGAACCCGTGAATGTCAGTGTAGACAACCATATCTCTAGTCTACAACCCTAGTCTTCTATTATCATCATGTCAGAAAGCAAGGCAGATATCCCATCTACATGTGCCTTCAGAGGTCCTGCGCTTATCGTGAAGATGAACGGGTCAAATTATGAACTGTGGGCAATGCAGTTCATGAGTATGATGAAGTCGACCGGTAAGAAGCACATTCTTACTGAGGAAGAACCTGCTGAGAAGACTAGGGTTAACGCTTCATGGGAGGCGGATGATGCATACGCCAAGGTTTGGCTATCAGGAATGTTAGCAATTGAGATTGCTAATGATATTGTTCATCAGCCCACTGCAAAAGCAATGTGGGATATTCTGACCGCTACCTATTCACATGCAAAGAATGAGACGAAGATTCTGCAACTCCAGCATGACATCTTCACAATTAAGCAGAATGGACGGCCTCTGCACTTATTATACACGTCTTTAAGTGGAATGTTTGAGAAGCTCTATAGCTTCATGCCTCTCACAACCACTCCTGAGCAGCAGAAGACCTATAGGAATGTCACTACGGTTGGTGTATTCCTGGTAGCCCTTGATCCAGAGTACGAGGCGGCACGTTCCCAGATCTTGGCAGATTCCACTATTCCTCTAATGGAGGAGCCTTTCACAGACTGAGCCGTATTACTGTTCCTTCATCTACTGCCAATCAGACCGCCTCAGATATGACAGCAACTCGAGGTCGTGGGGGTCATCATCAATTTTGTGGTCGTGGACCTTGAGGCAGAGGGAGTCATGTTCGGCAAGCATGCACTTTCCGCATCATCTGGACATACTGAGGACACATGCTATTCCAAACATGGATTGCTTGCTTCTGCACGAGTAGCTGAACATATCGAATCTCCATCTACTTCTTCTTTGGATCAACGATTTGATGATCTTGTAGCTCGTCTGAGGGGTATTATCCCTCGATCCGGTCTTGTTACATCAACGCCAACCCCTGAGAGTCATTTTAATGTTGCTGCCTCTGCATCCACCAGTATCTTAGGTAGTACTTATGCATTTACTAGCAGTTGTGGATCTGCTACTTTAGAATCGATTATGGACTCTGGTGCCATACATCATCTGTGTGGTGATCGAGGTCTACTTACAACATACCGACAGGTTCCTCCAGGACATACTGTGGTTATTGCTAATGGGACGCACTCCCCGATTACTGGTCAGGGGGAGGTTAGCCTGACACCATCTATGCACCTCAAGAATGTGGTACACACACCTGATTTTTCTATGAATTTGTTATCCATTAGCCAACTTACAAATGATTTACATTGTCGAGCAATTTTTGATCAATCTTCTCTCATTTTTCAGGACATCCTTACGGGCAACGTGATTGGGTGTGGCCATGAGCAGAGTGGACTATATCGCCTCAGTCGGACTCCTTATGCAGGAATCTCCTCTCTTCCTGCTGGACCTATCTCTCCATTCATGTGGCACCTGCGCTTCGGTCATCAACCGCTTCAGAAACTGTGTCGTGTTTTACCCCAGGTTTCGCCTCACACGTCCATCCAATGTGAGCCTTGTTAGTTGGGAAAGCATCATCGGTCTACCTTTCTCAGTCGTCAGAGTCGGAGCAGTAGCTCCAAGTTTGAGTTGTTTCATGTTGACATTTGGGGTCCCAGTCGTGTTCCTGATCATCAGGGACACATGTTTTATATTGCCATTGTGGATGATTTTTCTCGTCTATCTTGGGTCTTTTTATTAAAGAATAAATCTGAAGCTGGGAATATTATCATAAATTTTATAAATGAAGTTCGCAATGTCTTTTCTGCGTCTGTGAAAATTGTGAGAAGTGATAATGCATTGGAATTTTGTACTCAAACTCTCTCAAATTATTTTTCAACCCAAGGAATTATTCACCAAACCTCCTGTGCCTATACTTCCCAACAAAATGGAGTTGCAAAAAGGAAACATCGTCATTTGCTTGATGTCACCAGGACGCTTCTCATACAGAGTCGTGCTCCCCATTCTTTATGGGGCGATGCTGTCCTAGCGACATGTTATCTCATTAATCACATGCCGTCGTCTGTCTTAGGTGAGAAGATTCCTTTCTCCTTAGTTTTTCCTGACAAGGAATTGTTCTCACTTACCCCACGTGTGTTTGGCTCAGTTGCCTTTGTCCACCAGTTGTATTCAGGTATTGACAAGCTCTCTCCTATAGCTGTCAAGTGCATTTTCGTGGGTACTCCAGGACACAAAAATGCTACTGGTGTTATGATCTGCTGCGCAGGAAATATCTAATTAGTGCCGATGCCACCTTTTTGAATATGTTATGTACTTCTCTCCCACAGGTGATCGGTTGGTGTCCTCGGACACTCATGAAGCCATATACATGCCACCACCACCACCACCTCCACTTACATCTGCACCACCACCACTATCTACATCACCTACACCTCCTGTTACAGTTCCTGTTCCACCATTGCCACTCCACTATACACGTCGGCCTGCTTCTGCTCATGGTCACCGCTCATCATCTAGCTCGCCTGAGGTATGTTCTGAGAATATAATTTCTAATGATGGATCTAATAAGTTACCTGAGCAGGCTGTGTTACAAAGGACAGATGAAGATGCTAGTGATTTGCATCTACCTGTTGCTCTTCGGAAAGAGAAGCGTAGCTGCATGTCATATCCTATAGCATCCATGATTTCTTTTGATCGTCTATCTGGTGAATTCAGGAGTTTTGCTATTGCACTTTCCGCTGTGGATATTCCAGGGAATTACCAAGATGCATTGATGGACAGTCGATGGCGATTAGCTATGGAAGAAGAGATGGCTGCTCTTCAGTCAAGAGGTACTTGGAGCCTTGTCACTGCACCTACCGGTGTGTCTACCATGAGCTATAAGTGGGTGTTCACAGTTAAGCAGAATGCAGATGGCAGCATCGACAGATACAAGGCATGCTTGGTTGCCCGTGGGTTTACACAGACATATGAGGTGGATTATCTTGACACATTCTCATCTATTGCTCGCCATTCCACCTTACGAATTCTTCTCTCTATTGCAGTGATTAGAGATTGGCCATTATTTCAATTAGATGTTAAGAATGCCTATCTATATCGTGATTTGCAGGAGGAAATCTACATGCAACAACCACCTGGTTTTGATGTTGAGGGGGAGTATTCGAAGGTGTGCAGACTTCACAAGGCCATCTATGACCTTAAGCATAGCCCTAGAGCTTGGTTCCAGAAGCTTTCGGACTTGTTTGAAAGATAGGGGTATAAACGTTCTAATGCAGATCATTCCTTGTTTGTACAGAAAACATCCAGAGGTATGATTGCAATTATGGTGTATGTAGATGATATCTTGATTACAGGTGATGATGTGCAAAGAATTCAGAGGGCTAAAGAAATGCTGGGTCATTAATTTGTCACAAAGGATCTTGGAGTCCTTATATATTTTGTAGGACTGGAGTTCGCCAGAAATTCACATGGACTTGTGATGACCCAGAGGAAATATGTTACTGACTTGCTGAATGAAACATGAATGCTTGGATGCCGACCGGCCACTACACCTATGGATCCAAGCATGAAATTATATGATGATGATACTGATGAGGTGGATAGGAGAAGATACAGAGAACTGATGGGAAAACTTCTTTATGTTACCATTACCAGACCCGATATTTCTTTTGCTGTTAGTCGGGTGAGCCAGTTCATGGAGCAACCACGTCAAGTACATATGGATGCTATACATATGATACTCAGGTATCTTAAATCATCTCCAGGTGCAGGTTTATTGTTCAAGAAAGACAAGGAGATCGCTATCTCAACTTGCGTAGATGCAGACTATGCAGGATGTCCTAAGGATAGGAAGTCCACCACTGGGTTTGCTGTATATGTTGAAAACTCTCTTGTCTCATGGAGAAGTAAGAAGCAGATTGTTGTAGCCAGATCTAGTGCGGAGTCTGAATATAGGGCTATGGCCCAGGCTAGTACATAAATGATGTGGGCGAAAGCCGTTCTTGTAGATCTACATGTAGAAGTCCCACTTCCTATAGCTCTAGAATGTGACAATCAATCTGCTATATTTATTGCTGATAATCCATCATTCCATGAACGAACCAAGCACATTGAGGTTGATTGTCACTATATACGAGATATGATTCAGAAAAGTTTTATTTCTACATCTCATGTTAGCTTAGGGGACCAGACTGCAGATATCTTTACCAAGGCGTTACTTAGAGGACCATTCTAGAAGTGCTCGTCCAAGTTGAGCATGATCGATATCTATGCTCCATCTTGAAGGGGAGTGTAGAGATATAATTTATGTTATTTGTGCTATTTCTTATTTTCTATATTCTTGTGGACTCTTGATGTAATTTACCCATAGGCTACACTCCTATATAAGAGAGCCTATGGTTTATAGAATAATTATCTCTTTCGTTTTTCCCAATTTCCCAACAAGAAGGAATATGGAACATAAAATAAAAAAAATGAGAAATACAGTTATCTCAACACTCCCTCTCAAGCTGGAGCATATGTCTATTATGCTCAACTTGTAACAACAACGATGAAAAGGACCTTTAGCAAAGGCTTTGGTGAACATATCTGCATTTGATCGCCTGAAGCAACATGAGAAGTGGATATAAATCCCTTCTGAATCATATCCGTCTATGTGCTTGGTTCTTTCATGGAAGGTTGGATTATTTGCTATGAATAGAGCATCTTGATTATCGCATTAGAGGTGCATGAGAAGTGATACCTCAATATTTAGGTCAGTCAGGACCGATCTAACCCGCACCATTTCCGTGCTCCCTTGTGCTATGGCTCTATACTCTGATTCAACACTAGATCTAGCCACAACCGTTTGCTTCTTACTCTTCCATGAAACTAGTGAACTCCGTTCGAACACAATAAAGCCTGATGTGGACTTCCTATCCTTAGGGCACCCTGCAAAATATGCATCAACACATCCATATGAACCTGCGTCTCTTCTGAACAAGAGTCATGCTCCCCGAGACGACTTCAGATATCTTATAATCATGTTAACAACATCCATATGTGAACCTGCCTGGGCTGCTCCATAAACTGACTGACTCTACTAACTGCAAATGATTTATAAGGCTTGGTGATAATGACATATAAAAGCTTCGCCGCTAGCTCTCTATATCGTCTCTTGTCAACCTCCTCAGAGTCATCATCATATAGTTTAGCATTATGATCCATTGGAGTAGTGTCATGCCTACACCCTGTCATGCCTATTTCAGCTAAGAGATCAATAACATACTTCCTTTGCGTCATCACCATGACATGTTGATTCCTTGCAAATTCAAGACTAAGGAAGTAACGAAGATTGCCAAGGTCCTTGATCACAAACTGTTGTCCAAGGAAATCCTTAGCTGCTTGAATACCCTGCTCATCATCCCCTATAACAATGATGTCATCCATGTAGACCAAAATAGCAGCAATACCTATCCAAGATCTCTTAACAAAAAGAGAGTGATCTGCAATAGATCTGACAAACGCTATTGTTCAATCAACTTTGAGAGCTTCTGAAATCAAGCCCTCGAATTCTGCTTAAGGACATAAATAACCTTGTGAAGTTTACAGGCCATATGAGTCTCCCCCTCAGCAGCAAACCTTGGAGGCTGTTGCATGTAGACTTCTTCCGTCAAGTCACCATACAAGAAGGTATTCTTAACATCTAACTGAAATAGAGGCCAATCACATACACCAACGACAGAAATAAGAATCCTCAGTGCAGAGTGCCTAGCAACATGAGAAACCGTATCTGGATAATCCACCCCATATACTTGGGTGAACCCACGAGCAGTAAGTCTGGCCTTGTATCTGTTTAAAGCAAGGTTTTAAAAAGCATGAGGCGTATCGAGGTGTTTTCCCAGTATTGCCTCGAGGCGTAAGCCTTACTCAGGAAAGAAATTTTTTCATAAAACATAATAATTAATTGTAATTACAATATTCAAGTTCTAGAAATTAAATAGCTATGATGAAATAAATAACTCCATAACATTTCAAGGCTAACATCATGGTTTAAACATCCAAGTTGTTATATAACTCTCTTTTTTGGACTAAATCTGTAAGGAGTCCAGTAAATATGGATATGTAAGCACAATAATGAGTAACTCTCTGCAAAATTTAAAGTCTTGAACAAAATTTAACTAAAGGGACTAGATGTAACACAAGAGGCATACTAAAGAGTAGATGCATTAGATTTAAGGATTGAACTGCATGGCCTCAAATTTCAGCGAAATTCGGTCGAATTTCTGTCAAATATCGATATCCAGTCGAAATCGAAATTCGACCGAAATGACCGAAATATGAGGGTCCTAGTACAAAAAATGATCGAAATGACCGAAATTTCGGTCGAAATTCCACCGAAATTCCATCGAAATTCTGTTTTGGTCGATACCGAAATGGTGACCGAAACCGACATCTAAGGCCTTGGATTGAAGGCCCAAATTTTTGTTCTTGTTGATTTATAAAGAACACACATAACAAACTAAAAATAAGTTTATTACTTTAATAAACTAAAAAAAATGCATTTCAGTGAATTGTGAGCTTAAGGTCTTGAAAATACTTGTGTATGAAAGATGAAAAGCCCGCAATCAAAAAGAAAAGAAAAAATATTGTAGAAAAAAATAAAAAAATCAGCACACAAATGAAGCAGTACCTCGAGGCACGACTCATAAGCCTCGAGGCGTACGCCTCATTGAGGCTGCATGAGGCTATAGCCTCGATGCGTTTTTCCTTGAAAAATGCCTCGAGGCGTACGCCTCTATACCTTAAGGCGCATTTCTAAAAACAATGGTCTAAAGCACCATCAACACAGTGTTTCAACGTAGTCACCCACTTGCTTCCAACATCAGATGCACCAGGTGGAACATGTACAATACTACACGTGCCACGAGACTATAACACAACCATTTCGTCCTCCATAGCTAGACACCATTGACTAGCTTGTACCGCCTCCTGATATGACCCTGATATCTCTACTGCAAACAGTCCCGCAATAAACCTATGAAACTCCTCGGAGAGACGCGCACGAGAAACATGGGAAGCAAGGGGGTTACATAGTACATATAGGTCGCTGCTTTCGTAAGGCATTGGGAACACCAAGGTCATCAACCTCCTTAGTGGCAGATTCCAGAGTATCTAAAAACACCTGCTCAACATGTTCTAAACACAAATCACCCGTGCCATCCATAGAAAACAAGTGCTCAGGACATACTTGGAGTGTACTGCATGATATAGGAGGACACTGTTGTAAAAGTCGACCGACTAGGCTGATTAGTCAGCCCGACTAGTCGTGTAGGTGGGGTAGTCGACTTGACTAGCCATAGTCGGCCATTAGTCGGTCAACCTGACTAATCGGGCCGACTAGTCGGCCTAGTCAACCGACTACAAGGCCAACTTTTACATAGAGATTTTTAATTTTTTAGTTTTTCGATTTTTTAATAGCAAAATAATTCTAATATGCTTAACTTTATATTCAAAGACAATTACTTCTTTTATTTCATTATGATAGTGTAGAAAATGTACAAATCAATGTAATTGATAAGAATATGTGTATAAAAATTGATTTATATATTTAAAATAATTTTAAAATTCAAATCCGACTAATGACTAACTAAATCTGATTAGTCGCACGACTACTGATTAATCCTTAGTCAGTGACCCTGTCGATCGAGTACCGACTACCGCTTTCTGCAACCTTGGAGGAGACACATGAGCATGAGGTCCGCAGTTGTAAACCTATGGCAAAAAAGATGGGTGCTGTTGGTGGTGAGTAGGATGATGTTGGAGGTGATGGTGATGAAATGGGTCTCGAGGTAGACACAACCGGAGATAGAGGCATGTACACTTCTTCTCCAGACTTCGAAGAAATCAACTTATCACCTGTAAGAGAGAAAAACATAATGGACTCAAAAAAAGTAACATCCACACTAACATAATACTTCCTACGAGCAAGATTAAAGCAACAATATCCCTTTTGAGTCTTGGAATACTCCACAAAGACATACTTAACAAATCTAGAAGAGTGCTTGTCATGTCCATGAGATGTATGATGAACAAAAGCAACTGACTCAAAAATACACGGAGTGAGGGAGAAAAGATCCTTCTCGGGAAACGCAATCAAGAACGGAATCGTCTCCCCCAACACGGACGAGGGCACACGATTTACCAAGTAGTAAGCAGTTTGAACCGCATCCCTTGGTATGAATGATGAGCATGACTATGGATCAAGAGGATTCTGGTGACATCCAATAGGTGATGATTAAGGAAGGCTGTATCGATATCGATATCGTTTCAGTCTTCTCGGAAATGGATATATCGGGATATATCGCCGATATCGGTGGAAATGTCGGAAATGGCTCAAAAAAGCTATTTTGTCATTTTTTCAGAAATTAAGATCATCCAAGATATTAAAAATAAATAATCTACAAATACACACTTATGTCACACATATCGGTCATTTATAGCCCATATATCATACATATAGGTCATAGCGTGAGATGAAGCGCTGATAGAGGGTCCGAAGTTCAGGAGTGCAGGAGGACTCGTCGCGGCCGGTTGCTTCTTCGTGGAGGGGGGCCTACTCGCTCCGAGGGGCCTCGTTGGCGATGGGGTATCGGAGGGGGTTGGCGATGGCTTGGTCGTTGGGGGTGGGTGCGTTGAAGTCGAGAAGGGGAAGCAAGTGGAGTGCGGGGAGGTAGGGGGTCTGCGGGGCGGAGTTGGCGGCGAGGTGGATGGTGCAGAAGGAGGCGAGGTGTGGGTGCATGTTTCCCACAAGAAACCGAGGAAGAGGTGCTTCCGTTGTGGGGTTAGAGGTCCTGTTCGATGCCTCGTAGGTGTTTCTCTTGCGGGAGGGTGGGCCACCGTCGTGCCACTTGTTGGGTTGGTTCCAGTCGTCGTTTCACTAGTGCTGTCGTGCATGGCCCTGAAGGGCACTCGGTGTATCGTACATCACCGATGGTCGGTGGTGGCCGGAGGTATCGTAGTTTCGCGGTTGTGGTGGCGGGTGTAGCGGAGGTTGCGGATGTTGCGAAGCCTGCGGATGCTACGAAGGTGGTGGGTGAAGCGAAGATTGTGGGTGAAATGAAGTTTACAGATGCTACGAAGGTTGCGGGTGGTGTGGAGGTCGACGTGCAAGATGACATGTCCCATGCAGTCGTCGGGTACGCAATGCGTTATTGCATTTCTGTGGAGGCACTGAAAGGACACCTGTTGGGTTTCCTCGGCCCGCGATTTGCGGGTGAAGTAGTGTCTCTTGACGCTCGTCATTGTTGCGTCCATGGACTGTCTGCGGGACAAAGGAAGCGCCTTCTCCGAAGCGGCGGGCTGGGCGATGTTTGCTGGCGACCTCTTCGCTTTGCGGATGGAGCGGTTTCGGAAGTAGAGGTTTGCGTGGCGACGGTTCGTGGTGTCCCCTTCCTATCCCGATCGGTACATTGCCTGAGTCGGGCCCTACGGAGGTGGGGTACGATTCTCGCGGTGATCGACAATAGGCTATCGCCCGGCTCGGACCCGGAGGTCGCGCGTGTGCTGTTGGAGTATGGCAAGGCTTTGTTGGATGTTCCTGATGGCACGGTCTTCTTATCGTCTTTGGAGGTTGGCCGGTTCAACTTCATGGTGGAGGTGAGAATCATCGACCCTCCTCCTCCGCCGGAGGTCCCGAGGCTATCAGATGTCGCTTCACCTTCTGCTTTGGCGGTGGGGTTTCTAACACGTGCCTTCTCGCCCAAGAATTCTCTTTGTCTGCTGAGGTGGCATGGATGGTAACTGCTCTATCTTCGCCGCGTCTCCTTTTGTCTTCGGCTTTGGATCCCGGGATGGAGGGTGCCCTTTCGGATCCTTTGGCGGGTCGGCCCCAGGGGGTTCCGGACCCTCTGGCTACTCTTTGGTCGGGCGGGTTGGACTTCTCGAAGCCTTTGCCTAGTCGGATTTTCTCTTCCACGTTGTGTCTCTCTGTCCCGATGCCTTACTTGCCTCGATCGTCGACGGGTGGTTGGGCGCTTTGTGTGGGTCCTAGACCACGCCTTCTTATTTCCCCAACGTGTCGCTTTGCTTCTCCAGCGCCTTCGATCCTTCCGCTGGGGGCTCCTCTAGCAATTCAGCTTCGTTCTCCGGCAACGCCCACTCGGCCCTCGCCGCCGGTCGGGGGGGGGGTGGCGCTCTCTGGGAGCTTCGTCGTATGCTGTGACTCCTTTGGCCCACCTTGATTTGGGTGGTGCTCGCCCAATTGAGGGGGCTACTGACAGAAGATCCGGTAAGAGGTTCCAGCGCTGGAGCAGACCTCGGTCTGCACTTTCCGAGGTTCAGTCGTGCTCGGTCCTAAAGGCTTCCATTGCGGAGGGCTTTGGGGTGATCCACATTTAGGTGAGACGGTCGAGTTCCTCATGAAGATTCTCTCCTAGAACGTTCGTGGGCTTGGGGATGTGGGCAAAAGAAAGATTATTGGCTCACGCTTCATCGGATGTGGTAATGCTGCAAGAAACAAAGCTTCAATCCATCTCTGACGCAGTTTGGAAATCTTTTGGTGCTGAAAGAATTGATGAGTTCAGGGCTCTGGATGTCGTAGGTGCATCTGGAGGGCTACTGGTGGCGTGGAGATTTTCGACTTTGACGTTTAGCTCGGTGTTGCGTGGGAGACATGTTCTCTCAGTTACCTTGGTTAGTGCTGATTCCTCTACGCCAATTGCGGTCTCCTGTGTTTACGGGCCTTGCTGTCATGTTTTGCGAATGGAGCTTTGGGAGGACTTGCACGAGGCGGGGAGTGCTTTTGAGGGTATCCCGTGGCTCATAGGGGGCGATTTCATTGTTACTCTTCGAACTACGGATAGACCACGATACAGGGTGGTTAGGACCCGGGCTCTGATGATTTTGCGGACATCGTTGACTCGCTGGCCCTGGAGGTGTTGGATGCGGTAGACGTGGCTTACACTTGGAGGAGTTCTAGCTCTCACTCTCGAATTGATAGATTTTTGGCTTCGTCCGAGCTTCTCGATCGCTTCGCGCTCTCCTCCGTGATGGCTCGCCCGCGGGCCTTGTCCGACCATGCGCCAATCCTGTGGGATTCCGGTGATCCCCCCTAAGAGGAGGGGTATTTTTAGATATGAGAAGTGTTGCTGTTGGAGGAAAATTTCAGAAAATTGGTGGTTTCACACTGGTCCAATCTGGAGTTCTCTGGCCCGGCTGCGACTAGATTTGTACAAAAGCTTGGATCCCTGCGCACGAGACTGAGCTCTTTCAAGAAGGACACCAAAGTTGCAAGATGTGCTGCTAGGATGGAGGCTGAAGAGGTGGTCAGTAGCGTTGATGCGTTGGAGGATCTTAGGGAGCTATCGGGGGATGAATTGATCACTCGTTCGCTCGCTCAAAAATTAATCGCGTCTGAGGACCTGAAGCGTGTCACTGAGTGGAGGCAAAGATCAAGGAGTGCTTGGATTAGAAAGGGGGACGCTAACACAGAGTTTTTCCATCGAATTGCCAGTGGGAGGCGTCGTTTTAATGCCCTGAGATCGATCACAGTTAATGGTGTACGGGTAGATGGCGATAGAGAAATGGGGAAAGCAATTGCCGAACATTTTCGGGACTTCTCGACGAGGACTATTCCCAGACTGTGGAGATGGACGGGTCTGGGGGGTGAGCCCATGCCGCCCTCGATGTGCGAGGAGCTGACTAAGGGGGTCTCTTTGGAGGAGGTAAAGGATGCGGTGTGGAACTTAAACGCGGATGAGGCTCCGGGCCCTGATGGGTTCCCGGTGGCTTTCTACAGAGATTTTTGGGATCTTGTTGGCACAGAGGTTCTAGACGTCATATCTGAATTCTGTGAGGGAAATGCGAGCTTCGAAAGGATAAATAAAGCCCTGATCGTTCTCCTTCCTAAGTCCACACCGACGGAGCGCATTGAGGACTTCCGCCCAATTGCCCTATCTAACGCGCTCTACCTTATTGTGGCGAAGATGTTCGCGGTGCGTCTCAGTCGGGTCCTTAAGCATATAGTATCCCCGCTCCAGTCTACTTTTATTCTGGGTAGGCAAATCTCAGACTGTATTACCCTTGCTTCAGAAATTATTGCGGACTGGAGGCGGGGGGACAAGCAGGGTGTGTTATGGAAGGTGGACTTTGCAAAGGTCTATGATAGTTTAAATTGGAAGTTCCTGTGGTCGGTTTTGAGAAGGAGAGGATTCCCGGAGATTTGGATTTCGTGGATGAAGCGTTGTGTGACGACGTTCTCCTTCTCGGTCATGGTGAATGGCTGACCGGAGGGTGGCTTCTTTCAGCCTCGTAGGGCCGTGCGCCAGGGCTGCCCACTTGCTCCCCTTCTTTTTGTGATTGCTGCGGATGTCCTGGCGCGCATCGTGCACCGTGTGGTTGATTGCAGTTTCTCGGCTTGCTTCTCTAGGGATGTCGTGGTGGTCCCGCTCTTGCAGTACGCTGATGATACTATTTTCTTCATTGAGTGGGGCGAGACGGAGGCCTCGAGCCTGGTCGAGGCTTTGGATCTTTTCAGTGAGCTGTCCGATCTATTCAAGAATGCGGATACATCGAAGGTCATTCCCTTCGGCCTCTCTGTCGAAGAGGCGGACGCTTGTGGCCATGCCTTGGGGTCGGAATGCGGATCCCTTTTGATTGACTATCTTGGGATGCCCTTGACTGTGGGTAGAACGAGACAGCGGGATTGGCTCAAAGTGGTCGAGAAGATGGAGGCGCGACTGGAGGGCTGGAAATCAACCATTCTCTCTAAAGGGGGGCGTTTGGTGCTCCTCAAGGCGGTTCTTTCCTCTATTCCGGTTTATTTCTTGTCCAATCGCTGCTTACCGAAGAGCATACATAACCGTATGGAGAAGCTAATGCGTAGATTCCTGTGGGGCAAGCATGGTGAGGACTCGGGAGGGATCCACCTGGTTGAATGGGATCAGATTACGCGCCCAAAAAAGGAGGGGGGGGGGGCTGGGGGTCCGGAGGCTGGATCAAATGAACGAGGTTTTGCTTCTTAAATGGGCAAGCATGATTTGGGGTCCTGGGGAGGACCTTTGTTGCAGCGCTCTGCGGAAAATATATGGGGTTAGCGGTACGCCTCCGAGCTCTGGTTCTTTTGTCGTATCTTCCTCGCCGTTTGGAAGGGGATGATGGAGGTCTTCTGCCGGCACATTCGTCTGTTCAGGACGGTGCTTGGCAATGGTGATGCCTTTGCCTTTTGGACGGATGATTGGACGGGTGGGGGACCCTTGTGCACGTGGTTCCCTCGCCTATATGCTCTTGCGGCTGACAAGGATGCAACGGTTGCGTCTTGCTGGTCGGATGGTAATTGGTTCCTTGCCTTCTCCTCTAATTTCTCGGACCAGACACTCGAGGAATTTCTCCTTTTGCTAGATTCTATCAAGGAGCTGGTATGCCCCTCGGGGGGGGAGGGATCATTGGGGGTGGCGTTCGGGACCATTTTCTGTCAGGAAGGTGTTTGGGGCGATCTGCAGGCCTCCCCCTTCGCGCTCGGAGGAGCTGGTGCGTGACTGCGCCCTTTTTTGGAGTCTAGGCCTTCTTGAGCAGATTGGTTTCTTCCTGTGATTGTTCCGCAGACAGAGGTTGATAACGAGGGACCGATGTGCTAGGCTTATGTGATCCGTCTTTGACAGGTGCCTCCTGTACGCGAAGGCGGTTGAGTCGCTTGAACATCTATTCTTCAAGTGCCCCAAGACGCTTGTGGTTTGGGAGGAGGCGAGGATGGCTTGGTTATGCACGGCGGACTTGGCCTCCTTTTGCTGCTCGTTGATCGCTAACAGGAGCAGGGTTCGGCGTCAACTTCTTGGTCCTATTGCCACTCTTTGGGCCTTGTGGCTGGGCAGGAATGCTGTCCTCTTTTCTGGGCAAAGTATCTACAAGGAAAATGTGGGGATACAATCTGCGAGGTTCGTGGATGACTGGGATATGTAATTGCTTGCGTGTGTTCCTTTTTCTTTTTTTTCTTTTGTCTATCCCATCTTTTTTAACTAATTAGTATTTGGGGTGAACACCATCGAGTGTATCCCCCCTGTTTTTGGCTTAGAAAAAATATAGGTCATAGCGAACACATCGTTGTTAATGTTTATTTCTGACCTATAGATAATTGAAATGGAATCCATTGAAGTTCTTATAATATTAAATAATTTACAAATATACTCTAAGACACATATAAATCATCTATACTCCTTATATCGGCTATATCGGTTATATCGGGCACATAGTGAATGACATTGAGATGAGTCATTTGATCAAACAATGTACTTAATGATTGTTGGAGTATTTGTTATGTACGTCTACTGAGTTATAGCAGGGTAAATGGATCCTGGAGAAGATCCAGTTGCCCCATCCAGTGTTTAGTCCCACATCGTCCAGTGGTGGGACATGGAGGCTCTGGAGAGGCTATATAAGAAGCCCCGGACCTCCTGTAACCATTACGAAAGTTAATAGACGAACACGGCCCATAGAGGCCTTCTCCCGTGGTTTCATCCCGCTCCTCACGGAGTCGGGTTCCACGTTAAACCCCGCGTTCTTATTTTCTTTATCTTTTATCCATGTTTTCGCGTCCGCTTCCTATTTCTTATCATGGTGTCAGAGCGGGTTCGATTCTCGCGGATTTGTTCTTGAAAGTTTTATTTTCATATTATGTTCGAGATTCGATTGTTCTTGAAGATTAACATTTGTAGATCATTATTCCGGTCAAGGTCTAGGGTTCTAAACTGTGAAGATATTTGTATTTTCATATTTCATATGCATCTCTTTCTTATTCTCGTTTTCTGTTTTCCACTCTATGTAATTTACCCATAGGCCTATCTACTATATAAGAGAGCCTAGGGTTTCGGGAATCGAGAGCTCGCCTCGGCCTCGATCTACTACGAGAGACAATAAGAGAGCCTCGGCCTCGGCCTCCTCGCCTCGACTTCCTCTCCGGTCGCACGCACATCTCACGCGCCTCGCGCACACAACGCACTTGCCTCGCGCGCATCGTGCGCCTCGCATGCTGTCTCCGCTCGCGCGCCGCCTTAGCTTCGTCAGTTGGTTGATGGGTTGGTGTGCATGAGTCTACACGTGCACCCAAACCCTTATATGTCTGTGTAAACACGCAATCTCAATGTCCCAGTACACGTGTAGACTCATGTCCGTAGCAGTCTTCTTTCGTCAATATGTCTGAGAACAATGTTGATGTACCCGCCACTGGCGCATTCAGAGGTCAAGCGTCTATTGTGAAAATGGACGGGACAAATTATGAGCTTTGGGTATTCAGTTCATGAGCCTGATGAAGTCGAATGGTAAGAAGCATATTCTTACCAAAGAGGAGCCGGTGGAGAAGAATGGGGTGAATGCCTCGTGGGAGGCGGATGATGCGTATGCTAAAGTCTGGCTATCTGGGACGTTGACGATAGAGATCGCCAACGATGTACTACATCAGCCCACGGCTAAGGCTATGTGGGATATTCTAGCAGCGACATATTCGCAGGCGCGGAATGAGGTCAAGATACTTCAGCTGCAACATGATATTTTTACAGTCAAGCAGAATGGGCGCCCCCTTCACTCATTGTACACATCCCTACGAGGGATGTTTGAGAAGCTCCATAGCTTTATGCCGTTGACGGCCACTCCTCAGCAGCAAAAGACATACAGGAATGCTACCATGGTAGGTTTATTCCTGGCTGTCCTTGATCCATAATACGATGCTGCCCGGTCTCAGATTCTTGCTGACGCTACTATTCCTCCCATGGAGGAAGCTCTTCGCCGACTGAGTCGAATTACTATCCCAAGCTCGACTGCCAGCCAGATACCTTCAGCGATGGCAGCCTCCAGGGGTAGAGGTGGCTCCTCTACCTTTCGTTGCCGTGGCCCCCGAGGTCGTGGGGGTCGGATTCATCAACCATGCAGTTATTGTTGTCGCCCTGGTCACTTCGAGGATACATGCTACTCTAAGCATGGCTTTCCTGCATCGGCCCGGGTAGCAGACCAAGTTGATTCTCCTGCACCTTCCTCGTTGGAACATTGATTTGACGATCTTGTTGCCAGACTGAGGAATATCATGCCTCCTGATACAGCCCCTGGAGGTCAGTCAGATGTGGCTGTCTCTGCCTCTGCCAGTTCACCTGCCACAGCCAGTACCTCAGGTAGTTCTTATGCTCTCACCTCTTGTGATAGATCTATAATTACAAACTGGATTATGGATTCTGGAGCGACACATCATCTCTGTGGGGACAACGAGCAGCTCACTTCATATAGACGAGTCTCTTCATGACGAACTGTGGTGATAGCCAATGGGACACATTCCCCGATCACAGGACATGGGGAGGTTAACTTGACACCTTCCATGAGATTGCAGATTGTGTTATATGTTCCCGATTTCTTTATGAATTTACTGTCCATTAGCCAGATTAGAAAGGATTTGAACTGTCGAGCTTTTTTTGACTTATCATCTCTTGTTTTTCAGGACATACCATCGGGTAAGGTGATTGGCTGCGGCCGTGAGCAGAATGGTCTTTATCGTCTGGTCCATACTCCTTATGTCGGTGCATCTCTCCATTCTACAGGACTAGACTCTCCATATACCTGGCATCTTTGGTTTGGTCACCTCTCTCTTCAGAAGATGTGTCGTGTTTTGCCCCAGATTTCTCCGAAGTCGTCCTTCCAATGTGAAGCGTGTCAGTTGGGAAAGCATCATCGGTCTACTTTCCCGAGTCATCAGAGTCGGAGTAGTAGCTCCTTGTTCGAGTTAGTACATATTGATATTTGGGGTCCAAGTCATGTTCCTGACCACCAGGGACACAAATTCTATCTGGTCGCAGTAAATGATTTTTCTCGCTTGTCTTGGGTGTTTTTATTGAAGAATAAATCTGAAGCAAGAGATGTGATTCAAATGTTTATCAATGAAGTTCAAAATATTTTCTCTTCTTCTGTGAAATTGTGCGTTCTGACAATGCATTGGAGTTTTGCACTAGAACTCTGTCCTTGTTCTTTTCATCTCGTGGTATAATTCATCAAACTTCACGTGCTTACACTTCACAACAAAATGGTGTTGCAGAGCGGAAACATCGCCATTTATTGGATATCACTAGAACCCTACTTATTCAGAGTCATGCTCCACACTCGTTCTGGGGTGATGCGGTTCTCACAGCTTGCTACTTAGTAAATCGCTTGCCCTCGTCTGTCTTGGGTGAGAAAACTCTCTCTATAGTCTTTCCTGAGAAGGAGTTGTTCTCTCTTACACCCCGTGTCTTTGGCTATGTTGGTTTTGTCCATCAGTTGGTGCCAGGTCTTGATAATCTCTCTCCCAGGGCTATCAAATGTGTGTTTGTAGGATACTCTAGGACACAGAAGGGATATCGTTGCTCTGATCCGCTGCATCGAAAATATTTTGTTAGCGTCGATGTCACATTCTTTGAATCTGTGATGTTTTTCTCTCCTCCAGGTGACAGAACGACTACTTTCCATTCTGATACTGAGGTCTTCATGCCACCTCCTCCTATGAGTCAGTTACCTTTTATGCCATCTCCACCACCACCTCCTGCCATAGCTTCACCTCCACCTTTACCACCTCCAGTAACCATTGTCCCACCATTACCAAAGTACTATACTCGTCGGTCCTCCTCTGCTCAAGGTCATGGTCCGTCATCCAGTAGCCCTCAGGTTGGTTCTGATAACTTGATTTCTAACGATGAGTCTGAGGATCTATTGATACATGGAACACAACAGGATGATGACATGAAGATTTGGACGTGCCTATCGCTATTAGGAAGCAGAGGCGTACTTGTGCTTCATATCCACTTGCTTCCCATGTTTCTTTTCATCGTCTTACAGGCGATTTCCAGAGATTTGCACTAGCTCTATCTGCAGTAGAAGTTCCTTGCAATTACCAGGAGGCACTAAAAGATAGCAAATGACGTCTTGCTATGGAAGAAGAAATGGACGCGTTGCAGTCCCGTGGAACTTGGACACTTGTTTCTCCTCCTCTCGGAGCATATATTGTTAGCTGCAAGTGGGTGTTTACTGTTAAATACCATGCAGATGGAAGCCTTGATCGGTACAAGGTTAGGCTCGTGGCACGTGGTTTTACTCAGACCTATGGAGTTGATTACTTGGACACGTTTTCTCCAGTTGCTCGACATTCTACTTTACGTATCCTTCTTTCAGTTGCTGTAGCACGTGATTGGCCGTTATTCCAGCTTGACGTGAAAAATGCATTTTTATATGGAGATCTACGAGAGGAGGTCTATATGCAGCAACCTTCGGGGGTTGCTGCTTGTTGGAGTATTTGGTAGTGCACCTATTGAGTTGTAGCAGGGTAAATGGATCCTGGAGAAGATCCATTTACCCCATCCTGTGTTTAGTCCCATACCGCCCAATGGTGGGACATGGAGGCTCTGGGAAGGCTATATAAGGAGCCCCAGACCTCCTGTACTCATTGAGAAAGTGAATAGAAAAACACGCCCCTTTGAGGGCTTCTCTCGTGGTTTCATCCCGCTCCTCACGGAGTAGGGTTCCACGTTAAATCTCTTGTTCCCATGTTTATCTTTTTCCATGTTCGCTTCCGCATTCTTCATATTTTATAACACTGCTGAGGGGGAGTGTCAACAGGTTTGTAGACTCCATAAGGCAATATATGGCCTTAAACAGAGTCCTAGAGCGTGGTTTCAAAAGCTTTCAGATCTGATTGAACGACATGGATTCAAGAGGTCAAATGCAGACCATTCCTTATTTGTGCAGAAGACGTAGAGGTACTGTTGCTATCATGGTGTATGTTGATGATATTGTTGTTACAGGAGATGATGAGCAGGGAATCAAGATGGCGAAAGAATTTCTGGGCAGTCAATTTGTGACTAACACCCTAAGGTATTTCTTGGGGTTGGAATTTGCTAGAAATGCACAAGGTCTTGTGATGACCCAAAGAAAGTATGTTACAGATATGCTTGCAGAGACAGGCATGATTGGATGTCGACCTTCCACGACTCCTATGGATCCTAGCATGAAGCTATATGATGATGATACAAATGAAGTCGATAAGAGAAGATACAGAGAGATGGTTGGAAAACTCATTTATGTTACAATTACCAGATCGGATATTGCATTTGCAGTGAGTCGAGTGAGTCAATTCATGGAGCAACCTCGACAGGTGCTTATGGATGCAATATATATGATATTGAGATATCTAAAATCATCTCCAGGCTCATGATTACTATTCAAGAAAAAAGAAACACTCTCTGTGTCCGCATATGCTGACGCGGATTATGCAGGTTGTCCTAAGGATAGGAAATCGACTTCGGGATTTGCAATATTTGTTGGCACTTCTCTCGTTTCTTGGAAAAGCAAGAAACAAACTGTTGTAGCTAGATCAAGTGCCGAGTCCGAATACATGGGTATGGCTCAAGCAAGTACATAAATGATGTGGGTCCGAGCAGAGCTATGTGATCTACATATAGAGGTTCCTCTACCCATGGAGTTACACTGTGATAACCAGGCTGCCCTATTCATTGCAAACAATCCTACGTTCCATGAGAGAATAAAACACATTGAGGTAGATTGTCACTAGACCAGAGACATGATTCAGAAGGGCCTGATTTCTACTTCCCATGTCAGCTCTGGAGAGCAAACCGCAGATATCTTCACCAAGCCACTGCCCAGAGGATCATTTCAGAAGTGTTCATCCAAGCTGAGCATGATCGATATCTATGCTCCAGCTTGAGGGGGAGTGTGAAGATATTTGTATTTTCATATTTCATATGTATCTCTTTCTTATTCTCGTTTTATGTTTTCCACTTTATGTAATTTACCCATAGGCCTCTCTACTATATAAGAGAGCCTAGGGTTCTCAGAAATAACAAGGCTCTTATTTTTCTCCAACAGCAATTCCAGGGTTAAATAATCCAGGCCGCTATGGAGGGAGATTAAGGTCTCGCATCTCAGGTTTCATCGTAACCCTAGATTTGGAATCTCTATTAGCAACAAGTTCCATTGTGATTTGGCTCCATCGACGAGTCCATCTTCATCACCAACGACAACGCAATGATCTCCTCTCGCATCCTCTTTCGTCGGCGTACCACCACAACACCATTGATGGCGTGCGCACCCTCCAGAGAAGCCGCAGGCACATCGCCTCTCCCAGATCTCGCTGGCACATCGTTTCCAGCATCTCCACGAAGGCCACATCTCTCGGCCTCCTTCCTAGTTGACATCGCCAGGAGCGCTAGAGGAGGTACCCTCAAGTTCTTCGGCGCTCCTTCGCGCTCCCATCTCCAGGGGTGCGAGTAGTCTGACGCGCACCCCTCATCTTGTCTCGGCGACGCCTCCTGGCGGCACTACATCGCGCGCACCTCCATCCCAACCTCGCGGAGCGCAGATCGACTCCAACAGTGCCCAGGTGGAGCCCCCTTTCTCCCTCTCACGAGTTCCATCTGCCTCCAGGCGGCTCCTTAGCGAAGGCGGCGCTCCTCGTACAACAACACTAAAAAAAATTTGAGGGGATGCTGAAATGTTGGGCCTTTTTGGGCTGAGTTAATTTGTTATAAAAAAGAAGGATAAAAGGCACGTACATTAAAAAAAAGCCGTACGCAAAATATTCGAAAAAAAAATTGAGTTGCAAAAGCCGAAAAAAATCAAAACGGCTTCTAAAAAAATAAAAAATTTTTGATGAATGTTTTGAAAAGCCGACAAATGTATGAACGACTTATTGATGTTTTGTTTTCCCCATCTATACTGTCTTCTCCAATTATCGATGTCTTCAATCCGACAAGTATGGGAGAACGGGGGAGTATATGTAGAGTCACAGGTATTATTCAGATGATCCAGATTCAGATGCAGATTTCCAGAACTTCCAGATTTTCAGACTCTACAAGTTTTTTCAGATGAAGATTTTCCATGCGTAATTCCAGACTCGAAATTCAGATTTCGAGTCCTAGTTTGATGCGCAGATGTTCAGACTCGACAGATTGGTCAGAGTCCAAGTTCGAGGCACTCCATGATTTAGTGACCCATTTTCGAGATCTCCAGAGAGAGACTCATTTTCAGATACGCACGAGTTTGCGGTCATTTTCAGACGAGCACATGTATGCCATCATTTTAGAGGTCCCCATCTTTTTCTTATTTTCGGCCAGAGTTTTCATGTGAGCCATAGGGACTCCAGAGTAGAGGACCATTCCCTATGCCATGTTGGTAACGGTTTTCATGTGGTATCATAGGGACACCAGAGTAGTGTACTATTCTCTGAGCCAGATGGGAGAGACCCAGTTCTCTGACGAGGAGACTTATTCAGACTCCATTCTCCAGCGATCGTGGACTCCGACGAGGATTGCACAGCCACAACCCCTTATTCAGTTTGGCCCTTTTCAGAGATGGAGCAGTTGTCCACATATTGTGGCGGGCCAGAGTACTCCAACGAGGAGACTCATTTCTAGTTGCAGTGAATCTGACATGCACAGTTCATAGCACATGCTCTCGGACGAGGAGATTCAGCAGACTCACACTCCAGCCCGTTCGTCCTCCTCACCTGCACGACATGAGAAGCAACGTCCTCGACTGCAACAATGTGCGCGGTGGGTTGATATTGTCCGTAGTATCCTGTAGCGTTGAGTTGAGTTTATTTCTGTTTGTCCAAGCCGAGCATTGCATGCTCCAGCTTGAGGGGGAGTCTTTGTTATATGCGTTTACTGAGTTGTAGCAGAGTAAATGGATCCTGGAGAAGATCCATTTACCCCATCCAGTGTTTAGTCCCACATTGTCCAGTGGTAGGACTTAGAGGCTCTGGAGAGGCTATATAAGGAGCCCCAGACCTCCTGTAACCATTGAGAAAGTCAATAGACAAACACGGCCCGTAGAGGCCTTTACGTGGTTTCATCCTGCTCCTCACGGAGTAGGGTTCCATGTTAAACCCCACGTTGTTATTTTGTTTTTCTTTTGTCCATGTTTTCGCTTCCGCTTCCTAGTTTTTATCAATGATTAATAAGACAATGTTTCTTTGATATAAAGATTTTTCTATTCACAAAAATAAATGAAAAAATGTAAATTAATGCAATAGAGTAAAAAAGATTACCTAGAACCAAGAGTTCCATGGAGGATCTGAATCGACCCCCTGCCTTGTTGTCTCTAATAGTAGATCTTGAACTCAATGAAACTCGCAGTAGTTTTCGCATGTCATGTACGAGTACATGGCCTTGTAATCCATGACATACTTCCTGTATTGATGGTCATCGATCCTCATAAGTTTCTCTCGAGACGAGGATAGGCTGCACTAGATCCGGTATCACGGGGTGCATGACGAGGCTATGGTGTACTAGCTTGAGATCCTCTAGATGTCGACGACGGAGTAGGGGAAGATCTCTGTGGAGGAGGACCTAGAGGAGGAGGGACATGCACATACTCGGGGAAGAAACCAAAACTGTCACCACCAATGAAGCTACCCTGGCTCAAATCAGGTTGGTTACCTTGGTAGTTCTCACCGTTGTAACTGCTATATCCTCTATACCTACTGTAACCATATCCATATGATGGAGGAGTAAAGGCCTGAGGAGGAGGTCCAGGAGGAACAAACGCCTGAGGAGGAGGTCCAGGTAGAGGAGCAGGAAAAAATTCAGGGAAGACCCCAAATGATCTCTCATCTTGTGAATATCCATATCCGCTTATAGGACTTGGTGTTCCTCCATAGTATGGTCTGTCAATGTCCATGCAACTCAACGAAACTATAGATGATATCAAATCATCTATGTAGCTATCCATAGGACGATGGCCACATTGTCCATATGCATCGTAATCCATAGGTTATGGATTCGGACTTGGGACAAACTACCTATGTATGTTTCCACGCCGCTCCACGTATTTTCACCCTGCCTTGAATCTTGTATCATCATGTGGTCCATGACCACCCTGTTGACCCTGACCCCCATGAATATGTATCCCCATAACCTGATCCACCACGACCACCACCAACATCATCATCGCTCCCACTGTCATCTTTTGATTTAGATTTGGATTTCGACCCAGTGGAGAGAATGTCGTCCACAATTGCATCAAGCTCCAACCCTCCAAGAGGGTATGTGATTCGTCCGAATCTGGCCATATGGTCACCAACATCTGTTCCCATTTGTTGGCTTATATTCTGATTCAACCTGCTTCCTGTTTGATCAAGCAGTGGATCCCCGTTGGAATACAACCACCTCTGCAGAACATCTTCATCTGCATCGTCGTCGTGCATCTTGAAAATATATGCAAGATCGATGGGGTCTGTGTACTCCTCTTTATCATGCCCCTCCCTTGCATGTTTCATCTTCAACCTCAAGTTGTAGTGCACAAAAACAAGATCATGGAGCCTCTGTTCTCCAACTTGTTCCGCCCCTTCGAATGGATCGAGTTGAATGTGCTCCAGTTTCTCTCACAACCACCTAGAGATGTGGTTTGGGATAATACTTTCACAACCACTTTTCGTAGGTTGGGATCTTCCGTCCCATACAATACCCACCATTCAGCTACGAAAAATCCAAAAAGAGATAAATCAATAATAGTAAAATTGTTATACATTACAGTCAATAGAGTTTTTCGTTTTAGTCCTTACCAGGAAGAGTACTACCTCGTCCTGTAACCACGGTAATTCTACTGAAAGAATCTAAGGCATCCTTAAAGTACTTGATTTGCACATTATTCAAAACTTTAAGTCATAAAAGTGACAATGTTCTTAATAAATATTTGGTTACTCAATCTCACTCCAAACTATAGAGTGTACATTATACAATCAAAATTACCTCATTCATGCACTAGTTCTGTGCCTTCTCGTCCTTGACGAGCTTCCCCACCACAACTTGTACATCGGCTAGAAGTTCAGCATTTGTACCAAGACTGTTCTTGTATTGGTATTTCAGATTCAAGTAATACACTGGAGATGAACAATTCTCAAATTGTAATCCTTCTAAAGTGCTTACCAAAATGGGAAAAATGATTTATTAGATAGTACATACCAGCCTTGTGAAGAGGATGTGAGAGCATCTTGGACCATCATTCGTCTGTGATGTCCAACCATGCTTTGAATCCTCTCCCAACTGTTTCTTTAACCTTCTCCCTCATGCAGCGCATTGCCTCGTAGATCACTATCATAGTTGGCTTCTTGTCCCCATCTACGATATGCAATGCAGAAACAACCGGTTTCATTATCTTCGTGACCCTTGTCACGTCATCCCAGAAATGGAGATCATTGATGATTGTCTTTCTTCTTTGGTTCGAGCTTCTGGGTTCTCGAACCATTCACCTTGGCAACACATGTCTTCAACCCTATCTTGTATTGTTTGAAGCTTAGCAACTCTATAAAATTGGTTGCAAAACGTGTGATGCCAGGCTTCACTAGCTCACCATTGCACATTTGCCTCATCAAAGCCAACACTTTGGAATGGTTGTAAATGAATGTGGTGATCGTCTGTACCACCTTTGCGACGAGCTTCCTCTTGCCGAAGCATTTAAAATTATATCTATGCAATGCGCAACATACGATGTCCAAAAAATGCCGTAATTGCTAGACTTTATTATCATTTCACGTGCTTTCTTGAAGTTGCTGCCATTGTCCGTGACAATCTGTACAATGTTCTCTTCCCCAACATCCTTAATGACGTCCTTCATCAACTTCAGCAGGTGCTTGTAGTCCTTCACCTGTTCAAATGCATCGATATATCTAAGAAAAATGGTCTTACCGTCGTAGTAAACGATGAAGTTGATGATCTGCTTCTTCATATATGTAGAGATAGTTGTTCGTCTTTTATGTTACTTATTATTTCAGTTTCTTTATGTACCTCTCATGTAATTTACCCAAGGGCTCTCTCCCTATATAAGAGACTCGAGGGCTCTATGGAATAAATCATCTGAGTATTCTAACATGGTATCAGAGCCATGACCCTAACCTAGGGTTTTCCACCGCCCCTCCCCTCTCTAGGGTTTCGCCGCCCACCCCCCCGGGCGCCAAGCCTCTCGCCGCCGCCGCCTTCTCTCCTCCGCCGGGTTCCCCACCGACGCCGGGACCCCCCCCCCCACCTCCACCGCCGCCGGTCCCTGCCGGGCCCCTCCACCTGCCGCCGGGCCCCTCCCACCACCGCCGGGCCCCCTCCTACCTGCCGCCAGCCCCTGCCGCAGGGCCCCACCTGCTGTCCAGCCGCCGCTGTCCCCTTCTAGTCGCCGTCTTTGTCAAGTAGAGGCGCTCAAAGCCTCTACTCGTTGCAGGTGTGTCGCGTTCTTCGGACTCGGCGTCATGTTCGATTCAAGTGCATAATCGTCTACCTATGCACTTGAATCCTACAAGGTCTTGGTAGACAGTTTTCTTGGTCTATCAGTAGTTGTTCTTCTTCGGCATTATGTCAGATCAGAAGATCGATATGCCCGCCATAGGTGCCTTCAAAGGTTCGGCACCAATCGTCAAGATGGACGGGACAAACTACGAACTGTGGGCGATGCAGTTCCTCAGTCTCACGAAGTCGTGTGGTAAGAAGCATATTCTTACCGAGGATGAACCACCGGAGAAGACAGGGATCTATGCCTCATGGGAGGCTGATGATGCGTACGCCAAGGTGTGGCTCTCAGGTACGCTCACGACGGAGATAGCGAATGATGTCCTTCACCAGCCCACCGCTAAGGCGATGTGGGATATTTTGGCTATGACGTACTCTCAGGTCCGCAATGAGACGAAGATGCTCCAGTTGCAGCATGATATATTTACCACGAAGCAGAATGGGAAGCCTCTTCATTCCCTCTACACGTCGCTTCGTGGCATGTTCGAGAAGCTCTATAGCACCATTCCGCTTACTGCCACGCCGGAACAGCAGAAGACATTCCGCAACGCCACTATGGTTGGCGTATTACTCGCTGCCCTAGATCCGGAGTACGAGGCAGCACGCGCTCAGATTCTAGCAGATGCCACCATCCCACCGATGGAAGAGGTATACAGGAGGCTCAGTCGTGTACCCGTTCCGTCCAATACAGCGACTGCGACTCCGTCAGCAATGGCAGTTTCCAGAGGACGTGGTGGTTCGTCCTCGTTTCGTGGCAGGGGAAGTGGTGGACGTGGTCGCGGCAGACGCATACGCTCCACGTGCTCATTCTGTCGCCGTACTGGTCATACGGAGGATACATGCTATTCCAAGCATGGTTTTCCTCCCTCTGCACGAGTAGCTGATCATGTTCAGGGTCCACCAGCATCTACACCTGATCACCGGTTCGAAGAGTTGGTGGCACGACTACGTGATATTATGCCACAATCATCATCAGAGGGTGCAGACGTCTCTGATGTTGCGGCTTCGGCGTCAGCTAGTACATCTGCCTCAGCCAGTGCCTCAGGTAGTCCTTCAGTCTCATTTCATAGTCATGATCTCACAGGATGGATTGTCGACTCTGGAGCTACCCATCATCTATGCCGTGAGAAAGATATTTTGCAGTCCTACAGAGCTGTTCAGCAAGGTCGCTCGGTACTCATTGCTGATGGCACTCATTCTCCTATCATCGGTCAGGGGGAGACGACTTTGCTACCCTCTATGCACTTACAGAATGTGCTACATGCTCCGGAATTCTCTATGAACCTCTTATCTATTAGCCAGATTACACGTGATTTGCACTGTCGTGCTATTTTTGATCCATCGTCTGTTATTTTTCAGGACATACTAACGGGCAGGGTGATTGGCTGTGGTTCTGAGCACAATGGTCTCTATCGTCTCGTTCGTAACTCTTACGCTGGCGTCTCCTTGCATTCCCAGGGCTCCGTATCTCCGTACACCTGGCATCTTCGGTTCGGTCATCTACCGCTACAGAAGATGCGTCACCTCCTGCCTCAGATCTCTCCGAGTTCCTTTTTTCGTTGTGAAGCATGTCAGTTAGGGAAGCACCATCGTTCGAGCTTCCCCAGTCGTCAGAGTCGGAGCAGTAGCTCCCCGTTTGAATTATTTCACATAGATATTTGGGGTCCCAGTCGTGTCCCGGATCATCAGGGACACAGGTTCTATTTAGTTGTGGTTGATGATTTCTCTAGAGTGTCTTGGACTTTTCTTCTTAAAAATAAATCTGAAGCAGGAAATGTTCTTCAAAATCTAATTAATGAAGTCCAGAATGTTTTTTCTTCTACTGTTAAGTATGTGCGTACTGACAATGCATTGGAGTTCTGCACCCGCTCTCTTGCTAGCTTCCTTTCATCTAAAGGCATTGTTCACCAAACCACATGTGCCTACACCTCTCAACAAAATGGGGTTGCAGAACGAAAACATCGACATTTTCTTGATATTGCTCGCACATTGCTTATTCAGAGTTGTGCCCCATTAACCTTTTGGGGGGATGCTATACTTACAGCGTGCTATCTGGTCAATTGAATGCCTACAATGGTTCTTGGGGAAAAGTCTCCAATCTCTATTCTCTTTCCTGACAGAGACTTGTTTACACTGACACCCCGGGTTTTTGGCACTGTTACTTTTGTTCACCGCTTATCTCCGGGACTTGATAAGCTATCTCCTAGAGGTATCAAGTGTGTTTTTGTGGGTTACTCCAGGACACAAAAAGGATACCGTTGCTATGACCCTGTCCATGACAAGTACTATGTGAGTGCGGATGTTACTTTTTTCGAACCTGTCATGTACTTCTCCCCTGCAGGTGACAGATTGGTCTCCTCCACATTACCAGATTCACACGTCTATGTTCCACCACCTCCAAGTTTGGGTCCATCCTCTGCTCCACCGACACCACCATCACTACCACCACCACCACCCCCGCCACCACCCCCAGTTGTCCCTTTCCCTAAGTTCTACACGAGACGGACAGGCCCTGCTCAAGCTACATGTCAACCATCCAGCACGCCTCAGGTATGTTCTGATGTTAACACTAATGATGGGTTAAATAATGCACCTGTGTAGGAGCTTTTACCACAGGAGGAGGACCAACTGGTCAGCACTGTTTTGGATGACTTGGACCGGCCTATTGCTCATAGGAAGCAGCGAAGACAGTGTGCCTCATATCCCCTGGCCTCTCATGTCTCCTTTCATCGTCTCACTGGGGATTTCCAGAAGTTTGCCGCTGCTGTATCGACGGTGGAGATTCCACGGACATATCAGGATGCCATGAAGACTGAATGCTGGCATCTAGCAATGGAAGAGGAGATGCGTGCCTTGCAGTCTAGAGGGACTTGGTCTCTTGTCCCTATTCCTCTAGGTGCATCTGTGGTGAGTTGCAAGTGGGTATTTACGGTCAAATATCATGCAGATGGTCGTCTTGACAGATACAAGGCCAGGCTCGTAGCAAGGGGCTTTACACAGACATATGGGGTAGATTATTTGGACACTTTCTCTCCGGTGGCGAGACATTCTACCCTTCGCATCCTTCTATCGGTTGCAGTGGTACGTGACTGGACCATATTCCAGCTTGATGTTAAGAATGCTTTCTTGTATGGTGATCTACAGGAGGAAGTCTACATGCAGCAGCCACCTGGGTTTGCTGCTGAGGGGGAGACTCAGAAGGTATGCAGACTTCATAAGGCTATCTATGGCCTTAAACAGAGTCCTCGAGCATGGTTCCAGAAGCTCTCCCAGCTTATTGAACGACAGGGGTTCAGAAGATCAAATGCGGACCACTCACTATTCGTCCGGAAGACCCCAAGAGGTACCATCGTTGTTATGGTATATGTTGATGACATATTGGTTACTGGAGATGATGCACAGGGGGTTGAGATAACCAAGTCTATGTTGGGCAGCCAGTTCATTACAAAGGATCTAGGCACATTACGATATTTTCTGGGGATAGAATTTGCAAGAAATGCACAAGGAATGGTGATGACTCAAAGAAAATATGTCACAGACTTGCTAGTTGAAACAGGAATGACTGGGTGCAGACCTTCGAGTACACCTATGGACCCGAGTATGAAGCTGTACGATGATGATACCGAGGAGGTGGACAAGAGAAGTTACAGAGAAATGGTGGGTAAGCTCTTATACATCACTATAACTCGACCGGATATTGCCCTTGCAGTAAACCGGGTGAGTCAATTCGTGGAGTAGCCGAGGCAAGTACATATGGATGCCTTGTACATGATATTGAGATATCTGAAGTCTTCCCCAGGCACAGGGTTGCTATTCAAGAAAGAAACAGATCTGTCTATTGTCAGCCTGTGCAGATGCAGATTATGCAGGATGTCCACGGGATCGTAAGTCTACGTCTGGATTTCCTATCTTCATAGGAAGCTCTTTAGTCTCTTGGAAAAGCAAGAAGCAGACTGTTGTGGCAAGATCCAATGCCGAATCCGAGTACAGAGCCATGGCACAGGCAAGCACAGAAATGATGTGGGTTAAAGCAGTCTTAGAAGATCTCAATGTTGATGTTCCCTTGCCTATGAACCTCCAATGTGATAATCAGGCAGCATTATTTATTGCCAACAATCCAGCCTTCCATGAGAGAACAAAACACATAGAGGTGGATTGTCATTACACTAGGGACATGATTCAGAAGGGCTTCATCTCCACGTCTCACGTCAGTTCAGAGGACCAGACAGCGGACATATTCACTAAGCCACTGCTCAGAGGACCTTTCCAGAGATGTTCTTCCAAGCTGAGCATGATAGATATCTATGCTCCATCTTGAGGGGGAGTGTAGAGATAGTTGTTCGTCTTTTATGTTACTTATTATTTCAGTTTCTTTATGTACCTCTCATGTAATTTACCCAAGGGCTCTCTCCCTATATAAGAGACCCGAGGGCTCTATGGAATAAATCATCTGAGTATTCTAACAATATAGCTTGTCCAGCCATCACACATCAGCGTCACGTCGTACTCTGACCATCTCATCCTTAGCTCAGAGATGTACTCATTCATCTCTTCCTTCTCCTTCCCAAGATACTTGTTCATTATCTCCTTAGTCATGGGGGCCTTCACTCCCGTTTCCGCTGTGATGATTTCATCAATGGTGTGCTGCACAAAAGGTCCACTAGCGACGTGGCCATGGATGCTCTCCTGAAAGAAGAGCTTGTTGATGGCCTTGCCCACTCTCTCCCGTGCATTGATGAACATCCCCTTCACCGTCTTTTGCCTCACATCCTTGCTTGGCTTGTACTGCGTGGATCCGCTCCTCGTTAAGAATGGTTCCGATCTCTTCCCCTTGTGTTTTTTGGTGGGTGGTGGTACTGGTGCACCTCCAGAACCACTCTCATTGCCACCGGCACTAGGGAAGCCGCCACATGCACCATCGAGTTCTCTCCTCTCAAACTCGCTCATGAACTCTTTTGCCACCCTCCTGTATGCTCTCCTCTCCGCTGCGGTCTAAATGCCATCGGGGTAGACAAAGTCGTCATCGTCTGAATTTGAGAAACATTGACTCCTCTCCGCTGCGGTCTAAATGCCATCGGGCTAGACAAAGTCGTCATCATCTGAATTTGAGAAACATTGAACTCATTCTCAAACATGAATTCTTTGAATTGTTCATCCCGCCCGGACCTCTCCATATTCTTTTCCTTTTTTCCCTCCATACTGGCCTTCAACTCCCTCACGTCTCTTAGACAACGAGTGCTTTTGGCAACATTTTTATTGTTGCCAACTAGATGGTGCTTCAATGTCATAATGCCCCCTCATCCCAACCTCTTCCCATAAAAGTTGCATTGTGGTTTCACTTTGTTGCCATATGAAGCAGTGGCATACCTCCAACCAATCTCTCCACTGTCCAAGTCCAACTATCCACGAGAACCATGAGAGTCTGAATCAGAGTGTGCCATGATGTTGATTTGTTGTATACAGATGAATATGAAAAAAATACACAATAAACATTCATGAGACATATGAGGAGAAAATTAATTAATGACTGATAATTTTTAGTTTTAATTCTTGGATTTTATTAATTACACATCTGTTGGTAACAAAAAATCACCATGAAATCATGTTTTATATGTCTAAAATATGAGATCCAACTTTATTCATCCATAACCTAACTTAATAACCTGACAAAAATCAAAAGTCCCAAATTACTTCACCAAAAAATCTCATTAAATTATAGATATATTTTTAAATTTTTGTATTTAATTAATTATACATCTTTTGGTAACAAAAGTCACCATGAAATCATGTTTCCTATGTCTAAAACATAAGATCCAACTTCATTCTTCCATTACCTAACTTAATAACTCAACAAAAATCAAAAACCCCAAATTATCTCACAAAAAAATCTCATTAAATTATAAATCTATTTTAAAATTTTTCGATTTAATTAATTACACATCTTTTGTTAACAATAATCACCATGAAATCTTATTTCCTATGTCTAAAACATGAGATCCGACTTCATTGTCCATAACCTAACTTAATAACTCAACAAAAATCAAAAGCCCTAAATTTATTCACCGAAAATATCATTAAATTGCAGATCTAGTTTTAATTCTCGGATTTAATTAATTACACATCTTTTGTTAACAACAATCACCTTGACATCATGTTTTCTATGGTTAAAAAATGATATCCAACATCATTTATTTATACTCTAATTTAATAACTCAACAAAAAAACAAAAGCTCCAAATTACATCATCAAAAATCATAGTGATTTATTCTAAATTTTACAAAAAAGAAGATTATGCCTCAAATAACCACCATGAATAGAAGTCCTAACTAATTTGGTATTTTTATACATCAAATAAGAGTAGTATAACCTCAAAATGTAATAGAAGAAGGGACTCCCAAGCTCCAGCAGATTGTACGGTCGATATGGTGGAAATGAGGGCGAAATGGAACCTTATGGGGCAAATATCTTGGATTTTAAGTAAGGAATATTCTCTGTGTCGGGAATATATCGCCGACAATCGATATATCTGCGATATATTAGTGATATATCGACGAGATATCGCCGACACCCGGTAAAAGGATATACATTGGGATATCGATATGTGTGGGCTGTCGAAATTGATATATCACTAATATATCGGTAATACGACCTTCCATGTGTTCAACTACCCTATTCTGTTGGGATGTATATGCACAAGAAGTCTGATAGACAATACTAAGGGTTTTGAGAAACTGTGAAAGTTGAATACTACATATTCTAGTGCATTGTTAGAACGAATATACTTGACATTTGCAGAAAAATATTCTTTATTTTATTGTTGATGTAATCTGAGAAGCGAAAGCTGAATCGATATAACAAGAAAGATAAACATGAAGAACACGAAGGTTTAACGTGGAAGCCTACTCACTAAGGAGCAGGATGAAACCACAAAAGAAGCTCTCAAAGAGGCTGGATATTATATTATAATTCTCAATGAGTACATGGGGTGAGGGGCTCTTTATATAGCCCCTCCGATAGACCGGAGTCCCATCGTTCATCTATGCGGGACTAAACATAAATGGGGTAATTAGATCTTGGTGAGATTCAGTTACCACCTATTACATTCTCTAACACTCCCTCTCAAACTGGAGCTGAGAAAGCTGCAGCTTACAACCAAAAATGTATACAACATATCTTCACACGATACATCACAAGAAGAACACATATCTGCTGTTGGTAGAAGACCTTGCTCGAGGATGGGTCTGCGACTTTCAGGTCACCGGAATGTATATCTGTCATGCATGTAGAGTTGCTGCGATACTAGGTCACTAGAACTTATCTTAGTCATGCCCGGAGAAGAGTCACAATAGATGAAGTCCAGTGCGGAGTTCAAGTCGGGTCGTAAATGGAGAAGTATACGCCCTGACAAAGAAGTCGATGCTTGGTAAAGGCAGATGATATGTAGAAGCAATGGTCTAGAGTGCTGGTTTGTCAGTCGTGGACGTGCAGAAGTCCTGAAGAATATGTCATTTCTGAGAGTCTGGAGTGTTGGTCTGTCAGTTGTGGATGTGCAGAAGTCCTAAAGAATATGCCATTTCTGACTCCCCCTTTCTCCCATACTTGATAGAATAAGGGTGTGAATCAAGTTCATAGAATAAAGATACTTGCATTTTATTTATTTATTTTCAAATCATCATTTTTTTGTACCCACTTAATGGTCTAGTGGTAGTACAATTTGTCTACCACACAAAAGATCAGGGTTCAAATCCCACTCTTGCGGGGGTTGTGTTAGGTAGTCGATGGTCAGCATAAAAAATAATCGAATCTTTCAACATGGATTTGAGAAAGAATCCATGTAGTCGACCCTAATTATAGTGGGAGAAGGCTTAGTACATTTTTATTTTTTTTATAGCCATTCCTTTTTTTGTCTATTCTCTTCTTCTTTTCTTTTTTTTGCAAAAAAATTCTTTTTTTGTACGCACTTTTATTTCAAAAAAGAATTCTCTCTTTTCGTTCTTTATCTTTTTTCCTTTTTTTTAAACTCGGAAATCAGACCCCTATCTTTTTTTTATTTTTTTAGGCACTTTCGGCTCTCTTTCTTTCAAATACATTTTTCGGCCCAAATCACAGCCCAAACAGAGCTAAAAACACCCTCCTTTTTTTCAACTTGGGCGCTCTTCCTCTCTTTCTCATTTAAATAAAACCCACCGCCGCCAGGGGTTGGGGGGGGGGAGGCCCTTAGGGTTTCATCTTGGAACCTTCTCTCAAAGGGAACCACCGCCGCCACCTCTTGGATCTGGAGGAGGATAAGGCTTCCACGGAGCCTTCGTGTGAGGAGGGGAATCGCCAATGTATCGTGTGAGGAGCAACAACCTAGGGGGGTGTGCGAGGAGCCTGGAGCAGCTTCATCACCTTCGAGGTGCGATGGAGGCTCCATCGCCTAGGGATTAATGCGTTAGTGGATGGCGGTGATTTGGGGGATTGAGAACTGGAGGCACTTGAGGGCACTGCGAGAGGGCAGCGATGGGATCCGCCTAGGGTTCAGTGCCTCCTACAAGCAAGAGGGTACCATCGGGGGGGGGGGGGGGCTTGGAGGAGAGGCGACGAGGCACCTGGAGGAAGAGATGCAACCTGAAGATGACGAGGGGTGCTTGGAGGTTGCACATGAGCTTGCGTGAGATCGAGAGAAGGGGGTTTGCCCACCGAAATGGAGGAGCTCTTGTTGTCTGGGGAATCGTACTGCATGGAGAAGGAATAAACGAGCAAAGCTTGTGCATCATCACGGGCTGGGGAGATCTGTGCCAGGACCTGATCGTCGTGGATATGAGGGAAATGGCGACGGTGCAACACGCTTGTTCTTCTTCATCTTCGAGAACAGGAGCCCATGCGTGGGGTGCTCGGGTGTGCCGCTTGAAGCCACTTTTTTATATTAATCCTGGGAAGGACCGCTGCCTGCTTTGTCTGGAACTTGCTGGAAGTAACGAATCTGGAGAAGAACCCACACATCTGGAGGACCGTAGTTGGCTGCTGCTGGAGAGGTGCGCATCTGAAGTGCCTATTGCACTGCTAGTTCTGGGATCGGGGCCTTCGCCACCGCCTTCGATCTCCAACACGTGAATAATAGCATAGAATAATCTTCAAGAATATAATAGAATGATCTTTAGGAATAAATCACCAAAATCAAACTCTCTCAAAATTCCCAAAACCGACTTGCTCTGATACCATGTTGTAATATGAGAAGCGGAAGCGGAATCGATAAAACAAGAAAGATAAACATGAAGAACAAGAAGGTTTAACGTGGAACCCTACTCCCTAAGGAGCGGGATGAAATCATGAGAGAATCCCTCAAGGGGGCTGGATATTCTATTAGAATTCTCATTGAATACAGGGGGTGATGGGCTCTTTATATAGCCCCTCAGACAGACCGGAGTCCCATCGCTCATTCATGTGGGATTAAACATGAGTGAGGTAATTGGATCTTGGTGAGATCCAATTACCCACCTATTACATTCTCTAACAATTGATAAATGATTGAATAACAGGACCAACATCAGACTTATTTTAAAGAAGGAAAATCCAAGATAATCTGGAAAAATCATCCACAACAAAAGATAAAATCTGTCCCTGATGGTGTGGGACATGACTTGGAACCCAAATATCAAAATAAATCAACTCAAAAAGACTATGAATACTTCGATCCTGCGACTCTGAAAGGTAGACCGATGGTACTTCCCAAGTTAACATGCCTCACACTGAAAAGTAGAGCAAGGAGAAATTTAAGGGAGAACGTGACACAACTTCTGCAGAGGAAGGTGACTAAACCAGAGGTGCCACACATATGGAGAGACTGATCCACTGTGAAGAGTTGAAGTACTAGCATATGGAGATTGAACCTGTTTATACATACCTCCTTGCTTACGGCCAGATCCAATCACCCTACTCGTATGAATGTCCTGAAACATGAGAGATTGAAGGATCAAATATGGCACGACAATGTAAGTCATTGGTGATTTGACTAATAAATTCATTGAAAATTCAGGAGCATGAAGAACAATTTATAGGCACATTGTTGAAGTCAACCGCACCTCCCCTTGACCAGTAATAGAAGAGTGTGCCCCATCTGCTATGATTACAGATTTATCGGACTGAGTTGATCTGTATATATTAAATTTTCCTCTACCTCCACAAAGATGGTGTGGAGCTCCTGAGTCGATAATCCATTCTGATAAATCTACCTTGTAACAACTAGTAAAAGCATATGTTGTACCTGATGTGGATGCGGATGCTGAGGTTGCTACCTCTGAGGATCCTGGAGGAGCGCTGGACAACCCAGGTGCAGGCATAATCTCTCTCAATCGTGCTACAAACTCATCGAACCTTTGATCAGAAGCAGGAGGTGGAATGCCAACTTGCTGAGTCTGCTCTGCAACACACGCAGAAGCAGGAAAGGCATGCTTAGAATATCATGTATCCTCAGAGTGGCCTAGCATGTAGCAATAGGTGCATGGTTGACAGGTCGACTACCCACTCCCCTACCACGGTTACCACATCAACGGTATTGTGTAGAGCTTTCTCTACCACGAGATGCATCCATAGTCGAGGACATCTGTGACTGCTGAGTAACACCACCAGGAGCAATGGAGAGCCTGCTCAATCTACGGCATGCCTCCTCCATTGGAGGTATGGCGGCATCAGTAAGAATCTGCGATCGAGCAACACCATACTCAGGGTCAGGAGCTGCTAGAAAAACTTTGGTCATCATCGAATCTCTGTGCGCCTTGAGCTGTTCTAGCGTATCAGTCAAGGGAATGAAACCATGAAGCTTAGAGGTGTAAATGGTATGGAGAGGACGTCTGTTCTGCTTCGATGTGAAGATATCATGCTGAAGTTGCAGTAACTTGGACTCATTTTTCGTCGGAGAATATGTAGCGGCAAGGATGTCCCACATTGCCTTTACAATAGGCTAACTTTGAATATCATTGGTTATTTGATATAGTCCTAAACAATCATACACACGCATACACGTTGTCTGCCTCCCACGAGGTGTTAACCCCAGTCTTGTCACTTGGCTCATCCTGCATGAGGATGTGCTTCTTGCTGTTACACTGCATTAGGCTCATGAATTGCATAGCCCATAATTCATAATTTGTTCCATCCATCTTGACAATGGGTGTTGGACCTTTGAAGACACTCAGGGATGGGACATCAACTTTGGGGTCAACTCTGTTGTGACTAAGACTAGGATTATAGACAAGAATGACTACGTCTAAACAGGTATACAGGACGATCGTGGGTGTTGACTCCTACCACAACCTCTTCCATTCGTTGGAAGCCTCTCTAGGTAACTAGGGTGATTTTAGATGATCAAATCACACTCCAGAAACCTAAAAATCAGACTGAACAGAACCAAATCTCCCTTTTGGAGCAATTTTCAGGCCTCAGAACGCGTCGAACGGGGATCCCTGGTGCGCCACGGAGTCCCACACGTCGAATGGGGTGATAATGAGCGGCTAGGGCTGCTGGTGTCAGTGGCGGCAACAACGGGGTTGTTGCTGCTGGGACCGCTTGTGGTGACAGCGACAACCCTAGGCTGCTTCGGGGCGACGGTGCTACTGCTGCACCTAGAGATAGCGACTGCGGCGGCAAGGGGGACGCGTTAGGGTTTTGATGGGGTGGGATAGCTAGGGCACAGGTTCCGGTATAGGACCATCACTCTGATATCGTGTAGAGAAATGTAGAATAGAATTGTATATTCATCGTAGCCCTATAGCTCTCTTATATAGGAGAAAAATTTTATGGGGAAATTACATAAAGTAGACAGCCCGGGCTTATATCCACAAAACTAAGATCCCTTCGTATGGTCTCTTTCCAACACTTCTTGGGCCGTCCTCGCCCTCTCTTAGCCGGCTCAACATCCCAACACTTGCATCTCCTAACTGGTGTATGAGCTGATCTTCTTTGCAAATGTCCAAACCATCTTAAGCGGTTTTCTCACATCTTATCCACGATCGAAGCTACGCCAACTTTCTTTCTGATTGCATCATTTCGAATCCGATCTTTACGTATGTGTCCACACATCCACTTTAGCATTTTCATTTCTGCTATATTCATTCTCTGCACAGTCTATGGTTCACAGGCCAACATTCAGATCCATAAAGTATAGCAGGTCTCACAGCTACTTTGTAAAACTTTCATTTAATCTTTAAATGAATTTTCTTATCACAGAGAACAACAGAGGCTCCTCTGCACTTTAGCCAGCCTGCATTTATTCTATTAGTAACATCTCCATCAATTTCCCCATTATATTGCAGAATAGATCCCAGATATCTAAAGGAATCTCTCTTCTGAATGTTATCGTCACCAATCTTCACATCGATTCCTTCACCATTGCTTCCATCAACGGTGCACTCCATATATTTCGTTTTAGCCCTACTTATACGAAATCCTTTAGTCTCCAACTCATGTCTCCGGACCTCAAGCTTCTCATTTACTCCATCTCTAGTCTTGTCAATTAACACAATATCATCAACAAATAACATACACCAAGGTAACTCATCCTGAATGTGACTAGTCACGTCCATAATCTCAATAAAAGAATGAATATGAAATATAGAACAGAGAAATACAAATATCTCAATAAAAGACCTTACATCCACTTTGACATTTTCATTGCCATTGCTGCAGTCTAAAGAAAGCAACCAACAAATAAAATAGCAAAGATTTTGTAAATAAATAGAAAGCTGCATATATCAGTATTTGGTTGGAAGAATTCGGGGAATTGCATTCAAGGTACAGACGGAACTTAAATGTGCTTTTATGAGAATGGTATCTAGCTTATACATTTAGCATATGCCCAGTCATTAAATTTGATACCTTCTAAGATGGACTTCTACGTTCAACACTTCTAATCATCGTGCATGCAAGTATTAATCGGGGCTCTATGATGCCCTCGTAAGGGTGTCTTCTGCTGAGCTCGAGATTGTTTACTAGGGCATAAGCATGAAGGTTAGAATGAAGCTCACACTGTGTCTTTTAGATAATGCTTGAATACTCTCATGCTTGTACATATGCATAAGCATGATTTTCAATTGCCATTAGGTTACTCATGCAATTTGAGTTTATGATTTTTCTTGCAGTTTATGCCATTATTTGTGGCAAGTGATAGTCTAAATTAGCCTTTTTTTGATCAAGTTGCTTTTCCCAAGTGGAGTGATTCTTAACCTATTCCAATGTATCTATTTTATTAAATTTATGTAATTCTTGGACAGAGAAACAGTGGCTGGAAGGATTATATTCTTGCTTATAAGACACTTGGAGTTGTCTTTGGAGGTCTTGTTACATCCCCTCTCTATGTTTATCCATCAATGAACTTGAAAGCGCCTACTGAGGATGATTACTTGGGAATATATAGCATCATGTTTTGGACTCTTACTCTAATTGGGGTTGTGAAGTATGTCTGCATCGCGCTTAATGCTGATGATCATGGAGAAGGTAACAGGGACTAGCTTATATTCTAATAATTTCTACTTCTTTTTGAGGGTTTCCAATATATTACCATTCTTAAAAGTTGGTTTTTGCAGAGAGGAGTCTCCAATGATTTTCCCTTGAAATAAATTTTCAACGCTTTGGAAAAAATATCATTCTGAATGCCTGTTTTAAGGGGGTTAGCCGTCACTAATTTTTTTAGTAGGAAATGCTTTAACACCATGGTTAATACTGCAGATTTGAATCCTGTTATTCTGGCAATCGCCGATTATCATATGATAGGAGGGCAATTATGAATTATTTTTCGCATTTTTGAATGCTTGGTCATCGTTGTGGCTCTTGAAATGTTAGTTTTAGTTGCCTGTACAAATTGGTTGATTTCTAGAAAAATTGTGGCATAAGTTTCATTTTTGATTAAACTAGGAGCAAATTTAAGGTGCTAACAATTTTTTCCTGAACAAGTTTCTTAGTGCAGGAAGTATCATACTCAGGGGCGGAACCAGGAATTTTATGAAGGGGGGGGGGGCAACTAAACAAAATAAAGGATAGAGGGAGAAAAGTGAGCAAAGCCAGTTTTCTAACAAAGTATACAAGCATGGGATTCGAACCCTGGTTTGTTAGTTGGAGAAAACAAGACTTTGCCAGTGAGACAATCAGCATTTAGTGATACTACTCGACATTAATTGCTATATATTTAACACTTAAGCAGGGGCCATATCAAAATTTAATAACATTATATAAGAGAAATGTAACAAATAAGGAGGGGCCATGGCCCCCCCAAACTATATGCCAGTTCCGCCCCTGATCATACTGTATGCCTTCAGAGTTCAAGTGCTCTCATGTGGCTGTGCAGATTGTAACCTGAACTTTGGCGGTCACAACTTGTAATTCTTCGCCAGAATAGAACTGGGTGCATATACCCATATTTTGGTTCATTTAATTGATTGTAATAATAAGTATAACAATCTTTTCATGTTCATGGTATTACATTAAATTGAAGTTTATTAAAGATGATGTTTTGGAGCTTACGTTCTTACAAAAATATCCACGAATGCGGTTATCATGGGCACCGTCAACGACTTAAAATGAATAGATGCAATGATGTGCTGACAGCATTTCATCTCTCAACTACTGTATTGTTCATTCTCATTGGCCGATGGGCCACTGGATAATTATGACGTGCATGTTACTTTTACTTGAAATACATCACTAATTTTAGATGGAAGATGCCGTATAAATTTGGCTTATGATGAGCAGTTTCTTCACGTTTAATGTGCAGCCTTGCCTTCGCAAGAACATTAAATGTACTAAGCCTTCTCCCACTATAAGTAAGGTCGGCTACATGGATTCTTGCTCAAATTCATGTTGAAAGATTCGACTATTTTTTACGCTGGCCGTCGACTACCTAACGCAACCCTTGCAAGAATGGGACTTGAACCCTGGTATTTTTACGCAGGCTGTTGGCTTCACAAGAACATTGCTCGAATAATAAATGACAATCCATCTTTTGAACTCGTTTTAATTACAACAATTAATAATGTTGAAATAAACAATGCGGAAGCTATGCGAATGTTTTTTTTGGTCAACATCGGGGAGAACTGGAGGTATGTTCCTAGTTGACTAGAAGGCGGTCACCTTCGCAAAAGAAGATGGGGGTCTTGGGGTTCAAAGCCTGGAAGAGATGAACAAGGCTCTACTATGTAAATAGATTGTCCGCATATGGGGAGATTGCAACATCTTGGTTTGTACTTTTATCTGCAAGATCTATAGGGCTGGAAATTCTATTCGCAATCTCGGGTATCTGGATCTGGCATCATCCTACTTATGGTGTGGAATTTGTTATCACACGAGATCCGACCTTTCTTGAGACCGATCATGGGAGGTGGCAAGGGGTTTTGATTTTGGACGGATGATTGGTTTGAAGGTGGTATTCTAGCCAGTGGTTCACTCTTCTGATGGCTCTTGCTACAAATCCGGAGGCATCTGGGGCAGAGGTGTGGGATGTGCAAGATTTTTTCCCGCCTTCCGATCTGACCTTCTGGACCAAAGGTTGGAGGAGCTGGTGATGTTGGCGGATCTTGAAAACATGACAGGGCCCATTGAGGGTAGAGATTGCTGGTGCTGACGGGATGGGAGCTTCTCTATAGGGAAAGCCTACAAACATTGAAGGGAGCTCAGATTTTTAACCCGGGAGGCTCTGAGGTGGACTGCAGAAGGATTTGGAACTGGAAGATTCTAGGTTGTATGAAGGTATTTCTGTGGCTTTGTAGAAGGGGTAGACTGTTGACTGGGGATCGAGTTGTGCGGTTCTTCATGAATGTTAACCCATAATGTTCATGTTGTCAGGAGGAGGTGGAAGACACGAACCACTTGTTCTTCAGGTGCATGAGCTCAATAGATGCATGGTCCCTTTTTGGGAATTGGGCGATTCGGTATGGTGATATGGCATGCTTCTGGGGGTCCATAGGGGAAGGTTGGAGAGGCACAAAGAGGGAGCGATCTGGGTGCTTGGCGCTTCTTTAGGCAATTTGGATTGCCAGGAATAATGTTGTATTCCGTGGGAACAAAATGTATGGTGAAAATATAGTGGCGCATGCTAAGGCGCTTGTTGAATGTTGGGTGGTTTAATTGTTAGAAAAATATGATGCGGAAGCGTATAAGAGAAATAAAGATAAAACATGGAAGAACACGAGATTTAACTTGGAACCCTACTTTCTAAGGAGCGAGATGAAAGCACGAGAGAACGCCACAAAGTATTGATGCTTCTATTGAATTTTCTCACTTGAATACAGGGGGTGAGGGGCTTCTTACCCTCACTTAGTCCCCACATCTCCCAACTAGTAGATGAGGGACTAAAGACTTGGATGGGGTAAATGGATCCTAGAGAGATCTATTTACCCATCTCCATATAAGTGACGTATACAACTTATTCTCCAACACCCCCCTCAAGCTGGAGCATGCAATGCTCAGCTTGGACAAACAGAAATAACTCTCAGCTCACAATACATGACATTACAAACAAGATTAACTCAACACACACAACTGCCGGTTGCTGTCGAGGACGTTGCTTCTCATTCCGTGCAGGTGAGGACAAACAGGCTGGAGTGTGAGTCAACTGAGTGTGCTCTGGATTGTGCCTTTCAGAGCCACTGAAACCGGATGAGTCTCCACTTGGAGAACTCTGGCCCGCCACAACATGTGGAAACTGCTCCATCTCTAAAAGGGTCGAACTGAAAAGCTGTGGAGTGCATTCCTCATCGGAGTCCACAGTCGTTGGAGAATGGAGTCTGAAGAATTCTCCTCATCGGAGAACATGGTCCTCTCATTTGGCACAGAGAATGATACTCTACTGTGGAGTCCCTATGGATCACATGAAAACCCTGACCGAAACAACAAGAATGATGGGGAGCACGACAAATGATGGCATACACGTGCACATCTGAAAAGACCGCATACATGTGCGCATTTGAAACTGAAGTCCCGGAACCAATCGTCGAGTTTGGAACTGCGCATCACACTGTGGACTCGGAATGGCGCATGGAGAATCTTCATATGCAAAACTGTAGAGTCTGGAAATCTAGATGGTCTGGAATATCTGAATCTGACCTGTAATCTCAAGCATGACATGTGACTTTACACAACACTCCCTCTTTCTCCTATACTAGTCAGAATACATGACATCAAGTATGTTGGGAGAAGACAATAAAATGGGGAAAACATGAATCAAATAAGCCGTCACATTTGTTTTCTTGGCTTTTCACAATCAAAATTTTCTCATCATCATTTTTCTTTTCCTTTTTTTAAATAAACGTTCACATTTTCTTTTTCTTTTTTATGGCTATTTCTTTTTTTCCGTTTTTGGGAAATATTTTTTTAGCGTACATTTTTTTAACGCAACTCCTCTTTTTTGTGTCTCTCTCCATTTTTTTGGACCCCCTTTTTTTCCAAACCCCTCACTTTTTCTTCTCTGGCCTCTCTTCCCCTTTCTTCTTTTTTTTTAAACGAATCAATCCCTTTGGGCTCTCACCCATATAGCCCCCCAAAATTATTATCATATTTTTTTAAAACCGTCACCCCCTTAAGGTTCCCATCGCGGGAACCCTCTTCTCATCCATGCACGAATGATGCCACCACAGCATTCGAGAGGAGAGGCGAGGATCGCTTGCACGATGTACGGGGCTGGAGTTGTCGAAGACTCCGCCTTGCACTAGGAGAGGTACCGCCAGGAGGGTTTTAAGAAGATGTTGGAGGGAGGTACGCAACCTTCTTGGTCAAGACCTCCATCTAGAGGGTAGCGGAGGAGCGACGCCTGCTGGGGTATCACGAAGGGTCTGCCTGAGGAAGCCTCTGCTCGGGGTCTGCCTCCCCCGATGATGAAATGTTGCCGCTTTGCCTGGGACCCTTGCTTGGGACACTCACGATGGAGATGCACAAGAGGTGCGTGTTGGGTGCGACAAGATGATCTAAAGGCGCGAGTGGTGCGGTATCACGTCTTGTGCGAGACGAGGGAGGAGGATCAACGCCTGGAGATCAGTGTTTCAATGCTGCCTTGGAGATCGAGAAAAAAGGAGGGGTGTCGCTTGGTGGCGGCGATCGCACACTGCCTCTGTTTCATTTTTTTAGTGCTTCGACGACTAAAAGATATGGCTGTGCCTGGAACACAGGGGATGCTATGGAGAATATGCGGTGACGCTGGAGGTGGGGCTCGCTGCCTGCGATGGGACTTTTCGAGAGAGAACAGAGCCCCAGAACGGGGTTCTTCTTTGCCTCCAGAACATCGGGTGGGGAAACGTAGCACGGGGATGCGCCTGGAGATGCGCCGACCTCTGTCTGGGGAAGATGCTCGACCTGGAGCATTGATGTTCTACCACCGCTTGTACCGCTACTGTCGCAGGAAATAGGACTTATGGCGATCTGAATGTGCAGAACTAGGGTTTCATTGAAAACCCTAGATCTTGATGAAGATGCATAGAACCAAACACTCCAGACATTGGGGTTTTAAAGAACCCTTGAAAAAAACTATCGAAAATTAACTCCAAGAACGAATCTCGAATAAAAATAAAGTGCTTAAATTCCTCGAGAATCGATTCGCTATGATACTGTTAGAGTAAACAATACTCTGATGTGTTATTCCATAGAGCCCTCGGGTCTCTTATATAGGGAGAAAACCCTTGGGTAAATTACAGAGTCTTACAAAATATAAATAGAAATTACGGAACAATAAAACGTAACATATATAAGTCTCTACACTCCCCCTCAAGATGGAGCATAGATATCTATCATGCTCAGCTTGGAAGAACATCTCTGGAAAGGTCCTCTGAGCAGTGGCTTGGTGATATGTCTACAGTCTTTCTTGGGCCATAGTGAAAAGATCCGACTATCATGAGGCAACTTCCTAAATAGTATTTTTTTAAAAAATAGCATTTAGGAAGTTGTCTCCGACTGTTTTACGTTGGTTGTCGGCTACCTAATGCAACCTTCCTTATTTACTCGGACTTGGTCCCGACCATGGCTGAGTTTATGATGGGATCACCAGCTCCATACGAATTTGCATGTGGCAACATACTTTCTGAATCCCCAATGCCAGTACGAGTCGTCATTCTCCAAATATTTTAAGATAAAAAAGGCTTGTTTGATTGCATTTTGAGGATGCTAGATAATCAAACTGCAAGGGAGAAAATTGACCTACAGATTGCTACTTAAAGGCTTCTTTGGATGGGAAAGCACAATAAGTTCACACAAGAAGAGGAGTCCTGATTAGTATGTAAAAAATTGCCATCCGAGCTTTGAGTTTGTCTTGTAGTGTATTGGGTTGCGAGTGCAACTGGAGTTCTTTAAGATAAAAAAAGGCTTGTTTGATTGCATTGTGAGGATGCTAGATGATCGAACTGCATGGGAGAAAATTGATCTACATATTGCTACTTAAAGGCTTCTTTGGATGGGAAAGCACAATAAGTTTACACAAGAAGAGGAGTCCTGGTTAGTATGTAAAAATTTACCATCCGAGTTTTGAGTTTGTCTTGTAGTGTATTGGGTTGCGAGTGCAACTGGAGTTGTTTTAATCAAGTAATATCTCGATAATATTAATAATTATATTATATTAAGATATATGATTAACATATTTAATTATATTGGAAATCCACCACTAGGTCCACACAAAGAGAAGGAATCGACTTACACACGTCAAATTGAATGATTTGGTCTACGTGATGTTTAACCTAAAGTTGAAGCATAAAGAGATTGTTGGAAAACGTGAATGAGTTGTTCTATTCCATAGCCCTAGGCTCTCTTATATAGGAGAGTAGCCTATGAGTAAATTACATAAAGAGAATAACAAGAAAATAAAATAACAAGGAGATACAAAAATAGCTATGCGTCAACACTCCCCCTCAAGATGGAGCATAGATATCAATCATGCTCAGCTTGGACGCACACTTCTGGAATGGGCCTCTAAATAGTGCCTTGGTGAAAATATCAGCAGTCTGATTCTCTGATGTGACGTGAGATGTAGCAATGAACCCCTTCTGAATCATGCCACGTATGTAGTGACAGTCGACCTCAATATGTTTGGTCCTCTCATGAAAAGCTGGGTTATTTGCAATGAACAAGGCGGCCTGATTGTCACATTCCAACATCATAGGAAGAGGTATATCAATACATAGGTCTGCAAGTAAGGATTTTACCCACATCATTTCTGTGCTCGCCTGGGCCATAGCCCGATACTCTGATTCAACACTGGATCTAGCTACTACTGTCTGCTTCTTGCTCTTCCACGAAACTAGAGCATCTCCAACATAGACTGCAAACCCTGATGTTGACTTCCTGTCCTTGGGGCATCCTGCATAGTCTGCATCCGCACATCCTGTAACAGAAATCTCCTTTCCTTTCTTAAATAGCAAGCCTGCACCTGGAGATGATTTTAGATATCTCAGAATCATGTGTATGGCATCCATATGGGCCTGGCGTGGTTGCTCCATGAACTGGCTCACACGACTCACTGCAAACTGTATATCAAGTCTAGTGATAGTGACATACAGTAATTTGCCTACCAGTTCTCTGTACCTTCTCTGATCCACCTCTTCTGTGTCATCATCATACAGCTTCATGCTAGGGTCCATTGGTGTCGTAGCAGGTCGACACCCTAGCATACCTGTCTCACTCAGTAGATCTGTGACATACTTCCTCTGTGTCATGACTAATCCATATGGATTTCTAGCAAATTCCAGCCCCAGAAAATATCTAAGAACTCCCAAGTCCTTGGTGACAAACTCGGTCCCCAGCCTTTCCTTTGCTTGCTTAATGCCTTGGTCATCATCACCTGTAATCAAGATATCATCAACATAAACCATGATTATAATGATACCTCTCGCCGTCTTCTGCACGAACAAGGAATGATCAGCATTGGAGCGTTTATATCCTTGTTTCTCAAAGAGGTCTGAAAGCTTCTGAAACCATGCTCTGGGGCTCTGCTTAAGACCATAGATGGCCTTATGCAATCTGCAAACCTTGGAACACTCCCCCTCAACAGCAAAACCAGGTGGCTGTTGCATATAGACTTCCTCCTGCAAGTCTCCATACAAAAATGCATTCTTTACGTCCAGTTGATATAGTGGCCAGTCTTTAGCAACCACAACAGATAGCAGGATCCGTAAAGTGGAATGACGCGCCACAGGGGAGAAGGTGTCTAGGTAATCTACCCCATATGTCTGCGTGAAGCCCCGAGCAACAAGGCGTGCCTTGTACCTGTCAATGGAACCATCTGCATTTTGCTTAACTGTAAACACCCATTTGCAACTCACCGGGCTAACATCTGGAGGTATAGGAACCAAACTCCAGGTTCCTCTAGACTGAAGTGCCTCCATCTCTTCTTCCATTGCTAGTCGCCATCTAGCATCCTGCATAACATCCTGATGGTTCCGTGGGATGGCTGTAGCTGAAAGTGCCAATGCAAACGTCCTGAATGGTCCAGATAGCCTCTCAAACGACACCACTGCTGATACAGGATACTTGACACAGCTTCTCTTCGGCTTGCGTAGAGCGATTGGAACATCTAGGTCCTCTGTGGTATCACCATGCTTCTGTAATGCATCCTGCTGAGAAATGTCGTCAGATCCATCAACATTAATATTCTCATTACATACCATAGGCGAGCTAGTTGACTGGTCAGGACCATGAGCTTGATTCGGCCTCCGGGTGTAATGGAATGGTAACGGAGATACTATTGATGGCGGTGGTGGTGGCGGTGGTGGTGGTGGTTGAGATGTTGGTGGCGGTTGTGATGTTGGTGGTGCCATGAATACAATGTCAGGGGATATAGGTGGCGGCTGCATCTTCCCAGAATCTGAGAAATACATGATGGATTCAAAGAATGTAACATCTGCACTGATCATATACCGCCGACGCACAGGGTCAAAACACTTGTACCCCTTTTGAGTTCTGGAGTACCCCACAAAGACACACTTGACAGCCCTAGGAGAGAGCTTGTCAGAACCGGGCGACAACTGATGGACAAAGGCGACTGACCCAAACACACGAGGGGTAAGAGTGAACAGATCCTTGTCAGGATAAATAAGTGAGAAAGGAACCTGTTCATTCAAGACAGACGAGGGCATACGATTTATAAGATAACATGCAGTAAGGACTGCATCACCCCAGTATGAATACGGAATATGACTCTGAATGAGAAGTGACCTTGTGACATCAAGAAGGTGACGGTGTTTTCTTTCTGCAACCCCATTTTGTTGAGACGTATGGGCACATGATGTTTGGTGAACAATTCCTTTAGAGGAGTAGTAGTTGGCTAGATTATTGGTGCACAACTCTAAGGCATTGTCACTCCTCATAATTTTGACAGTTGTGGAAAAAACATTCTGAATCTCATTTAGAAATTGAATAATAATATTTCCAGCTTCAGACTTATTTTTCATTAGAAATACCCATGATGCTCTAGAGAAATCATCCACAAATACAATATAAAACCTGTGCCCCTGATGATCGGGAACACGACTTGGACCCCAGACATCAACATGAAACAACTCAAATTTGGAGTTACTACTCCGACCTTGACGACTGGGAAACGATGACCTGTGATGTTTTCCCAACTGACACGCCTCACACTGGATAGGTGTGTGAGAAAAACTATAAGGTAAGACAAGACGCAACTTCTGAAGCGGTAGATGACCAAAACGCAGATGCCACAGGAGAGAAGATACTTGTCCAGCGGGAGAAGATGTGATTCCGGCAAATGGGGTCTGGTTCAGACGATAGAGGCCTCCTCGCTCATAGCCATGACCAATCACGTTGCCCGTACGGATGTCCTGAAAAATCAAAGAAGATGGATCAAAAATAGCTCGACATTGGAGATCCTTCGTAATCTGACTGATCGACAAAAGATTCATAGAAAAATGCGGTGCATGTAAAACATTCTTGAGCTGCATAGAGGATGTCAATCTAATCTCCGCCTGACCCGTGATGGGGGAATGTGTGCCATCGGCAATCACTACTGTCCGTCCTGGAGGGATCTGAGTATATCCTGAAAGTAGACTCTGGTCGCCACATAGATGATGTGTAGAGCCTGAGTCCATGATCCGTGGCAATGTATCCGATCTACTACTATGAAGTGCAAGTGTACTACCTGAAGTACTCGTAGAGGCAGAAGCAGAAGCAGCAACATCAGTATGACTCTCTGTCGTCGGTGCTGGGCCAGATGGTGGGATAATGCCCCTGAGGCGGGCAACCAGATCATCAAAACGCTGATCCAGTGAAGCAGCAGAAGGAGGCTCTATCTGCTCAGCGACTCGTGCAGATGCAGGAAATCCATGCTTTGAGTAGCATGTGTCCTTAGTATGTCCGATGCGGTGACAATATGAGCATGTAGGCCTAGTGCGACCACCCCTTCCACGGGGAGTACGTCCACGGCCCTGGTAATGAGAACCACGGCCCCTGTTGACCGCCATGGCTGAGGGATTCTGACTGGCAGCTGCTGAAGGTATAGTGATCCTACTCAATCTGTGAAAAGCCTCCTCCATGGGAGGAATAGTCGAGTCCGCCAAAATCTGTGAACGTGCGGCCTCATACTCTGGATCGAGTGCAGCGAGAAACACACCCACCATCGTTGCATTCCTGTATGTCTTCTGCTGCTCTGGTGTGGCGGTAAGAGGCATGAAGCTGTAAAGCTTCTCAAACATTCCTCTCAAAGATGTATAGAGAGAATGTAACGGGCGGCCATTCTGCTTTATCGTGAATATATCATGTTGTAGTTGCAGGATCTTCGTCTCATTCTTCGCCTGAGAATAGGTCGCTGCCAGGATATCCCACATGTCTTTGGCTGTGGGTTGATGTAGAATGTCATTGGCGATTTCAATAGCCAATGTGCCAGATAGCCACACCTTGGCGTATGCGTCGTCTGCCTCCCATGAGGCATGAACTCCAGTCTTCTCTGCAGGCTCGGGCTCTGTGAGAATATGCTTCTTGCCCGTGGACTTCATCATACTCATGAACTGCATTGCCCACAGTTCATAGTTCGTGCCATCCATCTTGACGATGGGCGCTGGACCACGAAACGCGCCCATAGATGGGGTATCTGCCTTGCTTTCTGACATACTGGAGACTGAAGACTGGAGCGAATGACAATGGATAATATTTGTCTACAATGACATAGACGGGATTAGTTGCTTGTGTAGACCTCAGGCAACTATCCCCATGGATCTGCGCGCGCTACAATCCGCACGCGCACAATATGTACACGCACTATGTAATCCTCACGCGCTGGAGATGACGCGCGGTATCTAATGCCCTAGTGCTCGCTAGATGTGCACAGATATGGCACAGCGCGCAGATGCCTAGCACGCAGATGTTCACAGCACAGCATAGCCCCTCCTTGTTGAAGATGCGTAGGAGGTGCTATGCCGCACAGGATCTGGCGACGCACATGATCTGTCGGGAGTCGCAGGAGTCGCTCAGATGCACCAGATGCGGCTGTGCGCCAGATGCACGAGAGGCGCAGAACGCCAGAGCCGATCGCCGCAGATCCGATGCGAGCACAGATGGGGATCTGCGGCCTAGATCACCGCAGATCACCTCAGATCACCGCAGATCGGAGAAGAAGAAGGGGAGCCTCCGATCGGATCTGGCGGCGCCGAGAGGGAGAGAGAGAAGAGAGGCCGGCGGGTGTGGATGGGGTAGGTTTAGGGTTTCGAGAACTTCGGTCTAGGACCGTCACTCTGATACCATGTTGGAAAACGTGAATGAGTTGTTCTATTCCATAGCCCTAGGCTCTCTTATATAGGAGAGTAGCCTATGTGTAAATTACATAAAGAGAATACCAAGAAAATAAAATAACAAAGAGATACAAAAATAGCTATGCGTCAACAGAGATAAGGAGAAAGACTGTGGAGGATCCTTTGTGCTTGGATGACATGGATTCTGATGATGAATGGGTGTTGGAGCTCCAAAGTTGTGACTTTGAAGTGTATCAAGAACTTGATGCAAACACCTTAATTGAAGATGATGTTGTAGAAGCTTAGGACGAAGTTGATCAACAAGACTATTCATGTCAGAAGAGGAGGAAGGACAATGGTAACTGCTTCCTATTATTTTGATTCTCGAACATATTTGGTTATGCTAAACATAACATAAGTAAGATAAGTAACGTTGATTATACACCCTATCTAAACCCCCCCTTTCTCCCATAATTGATAGAATAAGAGCATGGATCATCAAGTTGAGAGAAACCAAAACAAATCATGCATTTTTTCTTTTACCTTAGGGTAAAGAAGTTTTTGAGGGAGTTGATCCTTACGTAGAGCAAAGTTTCCTTTTTGGTGTGCTTCTTCTTTTTTTGCACCAATTTTTTTTGTAACCGTTTCCTTTTTTTCTTGGCTATTCTCTTTTCTATTTTTCGTACGTCTTCTTTATTACGATAGTCTTTTTTTTCAAAAACTCTCTCCTTTTTTTCCTTTTCCAATCAACCTCTTTTTTGTTGTCCTTTTTTTTCTTTCAAAATAGAGATCTCTCTCTTTTTTAAAAGTACGACACATTTGGGCCCATAACAACAACAATATATGGCCTCTCCCTTTATTTCTTGGTTTCAACGGCTAGTTAGGTTCCACTAGAAACCCTTTCTCTCACGATTCCACCGCCAAGGGATTCTAAACCATAGAAGGTCGTATCGGTGATATATCGGTTTCGATAGGGAATGGGTTTTGATATCACCTAGTATATCCTTTTACAGGGATATCAACGATATATCTGCGATATATCGCCGTATCGACTTATATCGGTAAAAAATGGCTGGATTCAGTACAAAAAATCCCAGATATCGATTGATATCGTTGATGTTTCGTTGATATCTCTATATATCAATGCTATTGTTCATGCAAGATTGATTCCACTACTTATCTAGCTATACTCAGTATTAAACATATATCTAGCTACACCTAGTATTAAAACACACAATGATTTATATATATTTTGTTTAAAACACCCCATACCCCCGCAAGGGAGCAACGTGTCCCCCGAGTGCCTCAGGCTCATTGACCGGGCAACGAGACCCCCGTATTGGTAGGGTATGATGCGGTAGGAGGGTGCATACAATGGTTCTTCAACTTGGGGGTGTCCAATCAATTTTAATTCATCTTCTTTCCCCTCCCTCCCCTCGAGAATATTATTATGAGTTACGTCTCTTAAAAAAGCTATATCCGCTATGAGAGACATAAGGGCCGGGGGCCGATTCAGATCCTCCAAGGAATTCTTGATTTTAGTTAATCTCTTTTACAATATTACATTGATTTACATATTTTTCATTTAATTTTGTAAATTGATTAATCTTTATACCAAAGAAACATTGTCTCCTTAAACATTATTTTCATTTTTGAATCAAATGACTCATGTCAATGCCATTCACTATGTCATGTAACTAATATGACCGATTTGAGCGAGTGATATAAGGATCATAAATGATCTATAATTATGTGTTATGAATATCTAAGTGTATGTTTGCAAGTTATTTCATGTTGTAAGAACTTGAGTGAAATCCATTTCCAATATCTATAAGTTAATTCTTTAAAAAATACCTATAAGTCAAGAATCAACATTAATATCGATATGTTCGAAATGATCGATATATGTGATATAAGCTTCACAGATGATCGATATGTGTGATCTAAGAGTATATTTGTAAGTTATTTAGTGATCTAAGAACTTGGATGAACTTCATTTTGAATATATATAGGTCAACAACTAACAGTACCATCGATATGTTCGATATGACCGATATGTGCAATATAAGGAACATAGTCTTCATAAATGATCTATATGTGTCATCTAAGTGTATATTTGTAAGTTATTTAATGTTATAAGAACTTGAATGGAATCCATTTCTAATATATAGGTCAGGAATAAACATTAACAACGATATGTTCGATATGACCGATATGTTCGATATGACTGATGTGTACGATATATGGGCTATAAATGATCGATGTGTGTGACATAAGTGTTTATTTGTAGGTTATTTGTTGTTTATATCTTGGATGATCTTAATTTCTGAAAAAACGACAAAAATGGCTTTTTTGAGCCATTTCTGACATTTCCACCGATATCGTTGATATATCAGTGATATATCCTGATATATCCATTTTCGGGCGGACGGAAACGATATCGATATCGATATGGCCTTGGTAAAAATAATATGTTCGATATGACTGATATATGCGATATAAGGGTCATAGATGATCAATATGTGTGATCTAAGAATATATTTGTAAGTTATATAGTGTTCTAAGAACTTAGACGAACTCCCATTTCCAATATCTATAGGTCAACAATTAACAGTACCTACGGTATGTTCGATATGACTGATATGTGAAATATAAGGATCATAGATTATCTTTATGTGTTATCTAAGTGTATAATTGTAAGTTATTTAATGTTCTAAGAACTTGGACGAACTCCATTACTAATATCTAGGTCAACAATTAACAGTACTGATCGGTATTTGCGGTATATGGGGTATAAATGACTTATATGTGTGGTTTAAGTGTGTATTTGTGGGTTATTTGTTATTTTAATATCTTGAATGATCTTTATTTATGAAAAAAGAAAAAAATACCTTTTTGAGTTATTTAAACATTTCCACCGATATCGTCGATTTATCAGCAATATGCCCTAATATATCCTTTTCCGAGTGAACCGATACGATATCGATATCGATATGGCCTTCCTTGTTCTAAACCCCTCTTCTTCTCTCGATTCACCAGCTTAGGAGGAGAGGATCGCTCTATTGGAATCTTGCTAGGGGAGTTGTTGTAAAACGTGCATGGAGAAGCTCGACTAACGGTATATAGTGCACTTCATCTTCTTGTGGTTTGGACCCCAACACCGCAACCTCTTATGCTACTTGTTATAAAATAAACATGCGGAAGCGAACATGGAAAAAGATAAAGAACAAAGAAAGAACGCGATATTTAACGTGGAACCCTGCTCCGTGAGGAGCGGGATGAAACCACGGAGAAGCCCTCAAAGGGGCATGCTATGCATTGCTTTTTCTCAATGAATACAGGAGGTCTGGGGCTCCTTATATAGCCTCTCCAGAGCCTCCAAGTCGCACCACTGGACGATGTGGGACTAAACACTGGATGGGGTAAATGGATCTTCTCTAGGATCCATTTACCCTGCTACAACACAATGGGCGCACACAACGAATGCTCCAACACTCCCCCTCAAGCTGGAGCATGCAATGCTCAGCTTGAACCAGCTTAGACAAACAGAAATAAACTCAACTCAACGCTACAGGACACTACGGGCAATATCAACCCAACGCGCACATTGCTGCAGTCGAGGACGTTGCTTCTCATACCGTGCAGGTGAGGAAGACGAACGGGCTGGAATGTGAGTCAACTGATGACTCGGAATCTGACCATCGAGTCTGAAACTGCGCCTGAAGTCTCCTCGTCGGAGAACTGGGTTTCTCCCATCTGGCTCAGAGAATGGTGCACTGCTATGGTGTACCTATGATACCACATGAAAACCCTTGCTCTCAAGGGAATGGTCCTCTGCTCTGGAGTCCCTATGGCTCATATGAAAACTCTGTCCTGACAACAAGAAGAATGATGGGGACCGCGGAACAAATGATGGCAACTTATGCTCATCTGACAATGACCGCACACTTGTGCGTGTCTGAAACTGGAGACTCGAAAACAATGATCGTCGAGTCTGAAACCGAACTGTAGAGTCTGATCAACTGGCTGGTCTGGAGACTGGCATCTGAATCTGGATCTGGAATACAAGACCTGTGACTCTACATATATACTCCCCCTTTCTCCCATACTTGTCAGAAAATGACATCAACAAAGTTGGGAGAAGACAAGATAAATAGGGGAAAACAAAACATACTTGTGGCTTTTTTTAAGCCGTCATTTTTTTTGTAAGCCGTTCCATTTTTTACGGCTTTTGCGTCATTTTTTTTGAAATCATTTTTTTAATTACGTGCGGGTTTTTTTTAAATGCTGGAGGTTCCGCACCTCCTGGAGGGGCGCAAGGTCTTCGCGCCGCACGGGAGGAACAAGACGAGAATCTACGCACGGCACCGCCTGGACTTCTGGAAGATTAGGGCGCCACCTTCCCTGCGACAGGGGCCCTGCTGCCTGGGATCTGAAGGTTCGCCAAAGATGTGGAGATTGCATCGAGTGCAATGGAATCGAACACAACCAGGGATTAAAAAAACTATAACTTGAACTTCGAACAACTCCGAACACAACAATCTTCAACAAATTTTCAACAACATAATCATGGTTTCAATAGAAACCCTAGATCTCGAATTTCGAAAAAAAATCATAAACTCCTCGAGAATCGAACCCGCTCTGATACCATGTTATAAAATAAACATACGGAAGCGAACATGGAAAAAGATATAGAATAAAGAAAGAACGCGGGATTTAACGTGGAACCCTACTCCGTGAGGAGCTGGATGAAACCACGGGAGAAGCCCTCAAAGGGGCATGCTATGCATTGCTTTTTCTCAATGAGTACAGGAGGTCTGGGGCTCCTTATATAGCCTTCCCAGAGCCTCCAAGTTCCACCACTGGTCCATGTGGGACTAAACACTGGATGGGGTAAATGGATCTTCTCCAGTATCCATTTACCCTGCTACAACACAATGGGCGCATACAACGAATGCTCCAACACTACTGATGTAGACTTCTTGAATAGGAATTTAAACAATGAGGAAGATATTGTGTTGCTAGGAGAGTCGTTGTAGATCTCACATTGTTGTACATCTTTGGGTTGGAACCTAACATTGACGAAGTTGCCTAGTGCCGAGAAGGAAAGTTTTGCTATAGATCAACACGACAAGATGCGCCGTGGAGGTCAATGTGCCACCTAGAGATGCTGTAATTGGAGTTTTTTAGGCGTTGGGGTTCCGCTTAGAGTTGGTGTTGCATCGCCTCGTGTGGAGGAGATAGAAGACATGAGATTGGAGCCTCGTGCACATCTGGACCACTGCTTGGAGTCTTTGGCGTCGTCGCACTGATCTAGAGCTAAGAGATGGATCCACCTTGAGTCGCGACCTGCTTTCAAACTGTGCGTAATTAGGGTTTCCAAAGAAACCTTAGGAGTCGAACCACTCTATGATGGAGATGGCCTGTTGAGAACCCTCACGAACATATCTAAGGTTTCAAGACAACCCCTAAAAAGAACTTTGATGAAGAAGAAGATGAACAATAATCTTCAAAGAACTTTGAGAGAAAAAATGATTAGATCTTCGATAACATGAACATAATCTTTGATACGACAAAAAATGGATAATAATTCAGCTTGAAAATAAAATCGAATCTCCAAGATGATCCCAAAATCGAACTGTTTGATATCATGTTGAAAAATATAAATAACAAAAGCGGAATAAAAAATAAGAAATCAAACATAAACATCATGAATTTTACGTGTAACCCTACTCCCTAAGGAGCGGATGAAATCACAGAAGATGATGTTAAAGGGATAAATTGAGATGAATTATGAAAGGCCCAAGGGTTCTCTTATATAGGAGAAGAACCCATTGGATAAAATACAAAAAGAGGAAAAGATAAATAGAGAATTACAAAAGATAAAGCTAAAAATAGTAATTATCTCAACACTCCCCTTCAAGCTACAGCGTAGATATCAATAAGACTCAGCTTGGAACAACATTTCTGATAAGGTCCTCTTGCTAGAGCCTTTGTAAGTATATTTGTTGTCTGGTCTCCAGAGCTGACATGTGTAGTAGTGATAATACCCTTCTGTATCATGTCATGAGTGTAGTGACAATCCACCTTTATGTGCTTCGTCCTTTCATGAAAGGTTGGGTTATTTGCAATGAAGAGAGCAACTTGATTATCACATTGGAGGTGCATGGGAAGAGGTACTTCTATAGTCAGATCAGTAAGAACAAATCTGACCCACATTATATCTGTACTAGCCTGTGCCATGGCCCTGTATTCTGATTCAACACTTGATCTAGCAATCACCGTCTGCTTCTTACTTTTCCATGAAACAAGAGAATTTTCTATGAACACAACAAATCCAGATGTAGACTTTCTATCCTTTGGACATCCAGCATAATCTGCATCTGCCATGCTATCACTGATAGAGATGTGCCTTTGCTAAAATGAAGTCCAGTACCATGTGAAGTCTTCAAGTATCTTAGAATTATATGGACTGCATCCATATGCGCCTGTCTGGACTGCTCCATAAACTGACTCACCCCTGGTAATAGTTACGTATAGTAGCTTGTCAACAAGCTCTTTGCATTTCCTCTTGTCGACCTCCTCAGTATTATCATCATAGAATTTCATGCTTGGGTCAAGTGGAGTAGTGGCAGGTCTACAATTTGTCATGCCTGTTTCAGAAAGAAGATCTACAACATACTTCCTTTGGGTCATTACAAGACCTTGTTGGTTCCTGGCAAACTATATTCCAAGGAAGTAACGTAAATGTCCAATGTCCTTTGTTACAAACTGCTGACCTAGGAAGTCCTTGGCACCCTGAATACCCTGCTCATCATCCCCTGTAATAATAATGTCATCAACATAGACAAGAATGATTGTAGTACCTCCCTGGGTCTTCTGTATGAATAACGAGTGATCAACAGTTGATCTCACAAATCCCTGTTGCTCTATCAAGTCCGAGAGCTTTTGGAACCATGCTCTTGGACTTTGCTTGAGGCCATAGATAGCCTTGTGTAGCCTGCAAACCTTCTGACACTCCCCCTCAGCAGCAAACCCAGGTGGTTGCTGCATGTAGACCTTATCTTGTAGGTCACCATAGAGAAATGCATTCTTCACATAAAGCTGATGGAGAGGCCAATCTCGTGTCACGGCAACAATAAGGAGAATACGTAGAGTAGAATGTCTGGCAACTGGGGAGAAAGTATCCTGATAGTCCACCCATATGTCTGGGTGAACCCTCGTGCCACAAGTCTCGCCTTATAGCGATCCACACTGCCATCCGTGCGGTGTTTCACAGTGAATACCCATTTGCATCCCACAACTGATGTATCAACGGGAGCAGGGACAAGACTCCACGTACCATGTGACTGTAGCGCAACCATCTCCTCCTCCATGGCTATCCTCCAATGACTATCTTTGAGAGCCTCCTAGTATGTATGTGGTATTTGCACGGCTGATAGTGCTAGCGTAAATCTCCTGAAATCTTCTGACAACCTGTTCAAAGATCTCTGGGCTGCAAGAGGGTAATTAGCACATGTCCTTTTTTTCATTCGCAGAACAATTGGTACGTCAAGATCATCTGCCAAATCATGGACCTGTATATCTCCCTCTTGAGAGGGTACATGCTCCTCATGTCTAGAATCTTGTTGTACAGTCAATTCAGTAGTGCTATCAGTAGAAACAATATGCTCATTACATACCTGAGGCGTGCTGGATGATGGGCAAGGCTTGTGAGCAAGGCGAACAGAGCGAGATTTGCGAGGAAAAACATGAGGCAAGAACTGAACCAACGGAGGAGGTGGAGGTAGTGGTAGAGGTGGTGGTGGAGGTGGAAGATGAGGGGTAGGTGAAGATAAAGGTGGTTGTGGCATGTATATTTCATTATCAGAGTCAGATGGAGTAAGTCTGTCACCTGTAGGAGAAAAATACACGACTGACTCAAAGAAAGTAACGTCAGCACTAACAAAATATTTCTGGCTTAGTGGATCAAAGCAGCGATACCCTTTTTGGGTACGAGAGTAACCAACAAACACATACTTGATAGCTCTAGGAGAGAGCTTATCACGTTATGGAGAGACATCATGAACAAAGGCAACATATCCAAACACACGAGGCGTAAGAGAGAAAAGATCCTTCTCGGGAAACGCAATCGAGTAAGGAATCTTTTTCCTAACACGGATGAGGGCATACGGTTTACCAAATAACAAGCAGTAAGGACAGCGTCACCCCAGTAAGCATGAGGAGCACGGCTCTGTATTAACAATGTTCTCGTTACATCAAGTAGGTGACGGTGTTTGCGCCCGGCAACACCATTTTACTGGGAAGTGTAGACACATGATGTCTGGTGAACAATGTCATGGGATCTAAGGAACTCAGAAAGATGTAAGGTGCAAATTCCAAGGCATTATCAGTACAAAGATACTTGACTTAGGCAAAAAAATATTCTTTATTTCATTAATAAAGTACCTGATAACATATCCAGCCTCAGATTTATTTTTTAATAAGAAAACCCAGGAAAGTCTAGAAAAATCATCTACAACTACGAGATAAAAGCGGTGTCCTTGGAGATCAGGAACACGACTAGGACCCCAAATATCTAAATGAAGGAGCTCAAATAGCTGAGAACTGCTCCGACTCTAACGGGATGGAAAAGGGGAACGATGCTGCTTCCCAAGTTGACATGCCTCACATTGAAAGGAGGATCTCGTAAAAATTTGAGGAAGAACATGGCATAGCTTATGTAGAGGAAGATGTCCAAACCTAAGGTGCCATAAATAAGGATAGACATGTCCTGTAGGTATAATGGAAACACTAGCATGAGGGGGTTGGACCAATCTGTAGAGTCCTCGCTGCTCACGGCCACATCCAGTCACCCTGCCTGTGAGTATGTCCTGAAACACAAGAGATGAAGGGTCAAAGATGTCACGACAATGAAGATCCTTTGTGATCTGACTAATAGAAAGTAAATTCATCTAAAAAGCAGGAGCATATAAAACATTCTTCAAGCGCATAGAAGGTGTCAACTGCACCTCTCCCTGTCCTGTAACAGGTAAGTGGTCGCCATTAGCAATAACGACCCATCTGCCAGGTGGTATAGCCCTGTAGGACTTCAGCTGTGTTTTGTCTCCACACAAGTGGTGCGAAGCATCAGAATCCATAATTGATTCTGTCATGTCTGCATTTGTACTACCAGTAAAAGCATTTGTGATACCTGAGGAGCTTGAAGAGGCTCTGGCTACTACAACGGTATCTGTGGTGGTGTCAGCACTGGGAGTTATGATCTCTCGAATACGAGAGACAATATCATCCAGTCGAGGATCGGCCTGTGGAGATGATGTCTCTGAGGACGTAATCTGCTCTGCTGCTCGACCAGAATTAGGATATCCATGCTTCTGATAGCATGTATCCTCTGCATGTTCAAGCTTGCGGCAGTAGGTGCAGGGACCACATTGACGTTCCCCGCCTCTTCCTAGAGGTGTGCGTCCTGTTGGAGTATAAGTTGTATGCGCCTATTGTGTTGTAGCAGGGTAAATGGATCCTGGAGAAGATCCATTTACCCATCTAGTGTTTAGTCCCACATGGACCAGTGGTGGGACTTGGAGGCTCTGGGAAGGCTATATAAGGAGCCCCAGACCTCCTGTACTCATTGAGAAAAAGCAATGCTAAACACGCCCCTTTGAGGCTTCTCCCGTGGTTTCATCCCGCTCCTCACGGAGTAGGATTCCACGTTAAATCCCGCTTTCTTGTTATTTATCTTTTCCATGTTTACGCTTCCGCATTCTTCATATTTTATAACATGGTATCATAGCGGGTTCGATTCTCGAGGTTTTTCATAATTTTTATTTTTCGAGATTCGAGGTTGAAGATTATTGTTCATATTCTGTTCGAGAAATTATTTTAGCGTTCTCTCGAACCCTAGATCTGTGCTGCACGCAACTCCGCAGGCGGGGCCAGAAACCCTCGTGCGCCTCCAGGCGAAGCCCCTTCATGTCGTTCCAGGCGGCACCCCTCCTTCGTCGAAGTCCCTATGCCGATCCTCCAGGAGCTCTTCTCGCGTGCTGGAGGCACGCCCTTCTGGCTGCAGACGATCGCCGCAATCAGCCCAGGAGTTCTTCCAAGTCGGCCCGCCTCCTCCACAAGGCGTTCTTCCAAGGCGGTGCCTTTGCGCGCTCCAATGGCGGTGCTCCACTGCGCGACTCCTCTGCGCTCCCTCCCTGTGCGCCTGGCGACTCCTTCATCCCTCTGCGGCACCTCTACTCTTGCAGGCCGCACGAAACCTCCAGGCGGAAGTTCCCATCGCCATCACAGGCCGCTCCCTTCCTGTGCGCGATACCCTCATCAGGAGCCCCAGGCGGCGCTCCAGATCGGCGCCATCGGCTGAACGAATGCTCCAGATCGGCGGCGATCCAGATCGGCGCTCCAGAGGCGCGGACCCCTTTGCGCTCCATGCTCCAAGCGCAGCACCATCGGGCGGCGGTTGTTTGCAAGGGTTTCCCAACGTGGGAACCCTAAGGGCGCTGTACGTTTTTTTTTAAAAAAATGTGTTTTGTAAATGCCCAAAGTGGGCTGACGGTCACCCGATTAAAAAAAGGGGGGGGACAAGCAGGGTGCCGTTGAAAAAAAACCAATGGGGCATGTTCAGTTGTTTCGGCCCAAGAGGGCTGATTAAAGAAAAAAAAGGAGAGAGAGAGATGAGGAATGTTGCATACTTTGGGCCCAAAGGTGGGTCGAGAGTAGGTTAAAAAAAGGCGCGTACAATAAAAAGCTGTACGCAAATGTTTTTGAAAAAAAAGGGATGAGAAAAAAAAACAACAAAAAAAGGGATGCGTACAAAAAAAAGGTTCGTACGCAAAAGTGATGTAAAAAAATGATAAAAAAGAAGAAGAAGAAGAAGAAAGCCGCAATATTTCAAAAAAAATGACGGCATTTGTTTGGACCCTATTCGGGTTAAGTTTCAAAAAAATGTGTGGCGGCTTATTTAAAAAAATCTTTTTGAAAAGCCGCAAGATTTTTTGGATGTTCATGTTGTTTACCCCCTATTTATCTTGTCTTCTCCCAACTTTGTCGATGTTCATGTTCTGACAAGTATGGGAGAAAGGGGGAGTATATGTAGAGTCACAGGTCTTCTTCCAGCCATATTCAGATGTTCCAGGTTCACATGCAGAGACCATTCAGATTCCAGACTCTACAGTCGTTCAGACTCGACGATTGATTCCGAGGCCAGTTTCAGACACGCATATGTTTGCGGTCATTTTCAGATGAGCATATGTTGCCATCATTGTCAGAGGTCCCCATCATTCTTCTAGTTGTCAGGCCAGAGTTTTCATGTGAGCCATAGGAACTCCAGAGCAGAGGACCATTCCTTGTGCCATATGTTGGCAAGGGTTTTCATGTGGTATCATAGGTACACCAGAGCAGTGCACCATTCTCTGAGCCAGATGGGAGAGACCCAGTTCTCCGACGAGGAGACTTCATGCGCAAGTTCAGACTCGATGGTCAGAAACTGAGTCTTCAGTTGACTCACACTCCAGCCCGTTCGTCCTCCTCACCTGCACGGCATGAGAAGCAACGTCCTCGACTGCAGCAATGTGCGCGTTGGGTTGATATTGTCCGTAGTGTCCTGTAGCGTTGAGTTGAGTTTCTTTCTGTTTGTCCAAGCTGAGCATTGCATGCTCCAGCTTGAGGGGGAGTGTTGGAGTATAAGTTGTATGCGCCTATTGTGTTGTAGCAGGGTAAATGGATCCTGGAGAAGATCCATTTACCCCATCCAATGTTTAGTCCCACATGGACCAGTGGTGGGACTTGGAGGCTCTGGGAAGGCTATATAAGGAGCCCCAGACCTCCTGTACTCATTGAGAAAAAGCAATGCTAAACACGCCCTTTTGAGGCTTCTCCCGTGGTTTCATCCCGCTCCTCACGGAGTAGGGTTCCACGTTAAATCCCGCTTTCTTGTTATTTATCTTTTCCATGTTTACGCTTCCGCATTCTTCATATTTTATAACACGTCCTATGGGCTGGATCGCACCACCTCGATCATGAGAAGCGTCCATCGCTGAGGAGTGTGAAGACGTGGGTGTCGAAGGGATGACGAGCCGACTGAGACGGCTATAGGCCTCCTCTATAGGGGGAATGGTTGCTCCAGTAAGAAGATGAGTACGTGCAACATCATATTCTTTGTCAAGTCCAGCCATAAAAACTCCAACCATCGTGGAGTTCCTATATGTCTTCTGCTGCTCAGTAGACGTCGTAATGGGCATGTAGCTATGAAGCTTTTCAAACATACCGCATAACGAAGAATAGTAAACATGCATGGGACGACCATTCTGCTTGGTATTGTAGATATCAAACTGGAGTTGAAGAATCTTGGCCTCATTCTTCGCATGGGCATAGGTGGATGCCAAAGTGTCCCACATTGCCTTCGTAGTTGGCTGAGTTAGAATATCATTGGCTATTTCTGTAGAAAGAGTTCCACAAAGCCAAACACGTGCATACACGACATCTTGCTTCCAAGAAGCATTTGCTCTGATCTTGTCCGTTGGCTCTGGATCTATCAGGATGTGTTCCTTGTTGTTGCATTGCATGAGGGTGAGAAACTACATGGACCGTAATTCATAGTTGGTCCCATCCATCTTAGCAATGGGAGTCGGGCCCTTGAAGGCTCCAGAGAAGATGTCAACCTTGTTGTCTGACATGATGTGAAATAGCCAAATAACAGAGTTCAACTGGAGAGTACACAGATATAATGGAGTCTACAGAATCATACGAAGGATTGGTTGTACGTGTAGACTCATACAACCATCCTTGTTGTTTGCTAGGGCCGAAAAATGAAAGGCGCAGAACTGTGAGTCGCGGCTTCAGTAGGCTAAGGCGCACGATCCTAGACGCAGAACGTCAAGGTCCTTCTTACGCACAGATCCTGGACGCGAAGGCCAGGTCGTGATTTGTTTGCGGATGATATTAAATGTGATTTGCTCTTTGATTCAGGAAGCTGCAGACCCATTTGAGTTCTGTGATGTTGTCACTACCACCACTCACAAGAGTCTATAGGAAGAGCCCCAAGCCTCCGAAGAAGGGGCAGCCCGAGGGTGGGGAGGATCACGTGGGATGTCTGCGCGTTTGTGCCCTAGGGTGCCTGCGCGTGGGATGTTGCAGATGCGTCTGGGCGAGGTTGCAGATGTCGCCGATGCGCTTGGGCGAGGTTGCGAGGTCGCGAGGGGCGAGGATGTCACAAGGCGCCTGGGCGAGGTCGCAGATGTTGCGAGGCGCGTGGGAAGATGTTGCAGATGCGCGTCTGGGCCGTGCAGGGCCGCCGAGGTTGCGAGAGGCGAGGGGCGCAGGCCGGGGGCCACACGCGGTGCGGGGGGGGGGGTGACCGGTCGTGCATGCGTCGATGTCAAGAGAGGCGTGGGGGTCCACGCATAGGAGGTGATTAGGGAGGGCTTAGATTTAGGGATAGAAACTTGGCTCTGATACCATGTTAAAGGGATAAACTGAGATGAATCATGAAAGGCCCAAGGGTTCTCTTATATAGGAGAAGAACCCATTGGATAAAATACAAAAAGAGGAAAAGATAAATAGAGAATCACAAAAGATAAAGCTAAAAATAGTAATTATCTCAACAGATGGCCTCAAAGGGGTATATTCTATTGAAATTCTCAATGAGTACAGGGAGCGTGTAGCTCCTCATATAGCCCCACAGATAGTAGATGTGTGACTAAACACGAGTGGGGGATAATTGGATCTTGGAAATATCCAATTACCCCTTTAGTACTTACTCTAACAAACCCCAATCAATCAAGATCTCAATCAATCTTTATCAGTTAAAATCCTAATGAAATTTGATCACATCTATCAAATCTCCTTTAAGGATATCATGGAATCCGACTCTATCATATTATGATCCTAGTCCTCTTAATCCTAATATTTCATCATGTATCTCTGCTATCATATATGCATTAATCCACATGCCATTATTCTTTTAATATTGTAATTGATTTTCTCTTTCTCTTCAAAAATTGATTTGCTCATACAAAATAGTTTGTTTGCCCTGACTTTTTTACATACTGTTGCTTGACCTCTCACATGTTTTCTGTTGTTGTCATCTTAGTGCTTTTCGTTGCACTACAAGGCATCCATATTGATCCATTTCACAGATAGGAATTGCTCTTCTTTCATTCAAAAGATTACATTGATTTTTTTTTGTTGTTCGAAATCACCATGGTGGAATCTCCTTTAGATTTGTCTTATACCAAAGATAGTTGCTGTAGAAAGCTTCATATCATGTTTAAGGGGTTTTCAGTATCATCTTTATTTTATTTTTTTATGGTTCTCACTGTACTTTTTCCTTGTGAACTACCCCCTTCAAATCTTAGAATCATTGCCATCGCCATTGCAACACTATAGCAATGATACTATGGCAATGAGTCAATGGCACACAAATCAAGGGGTTTCAACCCTGGTTTGCTGTTGTTGGGGGTCCATCTAACCCTCTACTCTTCTTTTTGGGCCTCCTCGGATTCTCCCTATATCATATGAGGGTGTGAGGGGTTCGGTCTACACATAATCATGTTGGGCCTCTTCGGACCAACAGTACGCATTTGATTGTCTTAGCATTTGAGCAGTTGGCCTTTATGTAATAGGGGGCAACCGTTCTCCAAAAAATACAAGACTGGACATACATAATTATGTTTGTACAAGTGATCAGTTATTTTTTTCCTCTGCTCTAAATATTTATCACATTGCTTTTCTATGACTCTCTTCTGCCTTTCCAAAGTCAATTAGATTATGATTAATGGAAGCCCATTTCCAGCCTTTTGTTATGATCTGGTCGTTAACCTCCCCGATTCAATTTAAAACAAAATTGAACCCGATTCCTGATCTGCGTGAAACATACATTGGTTGGACTGAATCTTCTGTTGGAATGATATTTGATGGCTCCCATCAAATCCATTGTGGTTGGTGTTATACAACGCCTTCTTGGATTAGATAGGGTGAGGTTATAAGTTTGTAGTTTCCCTTAAGTCGTTTCCCCTTTATTAACGATTTATAATGGGAAAGAAAATAAACCACATGTTCTCCATGAAAAAGAAAGAACATCACATTTTCTTTAGTTTGAAGATTCTTCTTGTGAATGATTTGATTAGATATTATGATTGGTTGCAGGCGGTACTTTTGCTCTCTATTCGCTACTTTGTAGGCATGCAAATCTTGGATTCATTCCCTCTGGCCGTGAATCCAGTGTTTTACCACATTCCCACATAGAAGGCCCTGAAAATCTAACAAGACTTGGGAAATTCATTGAGCGTAGTATAACTGCTCGAAGGGTGCTCCTGTTTGTTTCAATGCTTGGTATGTGCATGCTGATTGGTGATGGAATACTGACTCCTGCAATTTCAGGTTTGAAATACCGGTCTCTTCTTTTAGAAAAGCATATGCATTTTCTTCTTCTCTGTTTTCCAGTGAACTCAATCTTTTCCTATTTGACTCTTTTTTTCATTTGTTGATTCAGTTTTATCCGCCATCCAAGGATTAAAAGAGCCTTTTCCTTCTGTTGGGAAGTGTTAGTGCTGCTGTCGATGCATTTGTCCTTTTGTACTATGTTTCAAGTCTCTTTCTACTCACTGATTCCATGTTAAATTTTGCAGCGGCTGTGGAAGCTATATCTGCCACCATATTGATTCTAATTTTCATGCTGCAAAAGTTTGGAACTTCTCGTGTGAGCTTCCTCTTTTCCCCCATAATGGTTGCTTGGACCTTTGCCACACCGGTGGTTGGCATATATAGCATCATACATAACTATCCCAGCATATTCAAGGTACTGTCACCACATTATATAGTTCGGTTTTTTCTGCAAAATGGAAGGGCTGGGTGGCAGTTACTTGGCGGCACAGTTCTGTGCATTACAGGTTAGTTATATATGTTATAGTACTATGCATTAATGATTTTTCAGTCAGGACGTTCTTGGAAATGATTTTGAAATTGAAATCCTCTAGGAACCAATTTCTGAATGTAATTTTTGGAGAAATCTCAGGGAAATGGAAAAATCACACATAGAGAAAGAGCTTTCTTTTATAATTCTTTAGGAGTTATAAATTCTTTTTTAACTAAAACCAAGCCTTTGTCGTGTGAAGTTGGTTTTGGCTAGGTGGATTGTTGCCTCCAAGGTGACCTATCATTGGTCATACCTGGACTTATCTAATGCAACCCTCCTTTATTTATATCAGGAGAAACATGCAATTTAATATGCGAAGTTGAAAACCTAGCTCCAGAAGATTTACTGTAAAAGAATGTATTGCAAAGCTTGTTTCAATGTAATCTTCGTATTTGGCTGTCTCACTAACTCATCAAGAAACTCTTTTCCAAGCACGACCTAAGAATCGATTATATTTCTGACAGTGTTTCGTATTTTAACTTTATTGTGATACGAGTCTAGGTGCTGAAGCCATGTTTGCAGATCTTGGGCATTTCAACAAGAAATCAATTCAGGTAACAAAAATGCCCTTCTCATGGCTGTTTCTCATCTTCATTATCCTTTCAATGTATTCTCTTCTGCAGATAGCATTCCTTTGCACGATATATCCCTCCTTGGTTTTGACATATGCTGGGCAGACAGCATACTTGATAAAGAATCCAGATAATCATGAGAATGGATTTTATAGTTTCATACCTTCTACTGTCTACTGGCCCATGTTCATCATTGCTACGCTGGCGGCAATTGTAGCAAGCCAGTCACTGATATCTGCTACCTTCTCCGTTATTAAGCAGTCTGTAGTCTTGGATTACTTTCCTCGTGTGAAGGTCGTACACACATCTCCTGACAATGAGGGCGAGGTCTATTCTCCTGAAGTCAACTTCATCCTCATGACTCTTTGTGTCACTGTCATACTTGTATTTGGAGATGGGAAAGACATCGGGAATGCTTTTGGTATGGATTGCAAGTTTGTGATCTTGATACAGTTTTTCAACTTTTTATTTATATTGACGTGCATGCTTGCAGGGGTGGTTGTCATTCTCGTGATGCTCATTACGACGATACTGCTGACTCTTGTTATGATAATCATCTGGAGAACCTCTCCCATTCTTGTCGGGCTCTACTCTGCTTTCTTTTTGATTCTAGAAGGAGCTTATGTGAGCGCTGTTTTCACGAAATTGCTTGAAGGCGGTTGGCTCCCATTCGCCATTTCGATCATCCTCGCTTTCATAATGTTTGGATGGTATTACGGGAGACAAAGCAAGGTGGAGTATGAGTATGTTCACAAGATAACTATTGATAATCTCCGTGTTTTGCTCTCAAACTCGGAAATCCAGAGAGTTCCCGGTCTATGCTTCTTCTACAGCAATGTGCATGGTGGACTCACACCGATACTTGGACATTACATCAACAACATGCGATCGTTGCACAAAGTTACTATCTTCACAACTCTACGGTACTTATTGGTTGCAAAGGTTGATCCCGAAGAAAGAATCACCATCAGAAGCTTGGGTTTGCACGGTGTCTATGGGTGTGTAATACGCTATGGTTATGCTGAGACCTCGAGCCTCTCGTGTGACAAGTTGGTCGTGCAGGTTACAGACAGCTTGCGGGCTCACATCCACAGCAAGAAGGATGAGGATCCGTCCTATTGCATCGATGATGAGATACTGGAGCTGGAGATGGCAAAGGAAACTGCTGTGGTGCATGTTCGGGGCAAGACGAGGTTCCACATCACCAAAGAAACGAGCTGGTTTAACAAGATGATGCTCGGGTTCTACGAATTCCTCCACAACAATTGCAGATCGGCATTACCGGCCATGGACGTACCTCTCCAACAACGCATGGAAGTTGGGATGTACTATGAAGCTTGAGGACATCTCATAGAATTCATAATTTAAGGGGCAATCACCATTATTGATTTGCGTGGGAGTCTTCTGAAGGGATCTGATTTCAGATAGTTGAATCTGCTTCTGGCAAGACTAAAGATCTGTGGGCAATATAGAAATTACACAGAAGAATATAGACGGCTGTAGATGTTTATTTCCATGTTGCCTGATGTTGAAAACCAATAATCCTGAAGAATTGATGTGATAGATTATATATACCATATTCATGATTTACCGATTCAGTGCTAGCGTTCTAACAGACCATGTTTGTGTTTGAAAAGTGGATTTATCGAATATTTATGCTGACTGCCAAATTCTGGATGTAATCAGAATTATTTTGAGTTCGTGCTGATATTCGATCTTCGCATGTGGCTTCAGGTGAAATGTGCAGTTGAGATGTTTGCTAGGTTCTCTTGTATTTGTGGTTACAACAGGACGATTACGGGACTACTAATGGAGCCTACATGCTTACACCTCAGGTAAGTGCAGTTCATCAGACTGGAGCATGAGCCTTTTCATTTGAAGTCATATTTGTTACTACAGGTTGGAATAACCGTTGTCATGTCTTTCAATGTTTTATTTATAGTAATGAATACTTGTTATCGTGCAATTATATTTTATACTTAGAATTTTCATATTTATTACTACAGGTTGATAGATTGGCAATTATCAATGTTGTTATAACGATGGGTCACTAAAATATTCATTGTTATAGCTCCATCTTTTGTATGTGTACTTGCAACTCTCACCTCTCTCCTTTTAAAAAACATTAAGAAAAGATTTCCAATCAATGCAGAAAAAATATCATATGATTGAACCGAAAGTTGTTTGTTGACATATAAATTTGCTCTGTTTTGGTTGGTCTTACAGCTAATAGGTGAATCAATTACCCATTCGTTTGTCATTTCAATAGCATTTTCCGACTTCGTGAATAATTCTATTTTCTTCTCCCGTTTGATAACTGAATCGAATTAACGGTTTAAGCAAATGGAAATCATCCATTTATGAAGAGCAAGTGGAACATTTGTATCCATTACTTTGTAGGCATACAAGGGTGTAAACGGATCGGACCTGAACAAACATCATTTTCAGGTTGGATTCGCTTATGCAAAGATCACAAACTTATATTTAGGTTTAGTTTTTTTATTTTCGAATTGTATCTGAATCGAGCTTTTATTTAATTGAATCAAATCTAAGTGATTATAAACCTTGAGAATTTTCTAACAAAAAGGAATGAAGAGAAATGAAATGGAGAGGGATACACACGTGCATCTCTTTGGATGCATATATGTATGGATGCATGTATGCATGAGAAAAAGTAAAATGTGCCCAAGACCACCCACAACTATTGGTCCCATGGTAAAAATACGTAATTTTTTAATTAAAATATAAATCAAATCCATTGATCTTGATTTATACTATAAAATGAAAATAGTATTAACATTTCAAGTCATTTGGAACTTTGTAGAATATCCATGGAGCATTCACTTCAAGAGTCGTTAGTTGTTTGTGTTCACACTAGGTCGTAGGAATTTGAAACTTAGTGGGTACACAATGCTATGTGTGCCCATGGGAACATATTCGTTCCCCCCACCCTCTCTACATGTGTGTCTATATATATATATATATATGATAAAATATATATGCTCCCTAGTAGCATACAACTTACATGCTTCCACCTCTTTTCTCCCTATTTTTTTTGTTTTTTAAAAATGAAACTTCTGTGGATTTAGATCACCATTCTAACATTTCAAATTTAATTTATCTCATCCATCAAGATAACTAAATTTTAATAGTCTCAAACTTCATGAAATTGACCCCTTTCAGATAGACTTGTTTGGAATGTCAGTTTTACACAAAATTTGAAACACATATTCTACTTATCATTCTAAGTAAATCCCCCTACGAGTATCATTTTAAAAAAAGTAAAGAGTGTGTGATTATTCACTTATATGCTCCAAGGGAGCATATATTTGGTGTGTACATGCTGATTGGTGATGGATGCTTACTCTCGCCATTTCTGGTATGAAAAATGTGATAGAATTCTTAATGATTTAGTAATTTGTTAAAACAATAATAATTCAAACTTAAGCGTGAAATCATACCTTGATTTGTGATGCAATGGTTCGAATCCTTTTACTCCATCGGATTCACAAATACAGTACATCGCCCCGCATCAATAGAAAGAAGGTAAGAGCTTAATTTTGACCCACTAGCAATATAGCTTATGCTCGGAATCTTTAGTTAGTGGAAGAGTTGATCTGATCTGTCCTTATTTGGAAGTCTCGAGGAAAGGTGGTCATAGTCGACTAGTCCTCCCTTTCCTCTCACGGGAAGAAGACCCCACTTCTCCCGAACCGAGAATTTCCGCGGTCAAGACATATTGAATGGTGATGTTGGCAGGGGCAAGCATTCCGATTTTCCACCCTCTTTGGAGTGGGACTTGAGACCTCTGATTTCGCCCCTTGCATAAATGTTGAGGAGGGACCGTTATATTAGCTAAGCCGACTGTACTATAAATGCCTAGAGTTTCTAGCAGGACCCTCAACCTGATAGGTAATTCGTCCCTTTTGTCATGATTTCATCCTTGGGGGTGTCTCATTAGGGGGGTCGGGGGGAAGAACACGACTTGGTAAGAAAGAGTCCTACTATATATCTCAATTTCTAAGGTAGTGAGGCTAATCGACACCCTTCCTTCATCCTCGTCTTCGTTGACAGGGACTACTCGTACTCGTAGGATTTTCACACTTTTTTCGGCTTTTTCCGTCAGGCTCCAAATTAGACCGATGAAATTCTGTCTACTAGAATAACAAATAAAAACTGCTTCTGAATTGATCTCATCCCTTTTTTTTTCTTTTTTTAGTAATAACATAACTTATTCCTTCAATAAAATACTTGTTGTATCAATAGATATTTATTTCAGTTTATATCTTTTGATTACGAAAAATAATTAGACACTAGTTCATGAACCATGATAAAAATTATATATGTATGTAGAATAAATAAATAAAATAAAAATATTTTCTTATTTCTTATTCATTTTTCTCATTCATTCTATACTCATTTCTTTTGTTCCTATTCTTGTTTTGATAATCTTAAAAATAAATAAAAAAGAAAAAGGGATTAATTCATTCTTGATAGTCATTTCTTTAATCAACGGATAGGAACATATCTAGATCGAAATTGTGGATATGTACTGCTTAATCATTTCTACTAATTTAAAGTCCTTATTATGATTCATTTTATTTATGTAAAAATGCCTTAACTAAATTCTTTTGATATTTTATATTTGTGTCACTAATCTTTTGTATATCTTGGCGTTTCTACCAGTCCACTAATTTTTTATTGATCCCGATATGGTAATACATACAATACAATAGTATAAACTCCATATACTTGATATTTTGCACACGCTTCAAGACATGATGACTAATGAAACAATCTCAGTCTTCGGGTAAATAATTTATTTTATGTTGTTTATACTTACTTCCACTTTACTCTTGTACATAGAGAATGAAATTTAATCATCTTATTATATATTAGAAATAAAAGAAAGGGGGAAAGCCCATTTTTTAATGATCACATGTAGAGATATTGATAACACAAATATATTTTACATCCCAGAGGGGCTATAATTGGAGATACCATTGTTTCTGGTGCATAAGTTCCTATATCAATGGGAAATACCCTACCTTTGAGTGCAGTTTGAACTATTGGTTTACGTAATTGGAAGTAACCAGTTAGGTTTACGACGAAACTTAGAAATCGATCATTGATCCTTGGAGTACCTCTATGGGATAGACCTCAACAGAAAACTGTTGAGTAACGACAACAAGTGATTGAGTTCAGTAGTTCTTTGTAGAAAATTATTGACTCTAGAGATATGGTAATATGGAGAAGACAAAATTGACCGAACTGTCTCACGACGTTCTGAACCTAGCTCACGTACTGCTTTGATGGGCGAACATCCCAACCCTTAGAACATACTACAGCCCCAGGTGACGAAGAGCCGACATCGAGGTGCCAAACTTTCCAATCGATGTGAAATCTTGGGGAAGATCAACTTGTTATCCCTAAGTAACTTTTATCCGTTGAGCGACGATCCTTCCACTCGGTACCATATGAAAGACCCGAATGATCAACCCCGCAATCAATTATTAGAATCAATAGGTGTTCAAATTGTTCATTTGAATAAATCTATTACTCTAACTAAAGCTGAGTTTTTGCCCCAATCATTGCCACGTGGACGGTCTGGCGGGGGAAAAAGCCCAGCTTTAGTTTAGTCTATCCATTTTTTTTCTGCCGAACGGACACAAGATTCTCCCTCATGTCTTGCATATGATTTCCCCGCCGCCACCTTAACACATCATCCTTCTGTAATAAACAATCGCCACCTGCCTTGACATGTGCCTTTGCCCGATCGATAACGTGTAGCTTGTGCCTCTCCCATGCAACTAAAAGAAGATGTTGATGGAAAACATATGCACACAATAGTCCACAACCTAGGACTTCATAGTCCATCCAACTTACTCCAAGTCTCCAACAGACGACCCTTTTCTCGGAAACCGATGCCCTCACCGGTCCGACATGGACAAATCCCCGAGCAAAACAACCACCTCCCTACAAATATGTTTCTGTTAATTTTCTATCTCCCGTACGTGTTGCATTTCCTTCCCTGTAGCCCTACATGTTCGTCGTCTTATTGTTTCTCTCCATTCCACTTGATTTTCCTATCCTAACCATACTTCTGACAATGCTGAGCGATGCACAAGAATTTGTAATCGTGTCTTCTGTAATAGATCAATTGGAGTACATGTAACCTCGTGCTCAGGGGTTAGGTAATATGGTACATCATTATAAACAAACGAGAGGATAGTGTAAATTATAATGAAATACCATGGGGGATTTCCGAATATTATTACTTTTTATGATGGAGCATAAGAAATTGGAGCTCTTCCCCAGCCATGTATACATGCATTCATGATTGTGTGTTTATAACTTATTAATCGTTTATATGAACTATTAGTAACCTCTTTATGCTTATAATCATATAATTTCCAGATATTATATATTATAATACAATTGTGAATGAGGGAGTAGTAACACATAATGTGTAAGAGAGTAGTAGACATTGCGTAAGATATTAGTAGACAGCTACTATTTACGATATTATTATAATAAGTTTATACCGATAAATGCCATCAGAGATACCTGATAAATCAACTCAATTAATATAAAAAACAAGAATAGACAAGAGGTTCGTAACTTCATCGAATCAATTAACTTCGTAATTTGCATGTCCAACCCTTTGCATAATAACTTCATCTTCTGACAGATCATTGGATCACCTTGTATGCTTTTCTCTTGACTCTCTATATCATCACCTATCTTTGACTTCTATGTGCTACCGTCTCAGAGGTATGATTTGCAATCATGTATCTTTTCTTCTACGGCAATCCTTCAGGCAAGATATGAAATCCGCTACATGGATGTGGATATACCGGGCTTTCGAACTATATGTTTCAATGCGTAAAACCAATGAATGGATTTAGATGTTGATACATTATATTGATGGTTTTCTTAAATAGATACGATTCCATGAATGTATGAATTGTATGTTTAATCATGCTTCATCAATTTAAGGAAGATGTGTAAGGGATCCTAAATGATTTAAGTAAAATCATTTTATCTTAACAGTCATATTTTGTCAGTTAAAATAAAATACTGTTACAATTTATCATTCAAACACTTATATGTACATGATAATTGGTATCCAACATATTAATGATTATTGTTTAGCTGAATTCTAAGGTGGTTTTTTTGAATTCTTATGTTTATCTTCATAAAATTTTCTATGCAATAATATTTGTATTATACTCATATTACTTTGTCAATTCTTGATAATAATCGAATTGTTCTCAATTAAAATACCAACTCACCAGTATTCATTAATAAAAAAACAATAATGATCTCAAAGTCATGTATTTTAAGTTATAGCTAAATTTCTTTACAATTGAAAATGTGAGATAAGGAGGCCTTCTAAAAATCATCTTGCAGCTTCTTTCCTATTTACATATCATTGCCTTGTACAAGAAAGGAACATGAGCTTCTGAGCATGCTAATTTTAAAATTATTTGATGTCATATTTTCAAAAATTTCTTGTATTTTTTTATTGAATTTTACATTATACATTCCAAAATTAACTTTATGGAATAAATTTGTACTTTTTCACATCAAAGAACTAATTTTGTCCTCTAGGATAAAAATAATAAATTTTAATTATTGTTATAACTATTGTATTTATTTTTAGATATAGAATTGAAATTAGTTGTTGGTATCCATTTAGTTACGAATTTATTGTTGTTATTTATCATAACCAAATAAATTGTAGTGTCAATAATTGTTGCTTTGTTGCTCTTTTTTCATTTTGGTGGAGTCAATTTTAATCATGCTAATTGATATCAAACCTATCAATCATTATTTATAACAATTGTATTATGCTCTTTTACTTTATCATGTATTCTATTTACTGTTGCGAAGTGCGGGTATGCATCCTAGTTGAAACCCTTATTATTGGATGATCATGATACTTCCCAAAGACCGAAATTCTTGATCAATGAAGGAACAATATTACTATTTTTGTTCAATAAGATACCAAAGTGGATAATTGACTCATTCCATACTAGAAATAGTCACAGGAAATCCTTTGATAACACCGATTCCTATTTCTCAATGATATCCCACGATCAAAGTACGATTCCCTCGGGGGATGAATATATAATAATTCACCTATCCTAATAACAAAGAAACCAGATTTGAATGATCCTATATTAAGAACTAAATTGGCCAAAGGAATGGGACATAATTATTACGGGGAACTCGCATGGTCCATTGACCTTTTAAATATTTTCCAATAGTAATTCTAGGTACTATAGCATGTAACGTAGGCTGAGGTTCTAGAATCATCAATGATCGGTGAACTAGTAGATCCTTTTGCAACTCCTTTGATAAATCCTAGAAATATTAAATTAAAAAAAGGGTAAGTGGACCTGATCCATTAAATCATAGCTATATCCGCTATTCTGATATTCAAAATCGATATAAATGAAATTGTAGAAATGAACTTTTTAATTTCCTTTAATCATACAAGAATTTGTCGATATCTCCGATTTATTTTTCTTGTTACCTTTCATTTTATAAAAAGAAATTTTTATTCTTTTACGCTACAAAGAAAAGTTTTTTATAATATATTTTTCAACTCCTCCTATTATGGGCTCGCACTACTACTTAACTTATTAGCCTCGTTTGACGACAACTATATATTGATGCATTTACATAGTCACTGTTGAGGGTTCGCAACCACTCGGAGCAGGGAGGTTGGCAGCACGACCTTCGACCGTCCACTCTAAGCGATTCCATTGGCACTTATGAATTGAAGTAGTTTACAAACACTTGGTGTGGAGAGTTCATGCCCGACTTCTTTTCACGTGCCCGAGCCCTAGTTATCCTAGTTTGAAAAAAACATCATTAATAAGTATACAATATCCTCATAGGGGTAATCAAATTATTCAAAGTAATTTTTCAGCAGCCAATCGAAACAAGCTCTTTAATAGAAAAAGCTATTTATTTTCAGCCTAACGCTTCTTTTTTTTGACACCTGCAAGTCGAAAGCGCCCAGACTCAATCAGCTAGTCACTCTCACTGAAATATTGCCCGTATAATAAAAGCATCCTAGGTATTTTCTTTTCCCAGATGAGAAGCTAGTTTTGGGAAGCAAGAAAGAGGGGACCCGTCTTGACGAGATGTTAGATATATAGTTGCGGGGCTGACCATACCAGATTTGATAGGCTTCTCCTACCAGTTCAGAGGGAGAGGCAGAGTACTTTCCAGCTAGGAGGGAGGTTTCCCATTTCAAAAGCTATAGCGGCGAGAAAGGCAGGTGCAAAAAAAAGAAGAAGCAGACAGATGCGTCTTTAGAGAAGGCAAGGCATTATTAGGACAGGGGTCACCCGAACACAGAAAAGAAGCATGAGTACGCATCAAACCGCCTCTCACCTAGCTGGAAAATCCCTCTGCCTCATTCCTAGAGTCAACGATCAATGGCAACTACTGAAAAGAACACAATAGGCACCGCCACAAGTACTTCCCTCATCTTAGAGCTGCGTATTCATGTAGCATCCATAAAGAAAGAAAGGAAGTCTTATGCCGCTTAGAAGCCTAGGCATATCTACTCTAGTACAAGACAAAAGAAAGTGGATGATGGAGAAGAAAGCGAAGAAGCTACATTATAAGATCGTTCCCTCAATCATAGTATATAATGCTTTCTTTATGCAAGGCTTACCCAAGTTCTTGCTTCACTATCTTCCTGATGTCTTGCCTCGTCCTGGCGAAGTCCATCCTGCTGTATGGATGTGCTCTTTGACTTCGACCCCTTCATGATAAACATGGGTAGTCAGGTTGACCAGATGTGGCTATGGCCTTCGTTGGTCGTCTTCCCCATCTTAGGTCCATTGGGGAAAGAGGGAATTTCTCTGAGTGGATTATTGAGGCTGACTTTAAATACGTGGTTATGAGTCTTTTCCATGCCTTATATACCTCTCTCCTGACGTCCACCCCTTGGGATGTCCCCTCTGGTAGACTAGGACAGGCGACTAAGGGAAGGGCTAAAAGGAGGATCTCTGTTATTGGAAATCTCATTGCTGCTTCGACCAGTATTTCCACTTTTTCTCTATGCTCAGAGGTCAGAGTTCAGAATCTGAAAGCCCCTTTTTGTCTGATATAGTAATAGGTCGCTTGACGATTTTCTAGTATTTTCAGTGCAACGACATATATTTAGCATAACCACATATCGACCTTTTCCCTAAGGCATGGGCATCGTCAGACTCAGCCTTAATACAAGTATCCCTAAAGGGGGAAGAGACTTCCGTAACAGCCAGAGAGAGTTCCGTAACTACCTGGGGGAGGTTCGTTACTACCTGGCTAAGTTCAGTAACAACCAGGGAGGTTTCAGTAAGAGCATAGCGTAACCATTTGAGATTGCGGTGCACATGAATTCTTTCTTCTAGGCCTCACTATTCTTTAACCTGTACTACAATTAAGTTAGTTTGTTTTTAGAACCCTTGAAACATATTAGTTGATTGTTGAAGGATTGAGAATCTCGAGCTGAGAGAGGCTGTCGACAGGCTAAGGCTCAGGTGGTCGATTGCCCTGCTTCCTGCTCATTCACTTTCCAATTCGGAAGTCTACCAAGGGTGTGATTTCCTTAAAAGAGGCCTTTCTTATCATCTGTTGAACCTCAATCCACTATTTCCAATACACGTGCTAGGAACAATCAGGCATTTGGTCTACAAGACGTAGGATTTCAGGGAATTCTCTACTCTGGAGAAAGAGGGATAGGCTTCAGTGATTGACCATAGGGAGCCCTTCATTTGTCCCAGTCTTTAAAGGCATGAGTGTTCTGTTTTCTAAATTCTTATTGAGAGCTTACTAGTCATATAGGCCCATTCTTTCGAAGCAAAAGCCGGAGACTAAGAACCTGTCGAAGCCACTAGCAAAGGTAGGATCCTCGTCTCTATCGTGTACTTTCGATAGGGTCCTTCATACGCTTTGCATTCTTGAGAGTGTCTTCTCCAGAGTGCTTTTAGACATAGCTTCATTCATTTGGGATTCCCATGAGCTAAACTAAAGGGGGGTGTTTTAGCTAATGATGAAAGGGGACACATGGCGACTATGTGAGGAATCTCAAGCACCTCTCCTTAGGGCAACTGGAAAGCGGTTGTTCAAGAGTTCAATATAAGGTCGACTCTCCTAAATCTCAACAGACCTGGGGACCAGAGTTCAATGTGTATTGGGCCTCGAATCAGATGAATAGAGTCCCAGCAGGTCAGATCCATCCGACATCATGTTCTGCCATAACACCTAATCAGATCAGAAGGGGTCCGCCTCCTGCTGCCCACCGTAGGGTATTGTAGAGGCGTCAATCGGAACTGATTCATACCGGACCTTCAAAAGAAACTTCAAAAAGCTTTTTTTCTCTTCTCTTCTTTTAGTCAGCTCTTATAAAGAAAGGAGCCCTGTCGGCCCACCGGTGAGTCCAGGTATTCCTCACTCTCTCTATTCTTTCTTTTTCACTGATGAGTCCCCGCTACTACAACTAGACTTCTCCTAACCCCTGTCTGATTTGTGAGTCCTACCTAAATCCCAGTACGAGTGAGTTTCGAGTGTCTTCTTGGATAATTAGGGATCTCTCTGCTAATTCCTCGATTATTCGCAGAGTCAACATAAATATTGAGTTAGGGCACAATAGACATTCCCTATACCCCCTCTTTAAGAGACCAAGGTCTATTCGACTGTTAGTCAGTTGTTGAATGCTTGGACGTTGAATCTATTAACCCTCTAAAAAATCCCTTCGCTTTTCTTTGTATCCTTGCGATTGCCTCTGACAATGAGAGCTCGATCCCATGAATCCACGTGCTCCCTGATCACTCTGTTTACACAACAGTCGTTGATCCATGGATAAAGCATACATCCCTTATGTGAAATAATGCCCCCTTTTCCGGCAACTCCCTAGACAGAATGGAATGCCCTCAGAGATCTATACATACATACATACATACATACATACATACATACATACATACATACATATATATATATATAGACACACATCAATGGTAGGAGGTATGTCTTGCTCCATCTAAACCTCCTATCCTAGTCATCCATGACACTGCACCTCCTTTTCTTTATATAGATAGAGCATGTGTAGACCATTCGACCAGGTTTCAGGCTATCAGAAGGTCGAGCTACTATTGTATCCATACGGAGAAAGCATGGGTAGAAGAAGCACATGGTACATAGGTAGTGGCAGGGGCCTCAATCACCGACTTCATACATTTTTCCCACGCCCAAAAGAGGCAGAAGTTCGAGCGTCATCATTCCCCAGATATATAGTTCTGGCAGAATTCTAAACTCTCTCAACTAGAATAAGAGAGGCCTACCTTAAGAACTAGTCACTTTCTTAGCCTTACCCCAGTGCGAGAGAATCCTTTACCTGAACTGATAACTAGAAGGAGAAAGTTGGGAAAGATGTCGTCTCTAATCCTAACTCACACACCGACAACTAGATATTGATATTTAGTTCTCTCTCTGGGATTTATTGTGAGGGAATTGTATTTCGGACAGCTGGGGTGAGCACCCCGATGCCACCACTTCGGTTACCTATGTAAGCATCTCTCTCTCACTCTCTATTCTCCAGCTGCCTGATACACACAAATTATCGTAGGTCTAAAAGTATGTCTCACACAAGGCGGAGACAACCGAGGTCGCTGCGGTGACCCACAATAAGATGTATTTAATCAACAATTAACCCACACTAAAGTTCAATAATTAGAAATAAATGTGGAGTTAAAATTTATTTTTAACTCTGCACAAATGGTGTATAGGGACAAGTATGCAGAGATTTCGAACACAGGGAGCAAACAGGGTAATTCAAATAAATGTGCACAAGTGAATGTGAAGTGTCTACACTAAGCAAGCAAGCAAGGATTTTTGTGGGTTTTCAATTTTTAAATTTTTTTAAATTTTCTTTTCTAATTTTTAATTTTCTGATTTTTATAATTTTATATTTTATATTTTTTTGTTTTTTTTAATATTGGAAAATATAAGCAAAGTAATAAAAGACAAGATAAAGTATTTATAAAAATGTGCAAAAATAACCAAAAATTCAGAAATAAAATGTTTTTGATATTTTTAGGATTTTTTACTGTTTTTATGATTTTTGGGTATTTTTCAAACTGTTTTTGGTATTTTAAATACTGAAATAAGGAAAAACAGTGAAATATGTGCTGGCTGTGAGTAAAATAGGAATTACAATTAGCAAACAGCAACCAAATTTTTTCACACTAATTTTCAAATAAAGATAATGAAATATAGAACAAACAGGAACTAAGTTTTATTTTTCTGAGTTTTCTTTGATTTTACATATTTTTTTGAAGTTTTTAAGTATTTTCGAATTTTTAAGGTTTTTCTATTGAGATTTTTAGTGATTTTTGGATTGATCCTAATGGATGATAAAACACACAAACTATAATTTTTTTGAAATTTTTCAAACGTTTTTATAATTTTTATGTATTTTCTAATGCAAACAGGGAAATAAATGCATGTTTTTTATTTTTAATAAATATGAAAATGCAATAAAAATACAATGCAAAAATATGGCGTGCAAATGCAAGTTGACAGGAGCCTAAGTTAATTTTTGTGGAATTTTTGGAGGTAAAATGATGCTTCAAATAATTAGAACAAGCATCCAAACATTAAACAGGCCTGGCAAGGGTATATGTGTAATTTCTCAAACATCCAGGGGGTACATGCAATTTTCCACGAAAATCAACACTTAATATTCAATTTCCAGTACCAATTATAAATACAAAGACTCGCAGGGGTATCGGTATAAATTACCCCCCAGGGCACGTGACTTGCACGCGCCTGGCGAGGACCAAAATGTGATTTTCCAAAAACCTGGGGGCTTACATGCACTTTCTCCAAAAATTTAACGCTGAATAAGAAAGTTTTGGTACTAGAATGAAATAAAACAAATGCCGAGGGACTCTATGCAAAATGCCCTCTCCTCACGTGTACAGGTCACGTGAGGTGACGTGGCAGAGACCTAAATGCAAATGAAATAAAGACGAGGGTCTTTTTGCAATTTTTACAAAAATTTTTAAACTACGAATAAAAGTTACTGGACTAAAATATAAATACAAAATGCGCGAGGGTGTGGATGCAAAATACCCTCGACGCGCGATCCAACGGCGGAGCGGGTGCTGATGACACGTGGGGACGATCCAACGGCTGGTGGGTAGGCTCGATCCAGCAGCGTGGGACTCTTCACTTAGCCATGTGTCGGCTTCTCCGGGCTCGATGACGCTCTGCCCGTGGACGTCTGAGATCAGATCTCGGCTGAGATCGACGGTGGCTGGGCTCTAAAGATCGGACGGTCCACGATATGCTTGGGGGTTCTTCTTGATCGGACGACAGCGAGGCCAGGAGGAAGAACGCGGAAGAAGGCCGGCGACGGCGACCTTCCGCGACCTCCCCTGCCTCTCGTCGTCGTCGTTAAGGCCTGAAAATGGCCCCTAACGCTCCCTGCAGATCTCCTCTTGCTGCCTGGAGCTCCAAAAAGGGCTGGCGTCCACCCGAGCGCTCCGGAGGAGGTGGCGGAGCTCGGGCTCCCAAAATGCCTCCGGCTGCCTCGCAAAACCGCTCCAGGTACTCGATAGGCTCCTGGTACCTGCAAGGAGAGAGTGATATGACCGGGGGCAAATTGCCCCGATCACGTGGCGCACAGGAATGGGGTGAACGACGAGATGGGTACTCGCCGGAGTTGCGCTCCGGCGAGGTAATCGATGAGGAGATTAGATCGTCGATTCAACAGGGAAAGATGGTCTAGAGGATCCTAAGACTACCAGGCACTCAATGAAGCTTAAAAGAACACAAGGAAACAACCTCATTGGCCTAGGGCCAGAGGGTAAATACCTGTACGGCGGAGCTCGCCGGAGGTGTGGAACACGCTCAGATCTGGTGCAATCCGCCGCCTTGAAGCCCGGAGCTCGGAGCTGTCACCTCCAGGCGCCTTGAGCACGACCAAGGGGGGAGAAATCTGGGAATTTGCGGTTCAAATTTTCAAAATAGAAGAGGAGTTGGTTTTAAGGGGTTGACGGACAGTGGGGGTAGAACGTGGCCTGGCGGGTGGTGCAGCGATCCGCGGCCCAAGATAATGCTTGGGCGGGAATCCTTGATGCTCGAGCTTCAAAAGTCATGAAGGGCGGAGCATGTTTAGGTGAAAGGGCTAACCTCGAAAAAAGGGGAAAGATGGGGGTCAACACATGGTCTGACACAGCCCCAGGTGCAGGTCAGATAGTTGACCTGGGTCAACTATCCGAGACCCCTGGTTGGTCCACGTGGACCAACCAGGAAAAACCTGGAGAAAAATATTTCTAAAATCATTTAAAAATAATAAATGGTATTATTTTTTTAGGTTATAAAATAAAAAGTGTTTGTATTCTTATCTAGTATTTTATTCCGATTTTTAATTATTTTTATGAGTTATATTTTTACAAGTTCACTTTTTAGCCCTATATAGGTATATTACCTATGTACTTTAGTATTATTTATGTATATTTAATTTTATAATTTTTATTTAGTATTTTTCTAAAATCATAAGATACTCTTATGTACACAAATATATTTTTATTTGATTTTTCTGATGTATTCTGTATATTAAATAAAATATAAGGGTATAATGTATAGGTATACATATAGGTATGATACCTGTATACTCTATATATGTTTATTTTTATTTTGAGTTTTCTTTAGGTTTTTATTATAATTTTAATGTACATAATTATCATAAGTAAGATTTACATAATTATAAAAATATAAAAATATATGAATAAATAATAAATTGAATATTTTAATCTATACAAGTATACAATAGGGGTCCAAAACTCAACTTTCAAACCGTAGCTCCGCCAAATGCAAAACCACCGCCATTAAATATGTTATTTTGTTCTATGTACAATTAAAGGTGAGTTTGATGCATTTGGAATTGTCGTTTGTGAGATACGGGTCTGGGAAGTTGGGATTCTGGATTTTTATTCAGACCATAACTTTTTATCTGTACATTATTTTTCAGTGAAATCAATTTTGTATTTTTCCTACAACTTTCATGTACAAAGTTTCTTTATTTGATGAATAAAAAATGGAACCAAAAATAGGTCCCAAAATGAATAAAGAATGAATAGACTAATATAGGTATTTGGCCCTTATCTCCCCCTACTTTATTCCTTGTCGAGCTATTCATCAAGATGCCTAGGTCTCAGGGTTTCGGGTCATAAAATATTTACAATATTTTATTCTTTTTCTTTTCTTTTCTTTATTCTATAATTTTGGCTTTAATTACAGTATTTTATACACTAAATAGATGCACATGCATGAATGCTAAGATGATGATATTAATGACATTTACAGGCATTTGATAGGGTTTTGATGCCAAAATGATAGAATAAAGATGATGAAATTGAAGGATATTGAGTATCCTCAAGCGCATCACGGAAGCGTGTTGATCGCATCGTATGCAATCGGAGCAACTAGTCGCACTAGTCGCTAGATGCAGCGGAAATTAAAATTTTTAAAACTAAAGATGAAACCACATGATCACGAGAACACTTCTCGGATCGTTTCATCTAACCACAAGTATAAAGAATACCTCTTGAAGCGTGGTTGTGATCGTGAGATCCCAAAGTAGAGATCCTCCTGTCTTAAGTCCGACCCACGAAGAACTCACTTGCGGGCACGATGATGAGTCGCGTCCTTCCCGCAATCCTTGACGAAGATCCAAGCGTCGAAGGCGAAGCAAGATGCTCTCCTCTTCAATATGCAAAGTGGACGGCCACTTGGACATTAAGAGAGAGCCCACACGAGAATTAGAGAGAGAGAGAGAGTAGTAGTAGTCTTCTACAACTCTAGATGATGTACCTTGGAAGGCTACCCTAGCCCTCCTTTTATATTAGTTTAGGATCCAATGGATCTCAATCCATGGGACACATGGATCCAACGGCCAGGCTTGGTCCATGTAAAATCAATGGCTATGATTGTTGTTGGTTAAAACCAACAACATTAATTTAAATTAAAATATGTTGCAATATTATCAACATAATTTAATTTAATAAATTAAAAGATAATGTGACAACAAAAAGGGAGTCAACCAACCACCCTAAATTATAGGGGGTTATTTTGTCTCCTTTTTATTTATCTTATTATTTCTTAATTAAATTGCAATAACTATTATTGCAATAATATCCACCAAATTAATTTGTGAATATTTCAATCATGCCATCGAAGATATGTGAATCACATTCACATCCCAAACTAATTTGTAAATTACATTTCCAATTAATTAATTAATGTGAATTCAATCCACACTATTAATTAACAAATGCTATTTACATAAATTTTCTCTCTTCAATATATACGTATTATAAATCATATTTATAATACACATATATCATGGATAGTATTATCCATATTCTCTAATCCATGATAATTAAATCCCATTTAATTATCTTGGATAATCATTCTCACAATATGAATCATATTCATATTAAGCTTGATAATTAAATCTCATTTAATCATCAAGTTCTTCTTGCTTGGATATGGAATTCATCAAATGAATTATTCTTGAACTCCTTCAAGAATAATGTGCTTTCTCCACAGATACTTGGAGATAAGGACAGGGCGATTGTATTGTTCCACGTATAGTGACTTGGATATTGAGATCTTATCTCAAATCCAGATCTTACGAACCTCCCACAGATGCTTGATTAGATCAAGACCGCAAATCTAATCTTCTCATTGAATCTGAATCTCATTCAGACCAATGTCCAATATTTGGACTAAGATCAGATTGCTTCTCTACTGAGAGGAGTCACTAAAATCCAGACCTGTTTCATCACTCCCTCGGAATGGAAGCGTCATGGATATACAATCGTTTATGATCACATCACCCTCAGGTATTCCCAATACCTGTACATCCTGCATACTGGAAGACCCATGGTCAACCCGAAGATCAAGATCAATTTTACATTGTCTTCTTCAGGGTTTGATCACTAAGTTTCTCATTTGATCATTGGGATTTAGTATCGATCATATACTTTCCAAAAGCATATATCATACCTAGGTCTTGATCATATACTTTCCAAAAGTATATATCAAACCTACAAATTCAGTCAAGCTTCCAAAGCGAGACGACCGTGCACGGAATTTGATTCTTCCCAATATCTCATGAGTGAGCTCATGTCTTCTGGTTCAGTAGTGAACCTGTATGATCCCTTTGAGAGATCGTATTACTCACATGCCCTTATATGCACACCAACGCGCCGGTGTATAGACCTTGGTTAGGTCATCAACCTATTGGTCTGTCAAATGTACATACTCAGATATATAGAAATACATCTGTCTCCGGTCAGAGGATGCGTGCCTATGCTGTGACAGCATTCAACATAGGACTTCGGTTATCTCGATCTCGTTAAGTCAACTCTTTGACCTAACTAATCTGACACCTCCGAATCTCTATTCCCATGTAGAGGACCTGCATCAAGAGGTCGGTCAGATATCAGCCTATGTGAGAAAGGATTGCCATCTCCTACTCAGGATGGAGATCACATCTTAACAATCATTTGACGGTGCTTGATGAGTCCTCAATCTAACCCTTTAGATATTCATCCAAGCACCAACCTCTATGATTCAATAATTGAATCAACAGCTGTATGATCATTAAGATAGCCATGGTACATAACCCTAATTGTACAGAGGGACCTATTATGCAAATTATTTATTCTTCATTGCAGATCAGGGAATGATATTCGCAATAACATTTATTGCATAATGGCTCGCCGTGGGCTCACATGTCCAACAATCTCCCACTAGCCCAAAGAGCCATTAATGGGCTAATCATATAAACCCACACTCATGTGACAATCATAGGCTATTTAGAAATAGCTAGGTAAGCTGATCAGTCACTCTGTTCCCAAAAGACTATGCCAAGTCCTTTTACGGCACTTGCATATCCCTAGGTAACAGTGCTCGCATCCAATACGAATGTTGCATCTAATGCAACCAATACTCAATCTAGTCAAAGCAGATAGTGTCCTTGACACTATTGCTTAATAACTATTATAACCAGTATTTCCATAATCCTTATTAGAATACCCTTATTCCGGGAGATCACTATCTCTCAAGGTATCCACAGTTAAGACCTTTTAGATCTCTATCTATAAAGTCTTAAGCTCTTGAAGATAAGACTTAGAGATCACTATCTCTATAGCCTTCTCATCTTTGAAGATATCGTTATTACTGCAATCAAGTGTTCTTTCTCCATAGTAGGATTACTAACAGTTTACTACTCCCACTGCATGGCAGATATCTGGCTTTTGTACACATCAAGCATACACTTCCTCAACTCTTTGAGGTGCTATTCCTTTTGATAGGTCAGTACCAAATCTCAAGGGAAGGAAGCCTTTCTTGGAATTTCCAAGAATGGAATACGTCCAAGGTGTACTACAAATGTGACAGTCCCAATACCCTCTTTTCTTTGCTTCTGAACAACTTCAGAACTAAGATCTAAGAGGTATTCTTGAGATCGTATCTCAAGGTATGGAATAGCCAGAATATAAAACACTTATTATCATCCTTATATCATTCCAAATGATTAGGATATTATCTACATTTAGCACGATGAACACAATGGCACTCCCATTAAGCTTCACATGGTACATCAAGATTCTATTTGAAATCATAACATTTATAATTTCATCAAATCTTATGTTCCAACTGCTTATTTGAGTCCACAGATGGATTTCTTTAGCTTTCACATCTTACTTTCCCCGATCATGAAGCCCTGGGGCTACTTCATGTGAATATCCTCAGAGAGGTATTCTTAAGAGGAATGCAATCTTGAATTACATCCTGAAGATGCAATAGTCAAGTTGTGTAGCTAAGGTTAGCAATATTCTGATGAGTTTAAGCATGGTTACCGAAGAGCAAGTCTCATCGCAAGTAATGTCTTCTCTTCCGATGTGTAGCTTATGGCTACGAACCGAGCTTTGAAGGTCCCCACCTTCTCATCAGGTTCCCTCTCTTCTTGAAGATCCATTTACACCTTAATGGGTCTAACCCTTATAGGTGGATCCTCGAGGGTCCATATACAACACTTGTATATGAAGTCTACTTTAGACTTTATTGCTAATATCCATCATTCCATGTCATGATCCTTAGGAGCTTCATCACATGAAGTCCGATCATTGTCAGACTTGGCTGACACATGGAATACATCCTCAAACTCATTTGAAGAGGTATTAATGTTTCATCTTTAATTGTCCTTTTAGTTTCCGATTTTAGGAGTCTCATTATCTTCTCAAGATTAAATGAGTTCCTTTACTTCATTTTCATCTTGATTCTCAAGATTCTCAATCCTCCAAGAATCACATTCTCAGAGATGAGATCTTTTAAGAATCTCAAGGTCATAAAGTAGGTATCCAATACCATACTTTATTTTCCTAATGAAGTAGCACTCTCAAGTGCTAGATTCCAGATTACATGCATGGAACCTCATTAAGGATATATATTGTAGTCTCTACTACACATATATACTTGGAAACTAAGGGATAATTATGCTAAAATTCATCATTGACCAAATCATGTCACACATGATCCAATTGTATCTCCCTACAACTCTATTGAGTTCAGGTTTATCAGGAGGAGTGAGATAGAAATGTTATTCATATCTCCATAAGGTATTCTTTGAATTTTATCTAATAGGTACTTGCTACCTTGTTTAGATAAAATTCATTTAATCTTCCTTCAAACTTTGGTTCTAAACCAAAATTGTGAAATCTTTGAACATTTCAAAGGTTTCTCAGGTGAAAAGAAGAAATCTCATATCATACATAATCATCAATAGATATCACATATCCATAATGTTCACTATGATATAGATGATCCACATACATCAATATGTATGAGATCCTGAATACCTTGACATCTAACACCATTCCCAGAGAAGGTTGTATTGGACGTTTTACTTCGAATACAATATTCACAAGTATGTAAGATTTGAAATTTTAGACATTCTAAAGTTTCATATCTTACTAGTCTATTGATCAAATCAACAGCAAATGTCCAAGGCTTGATGCCAGATCATTGTCAAATGATCTTCATCCTCCTATTGATCTTATAAGGTTTGATTTTCAGTATTAGAAATCTTAATGAACCATTCATTAATATTCTAATTTTATGGAGTCCACTAGATGTTAGATTACTATCTGAAATATATCCATCATAATTATTTATGATAGTTCTATCTCAGAATTCATGTTTATTTCCAATATTTAGAAACAAACAATGAGGGTATTCTAATATCTAGGTCATAGAGACATTCTCTAAGACTAAGGACTCTCCCACTGAGAATATGAAGTCTATCTATCCAACAGAGATTGCTGCAACAATTACAACAATATCCATGTAGATGATTACTAAACCTTAAGATCAAATTTCTAATCTTCTAATATATATATATATATGCAACTAATTGCAAATGTCATTAAAAGATTGAGATACAATTATCAGACTTTATCTTATGAAATAAGAAAGTCAGAGTCAATGATTATATGTAGATTATTTTGATGCTCTATCTGAGTCCTTCACTAAGGATTTTAGACAGACTTGATAGTCATACTATCAACACATCAACATATTGCAGTATTGGCATTCATCCAACTCTTTGGATGTCATATGGAAGTCATAGAAGTAGGTCAACTCTTTGACTTTCCTTCTTACTCGGGTCCGACCCATGCTTCCACTGCACTCTCTTAATCTATAAACAACCATTGCTTAAGACTAAGGATCTCTTATGTTAAATTCAAAAGAATTCAATGTAAGAGCATTTCAACATTTATACATGCTTCATTAAATTCATACAATATGAATATCATAAAGCTTCATGAATGACTAGAGTATAGATAATGGAATGATGACACTCATCATATCTTCATACATCTTAACTCTTAGAGACTTAGGTTCAGGTAGGTATTCAAACATTTTGAATACATCATCTCTTTCGAGCCACCATTCTGCATAATACAGAGAACCATGTCATTCATGATTAAATGTCTAGAGCACATACGTATGCCAAAATATCTTCTTTTATTTTATAAGTATTATTCGACAATTACGATCACCATCGACATGTCACTTCCAAAGTACACTCGATGAAGGATCAAGACTACAAAGACATACAAATCCTAAGGCGATGTCTTATTGTCTTATTTAATTTCCCTTCCTCATTATGTTGAGGGAACTTGCACACTGCAACCACATACATTATGTGTCCAATTGCAAGTACAATATCTGGATCATGAGTCCAATCCAAGATATTTTTACTGGTTATCATTGAGTATAACATTGAGTGGGTTTAATGAAGGATTATCTGAAATAAGAAATTTGCATAAGGGTATATATATATTATATATACATGTTTTACTTTGATTTAGGAATTTTTTTATATCAAAGTTGTCTTGCCTTGTCAACACTGAAAGTTCATTCCCTTAATTACTTTCAATGTAAGAGATATTCTTACCATTATATCTCTAGCAAGATCTGGGATCTCCTTTCCTATCTTTGTCGCATCCCAATAATATGAGAACTTACGACTCCAATAAAAAGAAGCGGGAACTCATTCCGCCTTGCAAGTCCAACTTGCATTCCCAATTCGGTCTTTAACACCCGGGCCCACCACCCCTAAGATGATGTTGACCCGTTGCTAATTGAACCAACCGTCAACAGGATTAGAACTCGCTATGCGCAATCCAATATCGCCCCAATAATATGAGGACTCGATATTGGGGTCACTACGCATACGGCCTTACTCTTTCGAGAAGCAAAGAGCCCGATCCAGATGCGCTTGCATATAGGATCTGTCACTTCGGACAGGCGTCTCCTACATACAATCCCTGGCGACGGAACCCTTTGCCTTGACGGGAGACCATGGATGTCACTTATGTGATCCTCCACCTCATATTCAAATTATAATTAATTATCGTGAATCATATTCACATAATTAATTCTTCCAAGGGAAATACACATCTATTCATAATAGAGTGTTTATTGGACATAATTAATTTAATCACATTAAATTAATCATCAATCCAAACATCAATCAACAAACATGTCTTTTACTTGAATAGTAGGTATATACTCAAAGTACGTATTATTCGAATTTTAATAATTAGAAAAATACACATTGTCTGTCTCCGGCATTATACAGTCCCTACCCGCTGTCATGGCCAGTACCGACGAGAGTGGGACGGACCACATACGTTGCAACCCGCTACCCCAATGCTCTCCGACTAGGCACCACATCCGCCTCGGGAAAGGATAATACCAGATAGACCATCATGTACTTTGAGATGTTCATCGGTTTTTCAACCGAAATTATACCATATAATATAAATCAAAACATTTTTTATTATAAGGAGATTTGCTAGACAAATCCCCAATCCTATTCAAGCAAAAGGGTTTTTCATGTAAAAGTTGTCCTACAACAATTGTAGGATAAACTATGGTTTTCATGAAAGCAATGTTTGTTGATGAACCAATGATCAAGATCTAATATCTCATCATTGTGGTTTAGGCAAGTGTCATTCAATGAAATAATTATTTCTTTAAATATTTCACAAATATTTATCACTAATTATTCCAGAAAATTAACAATTAATTTTCATCATGATAATTGAATGACATATCACAAGGTTCAAGATCAAGAAATTGTTAATTTCCAGCAGTGACCCCCAATCACAAAAATTAACTTATCTTGATCAATTTAAATCCAAAAAATGCAAACTCAGTTTCCAAAGATTGCCTATTTGATTTATTAAAGAACCCAAGTGATAATTCACGCATTTCAAGGCGGATTAAAACCGTAATTATCTCACTAATCACGTTCAAATCCGCAGTTCCCGCAACAGTGAATATAGTCATATTCAAAAGACCATATCTTGAGCAAATGAAGTCCAAATTTAGTAAACTCAAGTCCTATGGTTTCCTTGTTTAATGGGGAACAAAATACAATTGAAAATTTCGTGTTTAAACATTTTAAACAGAGCAGAAATGATCCAAGCGTCGAAGGCGAAGCAAGATGCTCTCCTCTTCAATATGCAAAGTGGACGGCCACTTGGACATTAAGAGAGAGCCCACACGAGAATTAGAGAGAGAGAGAGAGTAGTAGTAGTCTTCTACAACTCTAGATGATGTACCTTGGAAGGCTACCCTAGCCCTCCTTTTATATTAGTTTAGGATCCAATGGATCTCAATCCATGGGACACATGGATCCAACGGCCAGGCTTGGTCCATGTAAAATCAATGGCTATGATTGTTGTTGGTTAAAACCAACAACATTAATTTAAATTAAAATATGTTGCAACATTATCAACATAATTTAATTTAATAAATTAAGAGATAATGTGACAACAAAAAGGGAGTCAACCAACCACCCTAAATTATAGGGGGTTATTTTGTCTCCTTTTTATTTATCTTATTATTTCTTAATTAAATTGCAATAACTATTATTGCAATAATATCCATCAAATTAATTTGTGAATATTTCAATCATGCCATCGAAGATATGTGAATCACATTCACATCCCAAACTAATTTGTAAATTACATTTCCAATTAATTAATTAATGTGAATTCAATCCACACTATTAATTAACAAATGCTATTTACATAAATTTTATCTCTTCAATATATACGTATTATAAATCATATTTATAATACACATATATCATGGATAGTATTATCCATATTCTCTAATCCATGATAATTAAATCCCATTTAATTATCTTGGATAATCATTCTCACAATATGAATCATATTCATATTAAGCTTGATAATTAAATCTCATTTAATCATCAAGTTCTTCTTGCTTGGATATGGAATTCATCAAATGAATTATTCTTGAACTCCTTCAAGAATAATGTGCTTTCTCCGCAGATACTTGGAGATAAGGACAGGGCGATTGTATTGTTCCACGTATAGTGACTTGGATATTGAGATCTTATCTCAAATCCAGATCTTACGAACCTCCCACAGATGCTTGATTAGATCAAGACCGCAAATCTAATCTTCTCATTGAATCTGAATCTCATTCAGACCAATGTCCAATATTTGGACTAAGATCAGATTGCTTCTCTACTGAGAGGAGTCACTAAAATCCAGACCTGTTTCATCACTCCCTCGGAATGGAAGCGTCATGGATATACAATCGTTTATGATCACATCACCCTCAGGTATTCCCAATACCTGTACATCCTGCATACTGGAAGACCCATGGTCAACCCGAAGATCAAGATCAATTTTACATTGTCTTCTTCAGGGTTTGATCACTAAGTTTCTCATTTGATCATTGGGATTTAGTATCGATCATATACTTTCCAAAAGCATATATCATACCTAGGTCTTGATCATATACTTTCCAAAAGTATATATCAAACCTACAAATTCAGTCAAGCTTCCAAAGCGAGACGACCGTGCACGGAATTTGATTCTTCCCAATATCTCATGAGTGAGCTCATGTCTTCTGGTTCAGTAGTGAACCTGTATGATCCCTTTGAGAGATCGTATTACTCACATGCCCTTATATGCACACCAACGCGCCGGTGTATAGACCTTGGTTAGGTCATCAACCTATTGGTCTGTCAAATGTACATACTCAGATATATAGAAATACATCTGTCTCCGGTCAGAGGATGCGTGCCTATGCTGTGACAACATTCAACATAGGACTTCGGTTATCTCGACCTCGTTAAGTCAACTCTTTGACCTAACTAATCTGACACCTCCGAATCTCTATTCCCATGTAGAGGACCTGCATCAAGAGGTCGGTCAGATATCAGCCTATGTGAGAAAGGATTACCATCTCTTACTCAGGCTGGAGATCACATCTTAACAATCATTTGACGGTGCTTGATGAGTCCTCAATCTAACCCTTTAGATATTCATCCAAGCACCAACCTCTATGATTCAATAATTGAATCAACAGCTGTATGATCATTAAGATAGCCATGGTACATAACCCTAATTGTACAGAGGGACCTATTATGCAAATTATTTATTCTTCATTTCAGATCAGGGAATGATATTCGCAATAACATTTATTGCATAATGGCTCGCCGTGGGCTCACATGTCCAACAGAAATGTGGGTTCATCATCCCCCTATACTTTACCTTTGCTAGTCCCTAGCAAACACTTATGCAATAAGTGCAAAAGAAAAAGAAAGAAAAGAAAAAGAAGAACTTGGATTTTATTTGATTATCAAACTTGTCTTCACAAAATCAAAGTTTGGAGCTTAAGTCGGACCTTTGGAGTTTTAGTGCGGGCGGAACCATAGTGAGAACCGTGTTTGAAATTCAACAGTCCTTGAGAATCCCAAAACTCCGTCCAAGTCTCCTCAATAGCCAGGTCAGAAATACTTCAACTCATACGCAAACTCTTACGACTATGAGTCTGACTCGTACAGTGTAAGTGATATGTAGCTCCCCACCTCAGAAGTAACAAAGAAACAACCTCCCCCACCCTGGTAGCTCTAATGCCTCGGTCTAGCAACTCTTTCCTCGAGAAGCGGGGTATTCCCTTCTAAGTTCAAGTGCAACCGGCTCAAGAAGAGGGGGAATAAGAGGTATAGAATTTTGGGAGCTCAACCAGTGTAGCTAAGTCTCCCGCTGCAAGCTTCATGAGATGTAACATGGATACCATAAGCTTTTTCTTTATTGGACTATATACACTCCGGTGGGGTTATTAAATTTTCAATCCGACCCACCATTTTTTTGGAGTTCTTTTTTTTCTTTTTTTAAGTGCATCTGTACAACATATCTACATGGTGCAGCATATATACAAGAAATTTTCCTCTTGAGCCAATAGACTATCCCTCTTTTGAAGCTTTATTGCAACCCACGGCTTCTGTCTTTAGCCTTCATCACCACTAGACCAAGTTGAGGCGCACTGCCTTCACTAGAAGAAGAAGAGAGGTTCCGCCTAGAAGTCCTACCCTCATATGCTACCCCAAGCCAAAGGAAACTGCCTCCTCACCACCTCATCCGTGGAGAGCTATGTGAAAGGTGCAGGTGTCCAAGTTAGGTCATTATCAACAAGAGTCGTGCGTGTGCTCCGAAATACTCTACTTAGGCAGTCAAGAATCCATTGAACCAAGTCCCGTGATCCTCAAAGAATTAAGTCAACTAGACCTGAAGTACCTCAAACCCAGTTCCTATAAGGTTCCTGTTATTAGGTAGATTTTAAGGTCCAATCAAGCTCCAATCTCCGGATTTTACTTAGACTTGTTCAACTATCAAATTCAATCCGAAAAATGCGAATGTTATGCAATGCCGTGCAGAAAATATTTTTGTGATGCAACTTTCAAAGATTTTGAATTTTTTATGGTTTTTTGAAAAGATGATGATGCGAATGCAATTTTTTTTTGTATTTTTCAAAAAGATTTTTCAAATGTTTTTGGATTTTAATTTTGCAAATGTTTTTGGAATTTTTGAAAACAAAAAGTTTTGGCTGAAAGTTAGGTGAAAATATGTACACGAGAGTGCTTCTTATATATACAAGAAGTGGATTTTAAGAATTTACAAGGGTAAGTGGTCAGTTTTATACATAAATATATATAGTGAATTTTGGTGAGATGTAAGTATTCCTCAAACTTATTTGACACAAACTTTTCACATAATTTGTGAAAACTATAGTCCAAAATAATTTTTACAAACATTTTACAAACATGTACACACATTTGAAAATCATTTTGCAATCGGTTTTCCAAACAGTATATATAGATTTTTCACATATTTTTGCAACCATTTTTCAAACCATTTGCAAATCATTTTTCAAATATTTTATTTCACATAAAGAAAAGAAGTTTTACAAACCACACATTTTTACAAAGGTTGAAAACATGTAACAAAATGTTTTGCAAATAGTTTTCAATAAATGTTCACAAAGATTTTCAAACTATTTTTCAAACATTTTGCAAAAAACATTTTCACCTGATTTATTAATCAGTAATTACAAAAAGAATTTGAGGATTAGAACACCTTATTATTAAAGATTTTTTGAATGAATTATTAGCCATATTATTAAGAAAATACAAAAGTACGAGTTATGGCTAAAGTATATACATAGTATATACGACCCCCTATACTTAGCTTGAGCTATGTCCTCATAGATCGGAGAGAAATGAGAAGACATAACTCGTACTAAGTATAGGCAAGTCTAAAGAACAAAGAAAGAAATGAATGAATGAACCAATGAGAAATTGACCGTCCCCCCTATACTTAGGATCAAATAATCCTAAGTATAACAGACTGTACACAATGCAGGGAGGGTCAAGGGTGGGAATGAACAGATCGTGCTCAGATTGTCTCCCCCTATACTTAGGGTAAAATATCCCTAAGTATAGATAAGAAGAGGAGACAATGAAGAGGATCGAAAAATAGAGAAACTCGGGGTGCACGCCCCCCTATACTTAGGACAAAGTACGTCCTAAGTATGGAAAATTGTCTACAAGGGCGGCACCTTTTTGATATATAAAGAAAATAAAAAAGGAAAAGAAGAAAAGAAGAAAATAAATCAACAGATGAAAGAGTGATATGGACAGATGATCTGTACAGCGGAAGATAGAAGTGATCACCATGTATGAGATGCAAATGATATGAGTCAAAGGACACATCTCATACCAGAAGAATGGGGGCAACGTCAATGGTCGGCGGATCATGATCTAGATATAGCTTCAAGCGTTGACCATTGACTCGGAAGGTAGAGGAAGATGACGGTTCGGATATGTCGATGCTGCCATTGTCATGTACCTTCCTGACCACATAAGGACCTTTCCACTTGCTCTGCAACTTCCCTAGAAATAATTTCAGCCTGGAATCAAACAACCATACTCTCTGATCTGGCTCAAACTGTTTATGGCTGATATGGGAATCATGCCATGTCTTCACTTTCTCTTTGTACTGTAGATTGTTGGAGAAGGCTGTGTCTCTCAATTCTTCCAGGGCTGCCAATTCTGCTTTTCTCTGGTCTTCTATACTCTCGGGATCTAACAGCAACTCGATGACTGCCCAAAAAGATTTGTGCTTGATTTCCACTGGCAGATGGCACGGCTTGCCATAGATGAGACGAAAGGGAGATGCCCCCAATGGATTCTTGAAAGAGGTCCGATAGGCCCACAGGACCGAGTCCAAAAGCTGTGACCAATCCATTCGGTCTGGGCGGACAACTTTCTGCAAGATTGTTTTTATCTCCCGGTTCGATACTTCGGCAAGACCATTAGTCTGAGGGTGATACGGTGTGGCAACCCGATGGTCAATGCTGAACTCGTCTGTAAGGGCCCTAACCTTGTCATTACCCCCCGTCTGAAATCAAGACTCTAGGTACCCCGAACCGTGAAATGATATTTTTCCTCAAGAATTTGCAAACGGTTTTAGCATCTGCGGCTCGGGTGGGGATAGCCTCAACCCATCAGCTGACATAATCCACAGCGAGCAAAATATGCTCGAATCCCTGACTCTTAGGAAATGGGCCCATGAAATCAATCCCCCATGCATCAAAAACCTTACGGAAGTGAATGGGTTGCATGGGCATCATGTCTCTCTGTCCGCAGGTTCCCATTTTCTGACAGTTAGTACATATCTTCACGAATTCATCAGAATCCTTGAAGAGAGTAGGCCACCATAGGCCGGATTGAAGCACCTTTTGTGCTGTCCTTTTTCCAGAATGATGTCCTCCTGCCTCAAGCTTGTGGCAGTATGTGAGGACGCTATGCTGCTCTTCTTGAGGAATGCACCTCCTCCAGATACTATCCCCTCCTTCATGATAAAGGACGGGATCCTCCCAATGGTAAAACTTGGCCTTAGCTAGGAAGGTCTCAAGTTTCTGCCTGGGCCAACCCTGAGGGACTGTCTTGGCGACAAGATAGTTTACAAAGTCAGCATACCATGGGAGTGAGGTGACCGCCAAGATCGCCTCGTCTGGAAATGTTTCTGTGATAGGTGCACTGGGCTCAGATTCCTCAAGATTCTCCAATCTGTAGAGATGATCCGCCACCACATTCTTGACTCCAGGCTTGTCCTTAATCTCAATATCAAATTCCTGGAGTAGAAGGATCCATCTGGTAAGACGTGCTTTGGCATCCTTCTTAGCCATTAAGTACCGGATGGCGGTGTGATCAGTGTAGATTGTCACTCTAGATCCGAGAATATACGATCGATACTTATCAAGAGCAAAGACTATGACCAGCATCTCTTTCTCAGTCACAGTGTAATTCCGCTGAGCGGCATCCAAAGTCCAGCTGGCGTAGTGAATGGCAAAAGGTAATCCATCCCTCCTCTGTCCAAGCACAGCCCCGACGGCAAAATCTGAAGCGTCCGTCATGACCTCGAATGGGAGAGACCAATCAGGTGGCTGAAGGACAGGAGCTGAAACAACCATATTCTTGAGAGTTTCAAAAGATGTAAGACACTTATCATTGACAATAAACTCGGTGTCTTTTGTCAGCAAGTCAGTGAGCGGTCGGGCAATACGACTGCCTGAATGAATCGTCGGTAGAAACCGACATGCCCCAAAAAAGATCGCAACTGACGCAGGTTAGACAGTGGATTGAGTTTTCTGATGATATCCACCTTGGCAGGATCGATCTCCATGCCCCTGTTGGAGACGATATGCCAAGGACCGTCCCTTGAGTCATCATAAAGTGACTCTTCTCCCAAGATAAAACAAGATTGACCTCTATGCAGCGCTGAAGCACACGGTCTAGGAAGTCAAGACAAGCATCAAACCCGTCGCCATAGACCGAGAAGTCATCCATGAAGACCTCTAAACAGTCACCCACCATGTCCAAGAATATGGACAACATGCACCTTTGGAATGTTGCCGGAGCGTTACATAAACCAAAGGGCATCCGTCTGAAAGCATACGTCCCAAACGGACATGTGAACATCGTTTTCTCCTGGTCTTCGGGCGCAATCGCCACTTGATTATATCCAGAGTACCCGTCAAGAAAGCAGTAAAGACTCTTCCCAGCTAGCCGTTCGATAATCTGATCAATGAAGGGTAGCGAGAAGTGATCCTTCTTGGTGGCCTCATTCAATCGTCTGTAGTCCACACAGACCCTCCAAGAAGTGGGTACTCTGGTAGCGATCTCCTCTCCAGACTCGTTGACAACTGTAGTGATACCCGTCTTCTTGGGTAACACATGTAGCGGACTGACCCATTTAGAGTCGGAGATGGGGTAGATAAAATCGGCACTCCACCACTTTGAAATTTCTTTCATGACTACGTTTCGAAGATTGGGTTCAGTCGTCGCTAGAACTCACGCGACGGCCTAGCGCCCTCCTCAAGATAAATGTGGTGGGAGCACAGAGCCGGACTAATCCCCTGGAGATCAGCTATACTCCATCCTATTGCCTTGCGGTTTCTTTCAAGAACCTCCATCAGACGAGACTCTTGTTCTCCAGTCAAATCTGCTGAGATGATGATTGGGTACATGTCTGGCTCACCTGCAAGGAATCTATACTTCATCGACTGCGGCAGAGGTTTCCGTTCTGGACAACTGGGAGGTGGCAGATCCGGCTTCTGATATGTCTGCGTGAAGGCGACCGAACTCTCGCTGTGCATGAATCTCTGATGAAGGGCGGCCGACTGAATCATCAATGAACTGTACGGGTTCGCACTCTGTCATGGCTGTTGGCTCAGAAGGAATCAGACAAGGTAAATATTCATCAAAATCATCCCAGTCAATGTCTAAATCCGAGGGATCAGAAGAAGATGAGCACGAATGAAAATCATCGACACCACTTATCACTGCACTGTCAGCTTCAGATGTATCCTCATCCAGGGATGTGCTCTCCCGGCTCTCGACTGCCATGAGCTTGAGATATAGTGAATATGAAGGCAAGGCGAGAGTCGGTGCTACAGGATCTATCCAGTTGGATTCATCATCAGTCATCTCAAAATCACAAACCTGGTGGATGTCTAGCTCTTCCTCTGTCATCTGCGCTGCTTCACTGGACTGCTCTGAGCATTCTAACTCTCTAGCTATGGTCTCCTCGATCGTCTCTATTTGTATGGTTTTGCCCTCTACGTGAAATCATACCTTCCCGCTATCATGGTCGGTCACCGCCTTGGCTGTGGCCAACAATGGACATCCGAGTATGATGAGGGCATCAGTTACCGACTCAGGGATCTCCATGTCCAACACAACGAAGTCCACGGGGAATTTCAGGCCCTGAATGGTAACGACCACGTCTTTCAATAACCCCTTTGGCCTCTTAGTCGACCTGTCAGCAAACTGAAGGACTGTCCTGCTCCTAAGAAGAGGACCAAACTTGAATCGGTCGAGTAAGGCTGCCGGAAGAAGGTTGATTGAAGAGCCATTGTCTAATAGAGTGCGATCAAACTGTTGCTCCTGAATCTCGCATCTGACATAGGGAGCTCCTGCATCTGGTCGCTTGGCTGGCAGTTTGTTCTGGATGGTGCAGCAAGTGGAGTGAGTGAGCACATGGATTTGATCTCTGTGGTTCCTCCTCTTCCTGCGGATGGTAGTCTTCTCTTTCAGGTTTTTCTTGAAGAGGGGGATGTGCTCAAGTGCTTCTTGTAGAGTCAGCTGAATGTGGAATCTGTCTATCATCTGATTGCCGAACTCTACCTGTTGCTCTTTTTTAGGATTTTCTCTTTTATTCCCCTTCGCTTGGCGGAGTGCCTCAGGGAAGGGGATGGTAGGGGCCTCCACAGATGGAGGACTAGGAATCGGTCCTGTGCCTGTGAGGAAGGAGGATCTATACAATCATCATCATGCAACACATATGGATCCGTAATGTGAACAGAAACCTTTCCTTTATTCATATTTTTGTTCTTTTTGTTGTTACCACAATCCATAGATACAAAAGATGGTAACATCACAGAGGGAGGCTCAACAAAAGTAGATGTGGTGGCCTCAGTACCACCACCAACACCTGTCTTCGTGGCATCAGCACCGCTACTCTTCTCGGCATCCAAAATGGTGGCATCAGCACCACCGTTTGCATCTGGTATCACGACGGCCTCAGTACCGTCGTCTGGAACTCCATCATTGGTGGCATCAGCACCACCGTCTTCAACATCATCACAAGCGGCATCAACACCGCTACTCTGCTCCTCTGATGCTCCTGATTTAGCTGGTGGTTGTCGCTCAGAAGAGGCGCCACCGGCGGGCATCCTACCGCTCCTAGTAGTCACAAAATCAGCATCATAGAGAGAATAAGACATATCGCTTAAACAGTCACTAGGAGAGGTATCCTCTGTGAACTCTACCTGCTCAGACTTCCTTTTCGGATTGTTCGGGTTAGGTTCAATCTGAGCGGGTATGGCGGCCTTCCCTTTGATAATCTCCCTCATCTCCTGCCGGAATTCATCCATTTCTTGCCTAAAGGATGCTCGTTGTTCGGAGAGGAAGCGGGCAAGATCATCGAGAGCTGGGTTCTAAAAAACGGTACCCTGAGAACCGGATGGTTGTCCCTGCTGGAAGTGGGGCTGCTGCTGCTGTGGTTGATACTGGGGATGATGGGGGTAAGACTGCTGACGCTGCTGACGCTGCCTCCAATGTTGTCCTTGATAGGCGGGACGAGGACCATTCTGATACTGCTGCTGATGGGCATACTGGGGTTGCTGTTGCTGTGGTTGCTGGGCTGTTCTGCTATCCTTGAGCAGGGTTCTGCTGTTGGGATGAGAGCCACCGTTGCCCCAACGGAATCCGGGATGACCACGACGAATCCCGGGCTGAGGGTACCGGTCGTACCATATCCCATTGACTTCCATCAATGGGTCCTGCTCAAAGGAAGGTGGGGGAAGAACTGTCAGTGGCTGCTCCGGCTGATAGACCACCATTTACGTGTCCAAAGATGGCGGCTGCGCTGGGTAGTACTGTAGCAGTGGAACCGCCTCTGCATGGAACCGGCTCTGCATGTACTGTGCTGTCGAATGATCTGAACTCTGTGATGCACTGAATTCTGAAACTATTGGACTGAGAGAAGGAGAATGGGAAGGGTGGTCGAGGGGGAACAGGGTGGAATGTAAACTCAGGCTCGGAGAGCGGACTCTCCGAGGTAGTCCTAAATGAATAAGGGGGAGTGCTGGATAGCGGTGCCGACAGAGTCGGCCTAAGAGATCTCCGTCCCATCATCTTGATTATTGGCAAGAGCAGAGGAATGCAGAAGAAGAAGGAATGAAGTGAGAAACAAAATTGCGCACAATTGTGCTGTGTTTTTGATCTTGACCTAAATAAATCTAGCAATCAAACACAAAGCAGGGGTTTGTTCACCAACTCAACACGTGAAGCCGTGAAGGTTCGGCTTTTATCTTGTCAATTTTAGCTTGATTCAGGAATTAGTCTTTCACGAGTCCTTAGAGCGCTACGCCTAAAGGAGAGAGTACTGCCGGAAGGAGTATCACGTACTTGTCCTCCTCCTGTGTAACCTGTAGCTTGCACTTTTTGAGGTCCTTGTAACCCTTCCTGGATCCCTACTCAGCCAAAGGAATAAGAGAGGAAGCCAATAGGCGAAACCGATACTTCGGAACTTGCTCGCAACGGAATCACCTGTGAGCGTGCAAGAACCTACCTCGGACGCGAGACGATGAGACAGACACCCCCGTGAAGGCGTGGCCTAGGCTCGATACTTCGGAGAAGGTCGATGCTCTACACACTAGAGAGTCACCAATGTGACCAAGCCTACTCGTCCACGTACGATAGAAGCGCCAATACTTCGGAAATCCAGGCGATACACAAGGCAGCCACAAAGCTGGGATTTTGGCTCTAATCCTTACGAAGCGCTCACCTCACTTGGAAGGAGACCTTCCCATGCAACCTGAAAACAAGTGAGGGTGTTACTCTCCCCCATCAATGAATCCAATTACCAATTTTATTTTTGGTCAAGGTTTTCTTAGCAGCCCCTTTTTTAATTTTTTTGGTGTTATCGCTTCTTTTTGAGTAGATTCAAACAAGCGCCTAACGATTTTTGTATTTTCTTGATCCTACTTTTCCTAAAACAGAGGGAGAATAGAGTCGGAAAAGTCGTGCAAGTCGACACAAAGATGGAAATCTCACCTTTGTGCCTAGATGATGGATGCAAAGTAAGAAGACTTACAGCGAATCCCAGCTCTCTCCATGCGGGATGCAAAGCAGAAATTTATAAACCTAATCTACATACCGATATGCAATGCGAAATCGTCCTAAGGTAGGCAACTGCTAGCGTGAAGAACCACAGGTCAACCACCGATCGTTGATCCTAAGAGTCCGGTCTAGACCCTCCCCTCCTCTTCTCGACACATCGAGTTCAGGAGTAGCGCTTGATGGGGAGGGCTCGCGGTGCGACGGATCTAAGAAAAGGGAGCTAACTGTTTAATTAAACTAAGTCCAAGTACGAACTATAGGTACATGCAAAGGTTATTATTGTGTTTGGACCTAATTTAATCGATCAAGCAGGCCTAGAACTAAGGGCTCAATCCACAAAAGAAAGTGAAAATGAAATCAAAACCGGCAAATGACAGCGGTGAAAACTCGTCAAAAACCGCGGTGAGCCCCCGGGTGAACAAACACCCGGAAATTAGGCCCGGAGTGTCTCAAGAGTCCAAGTGTCCAAGTACCTGTATTATTACAAATTATCAAGCACTCTCTCACAAAAATAAAATGCAAGCTAAACTAATCACTCTCTCTCACTCCTCCTGCTCTCTCCTGTCGGCTTGGCTAAAGAATAGCCGGCTCCGCTTCCCAAGGATGCTCCAGGTCACCTAAGCGATCCGCCTCGCTCCACGGTCCCCTCGCAAGAAGACAAGAGAAAAATGGTCAGAATAGCTCAACAAGATATATCAAAAAATGCAAGAGATAGAAAATAAAGCAATAGTAGACAAACCAACACAAGCAAACAAAATATGAACTACTCGATGTTGCTCCCCGGCAACGGCGCCATTTGATACACACAAATTATCGTAGGTCTAAAAGTATGTCTCACACACGGCGGAGACAACTGAGGTCGTTGCGGTGACCCACAATAAGATGTATTTAATCAACAATTAACCCACACTAAAGTTCAATAATTAGAAATAAATGTGGAGTTAAAATTTATTTTTAACTCTGCACAAATGGTGTATAGGGACAAGTATGCAGAGAGTTCGAACACAGGGAGCAAACAGGGTAATTCAAATAAATGTGCACAAGTGAATGTGAAGTGTCTACACTAAGCAAGCAAGCAAGGATTTTTGTGAGGTTTTAATTTTTAATTTTTTTAATTTTCATTTTTTAATTTTTAATTTTATGATTTTTATAATTTTATATTTTATATTTTTTTGTTTTTTTAATATTGGAAAATATAAGCAAAGTAATAAAAGACAAGATAAAGTACTAAAATGTGCAAAAATAACCAAAAATTCAGAAATAAAATGTTTTTGATATTTTTAGGATTTTTTACTGTTTTTGTGATTTTTGGGTATTTTTCAAACTGTTTTTGGTATTTTAAATACTGAAATAAGGAAAAACAGTGAAATATGTGCTGGCTGTCAGTAAAATAGGAATTACAATTAGCAAACAGCAACCAAAATTTTTCACAGTAATTTTCAAATAAAGATAATGAAATATAGAACAAACAGGAACTGAGTTTGTATTTTTCTGAGTTTTCTTTGATTTTACATATTTTTTTGAAGTTTTTACGTATTTTCGAATTTTTAAGGTTTTTCTTTTGAGATTTTTAGTGATTTTTGGATTGACACTAATGGATGATAAAACACACAAAATATATTTTTTTTGAAAATTTTCAAAACGTTTTTATAATTTTTATGTATTTTCTAATGCAAACAGGGAAATAAAATGCATGTTTTTTATTTTTAATAAATATGAAAATGCAATAAAAATAAAATTCAAAAATATGGCGTGCAAATGCAAGTTGACAGGAGCCTAAGTTATTTTTTGTGGAATTTTTGGAGACAAAATGATGCTTCAAATAATTAGATCAAGCATCCAAACATTAAACAGGCCTGGCAGGGGTATATGTGCAATTTCTCAAACATCCAGGGGGTACATGCAATTTTCCACGAAAATCAACACTTAATATTCAATTTCCAGGACCAATTATAAATACAAAGACCCGCAGGGGTATCGGTATAGATTACCCCCCAGGGTGCGTGACTTGCACGCGCCTGGCGAGGACCAAAATGTGATTTTCCAAAAACCTGGGGGCTTACATGCACTTTCTCAAAAAATTTAACGCTGAATAAGAAAGTTTTGGTACTAGAATGAAATAAAACAAACGCCGAGGGCCTCTATGCAAAATGCCCTCTCCTCACGTGTACAGGTCACGTAAGGTGACGTGGCAGAGACCTAAATGCAAATGAAATAAAGACGAGGGTCTTTTTGCAATTTTTACAAAAAAAATTTAAACTACGAATAAAAGTTACTGGACTAAAATATAAATACAAAATGCGCGAGGGTGTGGATGCAAAATACCCTCGACGCGCGATCCAACGGCGGAGCGGGTGCTGATGACACGTGGGGACGATCCAACGACTGGGGGGTAGGCTCGATCCAGCGGCGTGGGATGCTTCACTTAGCCATGTGTCGGCTTCTCCGGGCTCGATGACGCTCCGCCCATGGACGTCTGAGATCAGATCTCGGCTGAGATCGACGGTGGCTGGGCTCTAAAGATCGGACGGTCCACGATATGCCTGGGGGTTCTTCTTGATCGGACGGCAGCGAGGCCAGGAGGAAGAACGCGGAAGAAGGCCGGCGACGACGACCTTCCGCGACCTCCCCTGCCTCTCGTCGTCGTCGTTAAGGCCTGAAAATGGCCCCTAACGCTCCCTGCAGATCTCCTCTTGCTGCTTGGAGCTCCAAAAAGGGGTGGCGTCCACCCGAGTGCTCCGGAGGAGGTGGCGGAGCTCGGGCTCCCAAAATGCCTCCGGCTGCCTCGCAAAACCGCTCCAGGTACTCGATAGGCTCCTGGTACCTGCAAGGAGAGAGTGATATGACCGGAGGCAAATTGCCCCAATCACGTGGCGCACAGTAATGGGGTGAACGGCGAGATGGGTACTCACCGGAGTTGCGCTCCGGCGAGGTGATCGATGAGGAGATTAGATCGTCGATTCAACAGGGAAAGATGGTCTGGAGGATCCTAAGACTACCAGGCACTCAATGAAGCTTAAAAGAACACAAGGAAACAACCTCAATGGCCTGGGGCCAGAGGGTAAATACCTGTACGACGAAGCTCGCCGGAGGTGTGGAACACGCTCAGATCTGGTGCAATCCGTCGCCTTGAAGCCCGAAGCTCGGAGCTGTCACCTCCAGGCGCCTTGAGCACGACCAAGTAGGGAGAAATCTGGGAATTTGCATTTCAAATTTTCAAAATAGAAGAGGAGTTGGTTTTAAGGGGTTGACGGACAGTGGGGGTAGAACGAGGCCTGGCGGGTGGTGCAACGATCCGCGACCCAAGATAATGCTTGGGCGGGAATCCTTGATGCTCGAGCTTCAAAAGTCGTGAAGGGCGGAGCATGTTTAGGTGAAAGGGCTAACCTCGAAAAAAGGGGAAAGATGGGGGTCAACACATGGTCTGACACAGCCTCAGGTGCAGGTCAGATAGTTGACCTGGGTCAACTATCCGAGACCCCTGGTTGGTCCACGTGGACCAACCAGGAAAAACCTGGAGAAAAATATTTCTAAAATCATTTAAAAATAATAAATGGTATTATTTTATTTAGATTATAAAATAAAAAGTGTTTGTATTCTTATCTAGTATTTTATTCTGATTTTTAATTATTTTTATGAGTTATATTTTTACAAGTTCACTTTTTAGCCTTATATAGGTATATTACCTATGTACTTTAGTATTCTATTTTTATTTTGTGTATATTTAATTTTATAATTTTTATTTAGTATTTTCTAAAATCATAAGATACTTTTATGTACACAAATATATTTTTATTTGATTTTTCTGATGTATTCTGTATATTAAATAAAATATAAGGGTATAATGTATATGTATACATATAGGTATGATACATGTATACTCTATATATGTTTATTTTTATTTTGAGTTTTCTTTAGGTTTTTATTCCAATTTTAATGTACGTAATTATCATAAGTAAGATTTACATAATTATAAAAATATAAAAATATAGAAATAATGAATAAATAATAAATTGGATATTTTAATCTATACAAGTATACAATAGGGGTCCAAAACTCAACTTTCAAACCGTAGCTCCGCCAAATGCGAAACCACCGCCATTAAATAGCTTATTTTGTTCTATGTACAATAGAAGGTAAGTTTAATGCATTTGGAGTTGTCGTTTGTGAGGTACGGGTCTGGGAAGTTGGGATTCTGGATTTTTATTCAGACCATAACTTTTTATTTGTACATTATTTTTCAGTGAAATCAATTTTGTATTTTTCCTTGTAATATTATCTACAAATTTCATGTACAAAGTTTCTTTATTTGATGAATAAAAAGTGGAACCAAAAATAGGTCCCAAAATGAATAAAGAATGAATAGACTAATATAGGTATTTGGCCCTTATCTCCCCCTACTTTATTCCTTGTCGACCTATTCATCAAGATGCCTAGGTCTCGGGGTTTCGGGTCATAAAATATTTACAATATTTTATTCTTTTTCTTTTCTTTTCTTTATTCTATAATTTTGGCTTTAATTACAGTATTTTATACACTAAATAGATGCACATGCATGAATGCTAAGATGATAATATTAATGACATTTACAGGCATTTGCTAGGGTTTTTGATGCCAAAATGATAGAATAAAGATGATGAAATGTGGATTCATCACTGCCCAGGTAAGCATCTCTCTCTCACCCGATCCACGCCCTCCCCCCTCTCCCCACATCACCCACCCATCCCCCGCCTCCCTACCCATGGATCGTGTCATGCCTGCCTCATCACATACCTTGTCTCGCCCTCAACCCTTTCCCTCCCTTCGGTCTCAAAGAACTATTATGAGATACAAGGGCTTCAAGGAGCATGATGATCAAGAAGATGGCACTGGAAGTAGTCACCTCCTCTAAGAAAACACCAACCTCCAGTCCATCAACCATCGCCCCAACAGGGGTATGGAAACACCTTTCCACCAATCAGTCACATTTAAAAACCAAGGATGTTGAAGCAAGCGAAACAACTAAAGCACGCTAATTTTTTTTGAAACACACCCCCTCCCAAATCATTAATCACACCACCGAAGTAACATTCTCTATCCTCTCTAATTCAATTATAGGTTTAGATCCCTCTTCAGCATCCTACCCGAGCTTGCGCCCCTACCATTCTGATGTTATGATGGAAATTACACATGACTTCAGCTCCCAGAAATTTTCACCCATGTAGATCAATCATACAGATCCCACACTCTACCTACCTCACTTAACCACCACACATTCCCCATCTCCATTAGCAACCCCAAAAACCTGCGAAACCCCATTAAAGTCCATTGAAAATCATCAAAGACCTTAAAACAGTCTTTTCCCTCAGGACATTTTCTACAGGAGAAAACCACACAATATCCCGATACAATCATCCAAACCCAAACATAACCCTAGCCCACACCAAGCCTAACCCAAGCAAAGCCCTAGCCCGCTATCAATTGAGCCCAACCAAGTCCCGAACCTGCTATCCACAAAAACAAACCTTCTGAACCATTGGGAAATAATACCTGACGTGACAAAGCGAAGGTGAAATATTCGGGTACCCTTATCCAGACCCAATCCAAAATTCCATAGCGGTTACCAAACATCCTCCTCGTCGACGATTCACATAACCCAAAAATTAGTCCGCCCCCCTCGAGTCTTGCAGAGAGACTTCATCGCAAATCCTCACCCCCATGACAAAACCATCAAATCACACTGCCCTTGAACCAAGAGACAAGGATTGTACCCTAACCCTTGGCCACTCACGTACCCCATGCAAAGATACACCCCGTCATCACTCCATGCATACCTCAAACAAACCACCATTGCCTCTATTCCCCTACAACTCCTCGATGAGCACACTTATTTCAAATGCCTACGAAAGGTCATACTAAATGCTATTGCCCCTTACCCATCGTTTATTTCAATTGTCGTATAGTGTGAAACACATCAAAGCACTGTCTATATCCTCCCCGCATGGCACCTCCAACTATAGTGACCAACAAACCTCCTCCCAAAAGAGAAAGCATAGCCCTTCACCCAAAATGCAACACCAGGCATACATGCCAAAGGGGAGCACCTCCTATCCATATGATCACAAGCAATGCCCCTCCTTTCCCACATCACACAATCCATACTCCCACGTTGACATCATTGTCTCACCCATCTAAGATGCAGATGTGTGCTCTGTATCCATCGTTGTTAAACTGTAACTTCTCCACTGTGTCATAGCAGAATTTTCCGAAGATATCCCCTTTTTCAAGTGGGCCAAAACCACTCTCTCGGAGAGATAGGAAAGGATGCTTTCAAATACTTCTTTAAGATCAACAAGTGTCTAATCAACGCCAAAGTTGTAATAGAGAAACATAACAAGTGTTGGACATGTGAGCCCTGGACGAACCATTTTTACAATAAATGTTATTGTAATATATATTTGTTTATCAATAAAAGTTATTGATGTTTCACTCCCTTTCTGAAATTAAATGAATGAATGCACTATAATGTCCCTCTGTACAATTAGGGTTATGTACCATGGCCATCTTGATGATCATATAGCTGCTGATTCATTAGGATGGATCATAGAGGCTGGTGTTTGGATGAATATCTAAGGAGTTAGATAGAGGACTCATCAAGCACCGTCAAATTATTATTAAGAGATGATCTCCAGCTTGAGTAGGAGATGGCAATCCTTTCTCACATAGGCTGATATCTGACCAACCTCTTGATGCAGGTCCTCGCATGGGAATAGTGATTCGGAGGTGTCGGATTAGTTAGGACAATGGGTTGACTTAATGAGATCGAGATAACCTAAGTCCTATTGTGAATGCTGTCACAACATAGGCACACATCCTCTGACCGGAGACAGATGTATTACTATATGTTTGAGTATGTACATTTGGCAGACCAGTAGGTTGATGGACTAACCAAGGTCTATACACCGACGAGCTGGTGTGCATATAAGGGCATATGAGCAATACGATCTCTCAAAGGGATCATATAGGTTCACTTATGAACCGGAAGACATGAGCTCACTCATGAGGTATTGTGACCGATCAAATTCCATGCATGTCGTCATGCTTTGGAAGCATGACATGAATTTGAAGGTATGATATATGCTTTGGGAAAGCATATGATCGATACCAACTCCCAACTAACCAAGATTGAGAAACTTAGTGATCAAACCCTGAAGAAGATAATGTAAAATTGATCTTGATCTTCAGGTTGACCATGGGTCTTCCAGTATGCAGGATGTACAGGTATTGGGAATACCTAAGGGTGATGTGATAATAAACGATTGTATAACCATGACACTTCCATTCCGAGGGAGTGATGAAACATGTCTGGATTTTAGTGACTCCTCTCAGTAGAGAAGCAATCTGATCTTGGTTTAAACATTGGACATTGGTCTGAATGAGATTCAGATGCAATGAGAAGATTAGATTTGCGGTCTTGATTCAATCAAGCATCTGTGGGAGGTTCGTAAGATCTGGATTTGTGATAAGATCTCAATATCCAAGTCACTATACGTGGAACAATACAATCGTCTTGTCCTTATCTCCAAGTATCTGCGGAGAAAGCACATTATTCTTGAAGGGGTTCAAGAATAATTCATTTGATGAACTACATATCCAAGCAAGAAGGACTTGATGATTAGATGAGATTTGATTATCAAGCATGATATGAATGAGATTCATACTGTGAGAATTATTATCTAAGATAATTAAATGGGATTTAATTATCAAGGATTAGAGAATGTTGATAATACTATCCATGATATTTGTATATTATAAATATGATTTATAATATACATATCAAAGAGAGAGAATTTTTGTAAATAGCATTTGTTAATTATTATGTGGATTGGATTCACATTAATTAATTAATTGGAAACATAATTTACAAATTAGTTTGGGTTGTGAATGTGATTCACATATTTATCAATGACATGACCGAAATATTCACAAATAATTTGGAAATAATTTGGTGAATAATTTTGTGATAAAGATTATTACAAATTCATTAATAAATAATAATATAAAATAAAATGGAGATAAAAACCACCAAATGAGGTGGCGTCACCAATGACAGTCAAATGTGATGCCCCCTCATTTTTAGGAGGTAATTTGTTATCTCCCCTTTATTATATTGTTATCTCTTAATAATTAAATTATGTTAAATTAAATTATGTTGATAATGTTGCAACATATATTTTATTTAAATATAAATTAATATTGTTGATTTTAGCCAACAACGATTATGGCCATTGATTAATACATAGATCAACTTGGCCATTGGATCTATGTGTCCCATGGATTGAGATCCATTGGATCCTAAACTAATATAAAAGGAGGGCTAACCTAGACTTTCAAGGTACATTATTAAGAGTTGTAAAAGGTTACTACTCTCTCTCTCTCATTCTCGCCTACTCTCTCTCTCTCAATTCAAAGGTGGCCGTCCATCTTGTGTATTGAGAAGGACAGTCTCTCGCCTTCGCCTTCGACAATTCGAGGATCTCCTTCTTCTTTGGGGCTGCTTGCTCTAAAGGAAGACGACGGATTTCGTTGGACAAAATCAAGGGATTGTATTGCTTGGATCTTCATCGAGGATTGCGGGAGGATCGCGTCTCATCATCGCGCCCGCAAGTGCTTTCTTCGTGGATCGGACTTAAGACAGGAGGATCTCCTGTTTGGGATCTCACGATTACAACCACGCTCCAAGAGGCATTCCTTATACTTTGTGGTTTGATGAAACGATTCGAGAAATGTTCTTGTGATCATGTGGTTTCATCACTTGATTAAAAATTTTAAATCCGCTGCATCTCGCGACTAGTGCGATTAGTCGCCTTGATTGCATATGATGCGAACAACACGCTTCCGTGATGCGCTTGAGGATTCTCAATACCCTTCAAGTGGTATCAGAGCCTTAGTTTGAATAAGGTTTTGGATATGATCCATAAACTTAGGACGACTTGGGTTTGAAAAGGGTCGCAAAATTTTTGTCGCATTTCAATTTTCGCACCTGTCTAATTGGAATTTTTCGGTACTGTTTAAAATATTTAAACACGAAATTTGCAATTGAATTTTGTTCCCCATTAAATAAGAAAACTATAGGATCTGAGTTTACGAAATTTGGATTTCATTTGCTCAAGATATAGCCTTTTGAATATGCATGTATTCACTGTTGCGGGAACATGATTAATGAGTTAATTACTATTTTTATATGCCTCGAAATACATGAAATATCACTTAGGTTATTTCATAAATCAAATTGGCAATCTTAAGAAACTGATTTTGCAATTTTTGGATTTAAATTGATCAAGATAAGTTAATTTTGGTGATTGAGGGTCACTGCTGGAAATTGACAATTTTGATCATGAACCATGTGATAGTCATTCAAATATGATGATGAAAATTAATTGTTAATTTTCTGAAATAATTAGTGATAAATATTTGTGAAATATTTAAAGAGATAATTATTTCATTGAATTACATTTTCCTAAACCAAGATGATAAGATAATTGATCTTGATCATTAATTGGTTGACATGAAATTATCAACAAACAATTTTACATGAAGGACCTTAGTTTATCCTACAATAGTTGTAGGACAACTCTTACATGAAAACCCTCTTGCTTGAATAGGATTGGGGATTTGTTTAGCAAATCTCCTTATAATATTATCAAAATGATTTTGATGAATATTATATGGTATAATTTCGGTTGAAAAACCGATGAGCATCTCAAAGTACATGATGATCTATCTGGCATTATCCTTTCCTGAGGTGGATATGGTGCCTAGTCGGAGAGCATTGGGGTTGCGGGTTGCAATGTATGTGGTCCGTCTCACTTTCGTCGGTATTGGCCATGACAGCGGGTAGGGACTCGATAATGTCGGAGAGGTTAAAGTGTATTTTTCTAATTATTAAAATACGAATAATATGTACTTTGAGATTATACCTACTATTCAAGTAATAATCAAGTTTGTTGATTGATTATTGGATTAATGATTAATTTAATGTAATTAAATTAATTATATCCAATTAACACTATTATGAATAGATGTGTATTTCCCTTGGAAGAATTAATTATGTGAATATGATTCACGATAATTAATTATTGCAATTTAAATAAGAGGTGGAGGATCACATAAGTGACATCCATGGTCTCCCGTCAAGGCAAAAGATTCCGTCGCCAGATATTGTATATAGGAGACGCATGTCCAAAGTGACAGATCCTATATATGATTTATTTGGATTGGGTTCTTTGCTTCTCGAAAGAGTAAGACCGTATATGTAGTGACCCCAATATCGGGTCCTCATATTATTGGGGCAATATTGAATTGCGTATAGCGAGTATTAATTCTATTGATGGCTGGTTCAATTAACAAGGGTCAACATCATCTTAGGGGTGGTGGGTCCGGGTGTTAAAGACTGAATTGGGAAATGCAAGTTGGACTTACAAGGCGAAATGTGTTCCCGCTTCTCTTTATTCAAGTCACAGGTTCTCATATTATTGGGATGTGATAAGGATAGAGAGGAGATCCCAGATCTTTCTTGAGATATAGCGGTAAGTGTATCTCTTACTTTAAAAGAAAATAAGGGAATAATCTTTCAAAGTTGATATAGCAAGACGAATTTGATTTAAAATGCCTTAATCAAATATCTTAAAATGAATATATATATATAGTCTAATATAGTGCATTCTTAATTTCAGAAAATGAAGTCCATGAACCCCACTTAGCAGGCTCCTGGAGGTCAATTAGTTGACTGGACCAAATTATTCAGATTGGATCCGAAATTTGGATCTTGTCCTATCCGCGGAGCGCGTCTCGTATGTGCTAACCAAGGACAAGATAGCAAATCCTAAGAATTCAGAAGATAAATCATATAATGAGAAATATGATGAAGACCATAATCTGGAAAGGTGTTACATCCTTGGGTCATTGTCCAATGTGCTTCAGAAGCAACATGTGGAAATGAACCATTGCCAAGAGATTATGCTGAATTTGAAGGAAATGTTCGGTGAGATAATCCGCACACAGCGTTACAACGTGATGAAAGAGCTTATTCGCTGCAAGATGCAGGAAGGGGCCTCTGTTAGAGAACACGTACTCAAAGTGTTTGGGTACCTCTCTGAATTGGAAACCCTAGGAGCCTACATGGATTCTTACATGCAGGATGATTTTATTCTCCTGTCGCTCCCTAAGCCTTTCAACAACTTTGTCATGTCTTATCACATGAGCAAAGGTGATTTCACTAACGCTAGACTGTTAGATGCATTGAAGTCTGTAGAAGACGTGATGAGGAAGGGCGGCCCCTCTGCTAGTGCAATGATTGCACAAGTGAGAGGAAAGCGTGTGCGGAACCAAGGTTCTCGGAAGGGCCCGGGCCAGAAGAGAAAGAAGAAGAATCAAGGAATTGGTTCATCTTCTAGTGCTTCCACACTAATGACATCGAAAAAGTCCGATGTCTGTCACTACTGCAAGAAGTCGGGGCACTGGCAGCGCAACTTCCCAGATTACCTGAAGTCTGCTGACAAAGGTAAAGCCCCAGCAGGTATGAAATCTACTTTCATCATCGAAACTAGCTTTCTCGTTGGACGAGAAGGAAGTTGGGTTGTAGATTATGGTGCTTCTGTTCATGTATGCAATTCGTTGCATTTGTTTCGAGAAACTAGGAATCTGGAGCAAGGGGAGATAGTCATCCAGATGGGATCTGACGCAAGTGTTGCAACATTCGCCATCGGGATGTGCATACTACCATTATCTACTGGTCGAGTCCTAGTACTTAAAGAGTGTCTTTATGTACCTGAAGTCAGGAGGAATTTGATATCTGTATCTAAGCTTGTTAGACATGGATACTCCTTCCTGTTCTGTAATAAGTTAGTCATTAATCAATATGATAAATTTGTTGCGGAAGGTGTTCTGGATTTTGGTGGAATCTATGAATTGTGCATTGATGAATGGGTAATAAATGTTAGTACCACTGATAATAAAAACCCTAAAAGATATAGGGAGAATGGAAATCATTCGAATATGATTTGACATCAAAGGCTTGGTCATTTATTTGTTGATAGGATCAATAGATTGATAAAGGATGGACCTTTAGATTTTCTACAGGTTCAATCTTTACCTACCTGTGAACATTGCATTCGAGGTAAAATGACCAGGATGCCTTTCCGTAACAAGGTTACGAGATGCGAAGGTATTCTTGACCTAATACATACTGATGTATGTGGTACCTTCAGTACCACAACTAGAAATGGATATCGATATTATTTGACGTTGATTGATTACCATTCACGATACGGGTTTATCTTCCTACTACGTCATAAATCTGAAACCTTTGAAAAGTTCAAAGAGTTTAAGGCTTTGGTTGAGAACCAAACCAATAGGAAGATCAAATGGGTACCCCTCAGATGAATTCAAGGAATATATTAAAGAGAATGGAATTGTCTCCAATCTCACTCCCCCTGGAACTCCCCAACTTAATGGTGTTGCTGAAAGACGCAACGGGACAATCATGGACATGGTCCGTTCAATGATGAGCAAAGCACGTTTACCTCTTAGTTTCTGGGATATGCAGTATAGACTGCAATATATATTCTGAACAAGATTCCTAGCAAGTTTGTACCCAAGACTCCTCACGAGCTCTGGTATGGAACCAAACCTAGTGTTAATCACTTGAGGGTTTGGGGATGCTTGGTCCATGCGAAGAACGTAGACACAAGTAAGATAGAATCTCGCACTCGTGAGTGCTACTTCATTGGGTATGTTAAAGATGGTATTGGATACCAGCTTTATGACCCTGAGACCCAAAAGGTTTTTGTCTCTAGGGATGTGAAATTTCTGGAGGATGATTTCCTTAAAGGTCAAGACAGGAATGAAGTAGAGGAACTCATTGAAACCCCTGAGGATTCTGAGATTCCTGAACCAGAAACTGAAGAGATAAATAAAGATGAAACACCCATACCTCTTCGAAGGAGTTCGAGGGTGGTTGCACCACCTGAAAGTATGGATTCCATGTGTCAGGTGAGACTGACAATGATCCTTCTTCATTTGATGAAGCACTCGCAGATCATGACATGGATAGATGGATGCTAGCAATGAAGTCAGAAATTGACTCCATGTATAAGAATGGTGTATGGACCCTAGAGGATCCACCTAAAGGGGTAAAACCCATTGGGTGTAAATGGATCTTCAAGAGAAAGAGGGGACCTGATGGGAAAGTAGAGACTTTCAAGGCATGGCTCGTAGACAAGGGCTACACACAAAGAGAAGGCATCGACTACGATGAGATGTTCTCTCCTGTTGCCATGCTTAAGTTCATTTAGGACACTGCTATCTATAGCTGCATCTCTTGACTACGACATCAGGCAGATGGACGTCAAGACATCTTTCTTCAATGGATACCTCGAGGAGGATATTTATATGGAGCAGCCACAGGGCTAGTTGAGGGTGGAAAGGTATACAAGCTAAAGAAATCCATCTATGGGCTTAAATAAGCTTCTCGTAGCTGGAACATCAGATTTGACGAAACCATAAAGAGTTATGATTTTGTGCAGAATCCCGATGAACCTTATGTGTACAAGAAGCTTAGTGGGAGCGCCATCGTGTTCATCTTGCTTTACGTAGATGATATCCTTATCATTGGGAACGGTACAGGAATGATGACCAGTGTAAAGATTTGGCTGTCTCATACCTTCAAGATGAAAGATCTTGGAGAAGCCTCTTACATCTTAGGCCTGAAGTTGTTCAGATCCCGAGAAAAGAGAATATTGGGATTATCATAACATGGATACATCAGGAAGATTCTTGAACGATTCCATATGGATAGTTTCAAGAAAGAATTCCTCCCCTTAGGACATGGTATCCATCTGTCTAAAGGGATGGCTATTCAAAGTGTTGAGGAAAGGAATACCATGGCTAGATGCCCTTACGCATCAGCTGTAGGAAGCTTGATGTATGCCATGATGTGTACTAGGCCAGACATTTGCCATGTAATGGAAGTGGTAAGTCATTACCAATCCTGTTATGGAGAGAAACACTGGAATGCAGTATAGAACATATTCAAATATCTGAGACGGACGCAAGATTACATCTTGGTCTATGGGGATGGTGATCTTCAAGTCTTGGGATATACAGATTCAGACTTCCAGTCGTATATTGATGATCGAAAGTCGACATCAGGGTTTGTATTCCTGTTGAATGGTGGTGTTGTGAACAGGAGAAGCAAGAAGCATGATACTACGGTGGATTCATCAACAGAAGTCGAATACATTGCCGCATCGGATGCTGCAAAGGAGGCGGTGTGGTTGCGCAAGTTCATCATGGAACTTGGCGTAGTTTCCTCTGATACTCCCATCCCGTTACTCTGCGATAACACGGGAGCCATTTTCCTGGAAAAGGAACCCATATGGCATCAAAAGAGCAAGCACGTGGAAAGGAAATACCACATCATTTGGGAGATTCAAAAGCGTGGTGATATCATCATCACCAAGGTGGCCTCCGCCGACAACGTTGTTGATCCTCTTACCAAACCTCTAACACAGAAGGTTTTTGACCAACATGTAATGAGTATGGGTTTACGGATTGTACCTGAATGGTTCTGAGGGCTAGTGGGAGATTGTTGGGCATGTGAGCCCTGGGCGAACCATTTTTACAATAAATGTTATTGTAATATATATTTGTTTATCAATAAAAGTTATTGATGTTTCACTCCCTTTCTGAAATTAAATGAATGAATGCACTATAAGGTCCCTCTGTACAATTAGGGTTATGTACCATGGCCATCTTAATGATCATATATCTGTTGATTCATTAAGATGGATAATAGGGGCTGGTGTTTGGATGAATATCTAAGGAGTTAGATAGAGGACTCATCAAGCACCATCAAATTATTATTAAGAGATGATCTCCAGCTTGAGTAGGAGATGGCAATCCTTTCTCACATAGGTTGATATCTGACTGACCTCTTGATGCAGGTCCTCGCATGGGAATAGTGATTCAGAGGTGTCAGATTAGTTTGGTCAATGGGTTGACTTAACGAGATCGAGATAACCTAAGTCCTATGGTGAATGCTGTCACAGCATAGGCACGCATCCTCTGACTGGAGAAAGATGTATTACTATATGTCTGAGTATGTACATTTGTCAGAACAGTAGGTTGATGGCCTAACCAAGGTCTATACACCGGCGAGCTGGTGTACATATAAGGGCATATGAGCAATACGATCTCTCAAAGGGATCATACAGGTTCACTTATGAATCGGAAGACATGAGCTCACTCATGAGGTATTGGGACCGATCAAATTCCATGTATGGTCATCATGCTTTGGAAGCATGACATGAATTTGAAGGTATGATATATGCTTTGGGAAAGCATATGATCGATACCAACTCCCAAATGACCAAGATTGAGAAACTTAATGATCAAACCCTGAAGAAGACAGTGTAAATGATCTTGATCTTCAGGTTGACCATGGGTCGTCCAGTATGCAGGATGTACAGGTATTGGGAATAGCTAAGGGTGATGTGATCATAAACGATTGTATAACCATGACGCTTCCATTCCAAGGGTGTGATGAAACAAGTTTGGATTTTAGTGACTTCTCTCAGTAGAGAAGCAATCTGATCTTGGTCCAAACATTGGACATTGGTCTGAATGAGATTCAGATGCAATGAGAAGATTAGATTTGCGATCTTGATTCAATCAAGCATCTGTGGGAGGTTCGTAAGATCTGGATTTGAGATAAGATCTCAATATCCAAGTTAGTATACGTGGAAAAATACAATCGCCCTGTCCTTATCTCCTAGTATCTGCGGAGAAAGCACATTATTCTTGAAGGGGTTCAAGAATAATTCATTTGATGAACTACATATCCAAGCAAGATGGACTTGATGATTAAATGAGATTTGATTATCAAGCATGATATGAATGAGATTCATATTGTGAGAATTATTATCCAAGATAATTAAATGGGATTTAATTATCAAGGATTAGAGAATTGTGGATAATACTATCCATGATATTTGTATATTATAAATATGATTTATAATATACATATCGAAGAGAGAGAATTTTTGTAAATAGCATTTGTTAATTATTAATGTGGATTGGATTCACATTAATTAATTAATTAGAAATGTAATTTACAAATTATTTTGGGTTGTGAATATGATTAACATATTTATCAATGGCATGATTGAAATATTCACAAATTAATTTGGTGAATAATTTTGTGATAATGATTATTACAAATTCATTAAGAAATAATAATATAAAATAAAAGGGAGATAAAAACCACCAAATGAGGTGGCGTCACCAATGACATAGTCAAAGGTGACGCTCCCTCATTTTTAGGAGGTAATTTGTTATCTCTCCTTTATTATATTGTTATCTCTTAATAATTAATTTATGTTAAATTAAATTATGTTGATAATGTTGCAACATATATTTGATTTAAATATAAATTAATATTGTTGGTTTTTAGCCAACAACAATCATGGCCATTGATTAATACATAGATCAACTTGGTCGTTGGACCTATGTGTCCCATGGATTGAGATCCATTGGATCCTAAACTAATATAAAAGGAGGGCTAACCTAGCCTTTCAAGGTACATTATTAAGAGTTGTACAAGGTTACTACTCTATCTCTCTCTCATTCTCGCCTACTCTCTCTCTCTCAATTCAAAGGTGGTCGTCCATCTTGTGTGTTGAGAAGGAGAGTCTCTCGCCTTCGCCTTCGACGACTCGAGGATCTCCTTCTTTTTTGGGGCTGCTTGCTCTAAAGGAAGACGACTGATTTTGTTGGACGAAATCAGGGGATTCGATTGCTTGGATCTTCATCGAGGATTGCGGGAGGATCGTGTCTCATCATCGCGCCCGCAAGTGCTTTCTTCGTGGATCGGACTTAAGACAGGAGGATCTCTTGTTTGGGATCTCACGATTACAACCACGCTCCAAGAGGTATTCCTTATACTTTGTAGTTTGATGAAACGATCCAAGAAATATTCTCGTGATCATGTGGTTTCATCACTTGATTAAAAATTTTAAATTCCGCTGCATCTCGCGACTAGTGCGACTAGTCGCCTCGATCGCATATGATGCGATGACTCTTGTCAGGCACCTTCTTCATCCTGCATTGATCGTAGGCCAACGCATCCTTCGCTTCTTCCCATCGATCCTGCCTCTCCAATGCAAAGCGATGTGCAACAGGACACCGTCCTTAGCTATACTGCTTAGCCACTTTGTGCGTGTCATGGGTTGCCTACCCATCACAATCTCGAATGGACTCTGGCCTGTGGTAGAGGTCTGTTGTAGGTTGTAGCAGAATTTGACAGTATCCAGTAAACTAACCCAATTGTGTTGATTGGTCGTCATGTAATGCCTCAGGTACTCTTCTAACAAGGCATTGATCCACTCTGTCTGACCATCCGTCTGCGAGTGATTGCTGGTAGAGAATTTTAGATCACATCCCAACATCTCAAATAAGGTCGTCCAGAATTGACCTGTGAACCAGGCATCACGGTTGCTCATGATGTCTAATGGTATGCCCTAGTGCTTCACCACGTTCTGCAGGAACAACTTCGCTGCGATCTCCGTTGTGCACTCTTGGGGTGTTGGTACAAAGATCACATATTTTGAGAAGCGATCAACTACCACCATCACCGCATTATTCCCATTCACCTTAAGGAACCCATTGATGAAATCCATGCAGATGCTCTCCCACGGACGTGAAGGAATGGGCAGGGGCTCCAACAATCCTGCCGTCTTGTTCCTCCTTGTCTTGTCTTGCTAGCATACAAGACAAGTACACACATAGACTTCCACATATTCCTCCATTTTTTGCTAGAAGTAGCTTGAGGAGAGGAGTGCCAACGCGTGCTCTACTCCTAGATGACCAACCCACTATGCGTCATGTGCTTCCTTCAGCAACATTTTCCTCAACCCGCCACTTGAGGGGACATAGGATCTCCTGCACTTTGCATAGAGGACACCTTCCTCTATCTAGAATCTTCAGACTTTGCCATCATTTATGCATTGCACCAAGCATGAATTGATAGGATCCTCCCATGTCTGCTCCTGAATGCGCTCCAGCATGTCTCCAGACAGGCAGGTGATCGATGAAATCACCATGACCTTCGGCTCTTCTGGTTCGCTCTTCCTTGAAAGAGCATCTGCTACTTGGTTGGTTCGCCCAGGCCTGTAGCGAAGCTCGAAGTCGAATTCGGCAAGAAAGTCTTGCCATCTCTCATGCTTGGGAGTAAGCTTCTTCTGTGTGGTAAAGCATCTCGTTTAGGGATACAAACGAACGAATACGAATGCGAATTCAGGTCATACCATAACCGTATCCATATTATTTTACGAATACGAATACGGATACGAATGTTAGACGAATGTAAAAAATCAAGATCCATATCCTCAAAATACGAATACGAATACGTAACGAATCTTTTACGAACGAATACAAATATACAAACGAATGTTAACTTTAACATGAATATTAAATTACAAATCAAAATGTACCTAGATTATTTGGTGACCACTTCCGCATAACTTCCCTCTTTTGTTTAACCACATTCCATGATTCAAACAAGCAGCATATGTTGTATAAAATCTACATATATACCATAATGTAAGAGATCCTCTTATGCAATCACAAAAGAAAATAGTAGAATGGAAAGAACATTAGAAGCTTAAAATGATATACCATATCGGCTGCAGTTGCGAGGGAGGGCGAGGGAGAGGAGATGGCCGACGCGGGGGTGAGGCTGACGGCAGGGGGGCTGTAAGGGGGAGGCGGTGGTCGGCATGGGGAGGTGGGGAGGCGAAGGGCGTGAGGGGTAGCAGGGGGAGGGGGACATAGTGGGAGGCAGTGGTCGGCAGGGGAGGCGGGGAGGTGAAGGGCAGAGGGGACGCGGGGCGACAGGGGGTGGCGGAAGGTGAAGGGGGTGGCAGGGGACGGAGGATGCAGAGGAAGGCGAGGCTACATGGGGAGGCGGCGAGGGAGGCGGAGGGCGCAGGGGAGTTGGTGGACGGTAGACTGCATGAGGAGGAGGTCAGGGGGCGTGGGTGGCGGCCTGGGGGGGAGAGGGCGTGGGGGCGGGGGGAAGGGGGCGTCGGGGTTGGGGAATGGGGAGGGGATTTGGGGGGGATATTAACCCTAATTTTAATTTTTTATAGAAAATATAATACGAATATTCGTATTCGTTTGTTTTTTCGTATTTGTATTCACATTCGTATTCGTTACCCCAAGATTCGTATTTGTATTCGTAACCGTAAAAAAATCATTTAGAATATTCGTATTCGTATTCGTATTCGCCTGTTTTAAAAAAACAAGAACCATATCCTCTTAAAAACGAATACAAATACGAATGAATACGAATATTACCACATCTGTTTGCATCCCTGATTCCCGTTGCCACATTGTCTATCTGCACCACAAACATTGAACCGAGCAGATAGTGGTGCCAGGTCCTCAGACAGTGGACCACTACAGTCATCTCCTTCTCGTGCACAGAATACCTCCTCTCCGCTGGATTCAACTTACGGCTCTCGTATGCCACATGGTGCCCATCTTGCACCAATACACCACCATGTGCCTAGTCGGACGCATCGGTGTGGACTTCAAATGGCTTTTCAAAGTTTGGAAGTCACAAGATAGGTTCTTCTACCACTACCCTCTTCAGCTTCTGGAATGCCTCCTAGCATTCATGCGTCCATCTCCAAGGTTGATCCTTTCCAAGCAGGTCTGTCAGGAGTGCCGCCTTCTTGGAATTCCTCTGATGAGCTTCTTGTAGTAGTTCATCAATCCGAGGAAGGATCGTAGCTCTATTGCCTTTGTGGGGATTGCCCACTCTTCAATCGCCTGTGTCTTCCTTAGTTCCATACATATCGTTCCTCCGTCCACGATATGCCCGAGAAAGGATATGGTCTCCAGACCAAAAGGCACACCTCTCCGGCTTCAGGTATAGTTGGTTCTGCCTCAGTTTTTCAAGCACCATCCACAGATGCTTGACATTCTCCTCCAGGTTCTTGTTGTACACTACTATGTCGTCCAAGTACACTACAACAAACGAGTCGATATACTCGCGGAAGACAATTATTCATAAGCATACAGAAAGTTGCTGGGGCATTAGTCAACCCAAATAGCATTACAAGGAACTCGAAAGACCCATAACACGTAACACACACAGTCTTTGGCTCATTTCCCTCCTTGATGCGGATCTGGTAATATCCTGACCTGAGATCCATCTTCGACAAGTACTTAGCTTGGCCCAAGCGATCGAACATGTCTTCAATGTTGGGTATGGGTACTTGTTCTTCACCGTCACCTTGTTCAGTGCGCGGTAGTCCACGTACATCTGCATGCTTCCATCCTTCTTCTTCTGGAACAGTACTGATGCTCCATCCGGTGCTTTGCTTGGACGCATCAGACTAGCGTCCACCAGTTTCTTGACTTGTCTCCGCAACTCCTCTAGATGTGCATGGGGCATTTTGTAGGGTGCAAGTGCAAGGGGCACCGTATCTGGCAATAACTCGATGGCGTGATCCACGTCTCTCCTGGGTGGAAGCTCCTTGGGCAGTTCCTTTGGCATCACATCCTTGAACTCATCCAACATCTTCTTTACTGCCTTGGGGCATGGTTGTGTCTCCTAAACATTTTCTTCGACGTATACCGTAGCCAGATACGTTGTCTCCCCTTTATTCAGCCTGTTGCAGACTTACATTACAGATATGGCTCCAGCTTGCCCTTTCTTCTTGATAGCCCTGATAGAGCAGGGGCTGTCTGTAGTTGCGAAGAAGACTCCTCCCAGATAAGGCATTAATGAAGCCTTTGCCTTCTTCAAGAACTCGACTCCCAAAATAACTTGTAAGTCATCGAGAGGTACTATGAGGAAGCGTACCATTCCCTGCTATTCACCCAACTGGACAATGCAGTTTGCCATACCTTCGATCTGTAGCGACTCAGAATTGGCAAGCTTCATGCGGTACTGGCTCTTCTCCAAGGGAACCCCCAAGCTCCCGAACTCTTTACAGGAGATGAAGTTGTGTGTCACTCCAGTGTCGACCATGGTCGAAAGGGTCTTCTTACCATGACATCAAGGTACACAAGCTCTGGATCCTCGCACTCCACCTCCACTTTCGCCTCTTTGCCCGACTTTAACAGGAACAAGCAAATGGTGCGTAATAACTTGAGGTTCATCATGCGTGCCTCTTCGTCTGAGTTCTCCTCCATGGTCATGGAGTTTATCTTCTCTCGCTTCGGTCACTCATGTTCCTGATGTGGCCCATAGCAAATGAAGCAACCCTTCCCCTTGGGTTGCTCGGCCTTCTTAGAGGATTTCACACCCTCTTTTGAATTTCGGTCTTGCTGAACTTCTTCAACTTTCCCTTTCTTTTCTCTTTGGGTTTGCTCTTGGTCTTCTCGATCTCCTTCTTCTCAGTGGTCGGTTGAACTTTGTAGTCAACCAACGCATCCACAACAGTGATGGCCGTCTGGAGATCCTTCACCCCTTGCCTCCTGAGCTCTACCTGAGCCTAGTTTTGAAGACCCACCATGAAATTGAAAAGCTTGTCTTCTTCAGACATACCTTTGATATCCAATAACAACGACGAGAACTTCTTCACGTACTCCTGTATGATTCTCATCTGCTTTAGCCTTCGGAGCGCCTCCCTCGCTATCCAAGAAGTGTTGGTAGGTAGGAATTGCTCCTTCAGTTCCTTCACCAACTTGTCCCAAGATGATATGTTCGGTCGTCCTTCGGATGCACTGCTCCTCTATCATAAATTTGCATGGTCGGACAGGTACATCGCCGCCAAGGATACCTTCTCCGCTCAGGAGTCTTGACAGATTTGAAGTACACCTCCATATCCCACAACAAATTTTCCAAGTATTTGGCACTCTGCGTACCTGAAAAGGACTTGGAGTATGGGACCTTTGGTCTTCGCGATTCGTTGGATCCGCCCCGTTCGCGGTCGCTTTCTTGAGGATGGAGAGTTCCCCATGCAGATCTTGCACCAGGGACACGAACTCCTCTAGCTTCTCCTCAAGTTCTTTCACTACGTCAATTGAGAAATGACTATCACCGATGATGTCTGAAGTTTCCATGCACGCATCGTCCTCCAGACGAGCCAAGCGTTGGGCATGGGTCCCCAGTTGCGACTGGATCTTCAACACGACTCCCTCCAAGGAAGCAAGGCAATCTCCGGTGTTGTGTGCTATTTCTCGCTCTGATACTAGTTGTCACAAGGGTAAATCTCAAACTTTGATTTTTGAGACTAACCTGTGCGGCGCTATCTTCCCGCAAGCTAACCAACCTTCCCCTTTATGCATGCAGACGTACACCAACATGCCAAGTAACCACCCCGCTAGAATACTCAAACACAAGCACTAAAACAAGAATACAAGAGAAGTGGCATTAGCAAGAGACTTACTCTGAGTATGTTATCTACAAATGAGCTCCACCCCTTCTTATATAGACAAGCCGTGGGTATACGAAGGGACATCATTATTACATGTACGATGAATGCCATGACTCTTAGTCTTCTATAGAGACCCTCATCTTCCGAGATGACTCTTCATGCACCTTGGCTCTTCATCTTCCGTGTAATCCATTCGTCTTCTAAAACTGACACCACGTCGCCTGCTCCATCAGTATGTCATGTCATCTGCCTCATCAGCATGCCATGTCATCATGCCACATCATCAGTGGGCCCCACGATCCTACATTGGATGTTGCAGCTCAAGCTCCATCAAGTTCCACCGAACACTTGTGTTGTGCTAAGGGGAACCTGCGATCTTCGACCTTCGTGCAGTAAACCCCATCCTTAGTTGTCCGCTAGCTAAGGTGAAGTCCTTCAGAACTTCATAGTGTGGCCACGAACCACAGGGGCATGCAATACCGATATTACATGCTATTCCCGTACATCGGGAGTTGGGTGTGTTACAGGAGACACCATTGACAAATGTTGTGAAGAAAGCAATGCGGCTCCCATCCAAAACGTTAAGGAGAAAATCAAGTCTACCCTCGATATATCCTTAGGTGCATCACATGCGACTCCTACTCTAACCACGGTCCCCCAAATCTACAACAAACACAGGATCAACCGACCTCATACCTCCCCATGTATGCTAGATTTCCTTTCTTCAACCTTTTGCGATAAATCCTGACTCTTTAATCGGTTCACCCTATAAATCTATGCATGTCTTCTTTACGTAGAACACTTTTAATATAGAGAGAAATGCCAAGCACAACTTACTCCTCTGATGACTTGACACATGAGAAATATTTTCTGGAGCTATCTTGGACAGTGTAAGCTTTATTAGTTTGAGTACGGCTTGATCCTGCACTGTTTGGAAATCTCTTAACACCATATGGATTTAAACTTATTTTTGTGGAACATTAGGAACTTTGACGGACCCTAGAAAACTATGAGACTAAGAAACTTGACAATAAAATTCAAGGTAAACCTTTTCGCTATCCAAGAAACAAGGTCGTGAGAGACTTTCCAAAAACAAATCACTTACTCGATCAACTTTATTGGCACCCCAACACCATCTTCCTAGATCAATCTCCTCCCTAGATGTGGGATATGTGGACATCATATATGGTAAATAATAATTAAAGTCCTGCCAATCAAAATCGGTGTTTGAGCCCGAGGGATCTGAATCAGAATTACAAGATATATACTCTGCTTTGCTAGCGAAACCACAATCACCGACCTCTAAGATATCCCATGTTATGAATGCTCTCTTGAACTCTCATCTACTGGCGTCTGTAACTCTGCAGACTCTGATGGTGTGACAAGAGCTCGTGAAATCAGATCTGTCCAAATGGCTTCATATTCTGTAATCACAAAATCACACTTATGGTAGATGTCTAGCTATGCATCTGTCATCTGCTCGGAACTATACTCAGAGCATGCTGAATTTCTAGCTCTCAATTCCTCAATCCTCTCTATTTGTATACTCTCGCCCTCAATGCAAAAGTATACCTTCCCACTATCATGATCGGGCATTGCCTTGGCTGTGGCCAAGAAAGGTCGTCCTAAGATGATGGGGGTATCAATCACACATTCAGGGTTCTCCATGTCCAACATAACAAAGTCCATGGGGAATCTGATGCCTTGAATTGTGATGACAACGTCCTTTAATAACCCCTTTGGCCTCTTGACAGATCTATCTGTAAATTGGAGAACTGTCCTTCTCTGTCTAAGAGGGTCAAACTCGAATCGGTCAAGTAAGGTAGCCAAAAGGTGGTTAATTGAGGATATGTTGTTTAATAGAGTCCGATTGAACCACTGCTCATGGATGTGACATCTGACATAAGGAGCCTCTACATCAGGTCTCTTGGTTGGCAATCGATTCTCGATGGCAAAGCAAGTGGCACGATTGAGCACATGAATTTCTGCATTATGGTTATGCCTCTTCTTACTACGGATGGTGGTCTTCTCTCTGAAGTTCTTTTGTAAGAGAGGGATATGCTCAAGTGTCTCTTGAAGAGTTAGTTGGATATGAAACCGGTCTATCATCTGCTCGATGAACTCTATCTGTTGTCTCTTTTTGAGATTTTCTATTTTTTGATTCTTCCCTAAGCAGAGTGCTTGAGGGGAGGGGATAGAAGGACCCTCCTCAGAAGAATGAGAGTCAGGAATGGGTTTCTAAGTAATCATAATGATGGAATCCATGCAAACATCATCAATCTCAATAGATGAATCCAAAGGAGATACGGAAATCTTTCCTTTATTCATATTTTTGATTTTTAAAGTTTTTCCATTTTTTTGTATTTTTCAAAAAACATCCTCAGGTACATGAGAGGATGACACAACTGTCTGACTCTTGGCGGCATCAATACCACATCTAAACTGGCGTCATCAGTACCGCGTTCTAGATAGGCATCTGGAAATTTGGTGGCATTGGCACCACCGTCATCGTCATCATTAGCAGCATCAACACCGCTCTTTACTCCATCTGGCACCCTAGAATCTGAATTGGGATGTTTCCTATATGAGTCACCGCCGACTGGAATCCTACCGCTCCTAAGTTTCATAAAATCAGCGTCAAATAAATAATGAATGTTGTCCAAAGCCTCACTAGGAGTGGTGGTCACTGTAGATCGTACCTGCTCAGATTGTTCGAGTTTGGCTCAATCTGTGCACGTATGGCAACCTTGCCTTTTATTATATCCCTCATCTCCTACCGGAACTCATCCATTTCTCGCAGGAAGGTAGCTTGTTGCTCGGAAAGCATGGGGCAAAATCGTCTAAGGTTGGGTTCTCATAAGAGTGTGCAAGAGAACCTGATGGGGGACATCGCTGGAAATGAGGATGGCTCTGTTGTTGTTGTCATTGTTGCTGGTACGAGTGAAGAGGAGGCTGTGGGTACTGCAGATGAGGCTGTTGCTCCCTCCACTGTTGACCCTGGTATGAGGGTCGAGGACCATGCTGTGGCATTTGGGAGTACTGTGGCTGCTGTTGTTGGGTGCCCTGCCCTGCCTGTGTCGGAGTCTGCTGCTGGGATGAAGCACCTCCAGTAGACCATTGGAAGCCTAGGTGGTCACACGGATCCGAGGCTGTTGTTGGTACCGGGAGTACCAAATCCCATTGACTTCTATAAACTGCTCCTACTGCTCATGGACTGGTGGGGAAAGGGATGCCAAGGGCTGATCTGGATGATACACCACAAACTTAGTATTTATAGGAGGTGGTGGTGGCAGGTGGTATTACAGAAGAGACTGAAGTGGCTCCACCTGAATGTGATGGACCTATTAGTATGAGGCGGAGGGCTATGAAGAGCTGCTCGCTAGATCAGACTGTGACATGGAATGTGGCTAAGAAGCCATATGTGCCTCTTGAGACACATGATCTAAGTCTTTAAGCCACTCAGTGGTTGGGACAACTCATCAATCCTATTGAGCTTATCAAGACCCTGACACATCTTCTTCTCAATAATTTCCATTCTATCCAGCTTTTGGTTGATGATATCCATATCGGTAGCTGAAGATTCTGCTAGTGTTGTTACCACAGAAGAGGAAGAAGGACCGACCTCAATGCGTGCTATCCTTTGGTATGAAGTCGCCTGATGGGGGCTTCCCCTGAGTGTAAACCCGGTTTGGGACATCATAGTGTAGTTTTCAGCCATCTCCTCGTAGATGTCCTAGACCTAGTCTCTATCTTTGGTGAAGTAGGAACCTCGACAAGAGGTGTATACTAGCCCCTGCATCTCAGATGTCAGCCCACAGAAGAAACTCTAGATGAGGTTGGGCTTGCTGATATCATGGTGGGGACACCGGTCAATAAGCTCTCTAAAGCGATCCCAAGCTTCATGGAATTGTTCATTAGGGATCATTGTGAAGTTTCTAACATGGATATGGCTACATTGGTCTGGCCGAGTCGATATTACTTGTTCAGGTACTCGGTCCGGAGCTGCTCCCAAGTCGTAACAACCCTTCCCAGGTGTTTCAACCAGTAGGTTGCTCTATCAACCAAGGAGAATGAAAAGGCGATCATCTTAATGGTGTCCTCATCCACCAGCCTATCGTGGATGGTGATGCAGATCATCACAAATTCTTGCATATGGAGGTGGGGCTCCTCGGTGGCATGCCCATGGAATTTGGGCAATAACTGGATTGTTTAGGGGCGAAGCTCGAAGTCGCCCAGGATGGCGGGTAGATGGATCCGTCGATGAGTGAGGGTTGCACTAGGGTTGTGCAACTGCCTCATGGTGTGTGCTGGCCTCTATGGATCTCGCGGCTCCTCCTCATGTATGTCATTTGCTTGGCCCTCATGTCTGGGTATCTCTCCGCCACCAGCTGTTATTTCTGGTTCTTCTCTCCCAACTCTCATCTGAGTGAGCTCTCTCCTCACTTCTGTCATGAAGATTCCCTGGTCTCGGATCTGTGTATGCATGGTCTCCAGGGAAGCTAGCAGTGTGTTGTTGATGGCGCAAGGCTGTTCATCGGTTTTATCATCGCTGGCCATCTCTTCGGTCTCTACAAAGGCAAAAGACCCTAGCTCGTGTGCTGTCAAATGAATAAAGAGTTGTGTTGGCCTGTTTGTCTGTACCTCAGGGTTGGAAGAAGGGTAGTCGGGGGAGGGGGACATGGTGGAGGTGAATTCGGGTTCAAAGATCGGATATGAGCTCTCTGAAGCCGCCCTAGATGAATGGGTAAAAGCGATGTTGCCATAGGTAGCCTAAGATACCTCTTGCCCATCATCTCGATGTGGGGATTTGTGAAGAGTAGATCTGGACTGAAAGCAGGATTAGAAAACAAAACCCCGGTTCACCAACTTAATATAGTGCGATGATCGTAAAAGCTCGATTTTTTATCTTGTCAATTTTTATTTTGGTGACAATCCAATCTTACAGAGCGAGTTAGCAAGCAATTAGGAGCCCGATTCTCCCTAGAGTCTAGATTGGATTCTTACGACTAGTTGCACCTATTTCCAGCCAGTATATTGAAGGATATGGAATTATCCTCAAGCGCATCACGGAAGCGTGATCGTCGTATCGGATACGACGAGGAACGACTAGTCGTACTAGTTGTTCGGTGCAGCGGAATTTAAAAATTTTATTCGATGAAACCACATGATCCGAGAACCATTCTCAGATCGTTTCATCTATAACCACAACAAGTATAATGCAATACCTCTTGAAGCGTGGTTGATCAAGTCTCTAAAGAAAGAGACCTCCTGTCTCAAGTCCGATCGTCGGCGAGACTGCTTGCGAGCGCGGGGATGAACCGCGTTGTCCTCGCAATCCAAGAAGATGATCCAAGCATGGTTGCTCCTGATCTCATCGCACGAGATCAAACGTCTCCTTCGTGAGAGGAACTCTCCAAGAAGACGGAGAACCGAAGAACGTCGAAGCGGCGGCGCGGTGGCGAAGGCGACGACGGTTCTCTCCTCTAGGGCATGGTGGACGGCCACCAACAAGAGAGGGAGAGAGGGCTGGCGTGTATGAAGAAATGAGGGAGAGAGAGAGCTCCAATATTACCAGTAATTAGAGAGCATAGTATGCCTCTCTATTTATAGGGTTTTGGGATCCATGGATCTCAATCCATGGGACACACAAAATCAATGGATGAGATTTATTTGTGTCAATCCAATGGCCAAGATTGTTGTTGTCAAAAGCAACAAATTTAGGTCAAAATATATTTGACAAAATCAAATATAATTTATTCCTAAATCAACCCAACAAATAAGGAGAGAATACACATGGAGATCAAATCTCCATGTGCAATTAAGAGGGGACGACCAACCATTCCATATAGGAATTGGGTGCCGCCCACTTGTTTCCCAATGGAGAGCAATCTCATGGATTTCCATGAGATTGCATATCTCCTTGGATTTCTCTCCTATTAATTTGCAACAAATTTATTGGGTTTTATTCTTCAAAAATAATTCACAATTATCTTTGAGAATATTGCATTCTTGCCATGGAAAAAATTGTGAATCATATTCACAACCCAAAACAACATATAATTCATATTGTTAATTAATTACACATTGTGTATCCAATACACATAATAATTAATCAACACATATAAATTATAATTAGCTCTCTCTAATACATTATAAATCACATTTATAATATATTATGAATAATTGGATATTTCTATCCACATTATTCTTATCCACATTAATTAAATCATATTTAATTAAATTGGATAATTTCTTCACACATCAAGATGATTAAATCACATTTAATCATTATTTCTTCATTTCTTAGATCTTATGGAATTATTCTTGAACCCTTCAAGAATAATGCAATCTCTCCGCAGATACTTGGAGATAAGGACAGGGCGATTGTATTGTTCCACGTATAGTGACATGGATAATGAGATCGCATCTCAAATCCAGATCGCGGGCCTCCCATAGATGCTTGATTAAATCAAGACCGTAAATCAAATCTTCTCATTGTATCTGAATCATATTCAGATCAATGTCCAACACTTGGACCAAGATCAGATCACTTCTCTACTGAGAGGAGTCACTAAAATCCAGACCCGTTTCATCACTCCCTAGGAATGGAAGCGTCATGGTTATACAATCGTTTATGATCAAATCACCCTCAGGTATTCCCAATACCTGTACATCCTGCATACTGGAAGACTCAGACTAAACCCGAAGTATCAGATCAACTTTATACTGTCTACTTCATGGTTTTATCAGTAAGTTTCTCATTCGATCATTGGGAGTTGGTATCGATCATACACTTTCCAAAAGTGAATATCATACCTAGGTCTTGATCATATACTAAAAGTATATATCAAACCTACAAATTCAGTCAAGCTTCCAAAGCGAGACGACCATGCGCATGGAATTTGATTCTTCCCAATATCTCATGAGTGAGCTCATGTCTTCCGGTTCAGTATCTGAACCTGTATGATTCCTTTGAGAGATCGTATTACTCATATGCCCTTATATACACACCAACGCGCCGGTGTATAGACCTTGATTAGGTCATCAACCTATTGGTCTGCCAAATGTACATACTTAGACATATAGCAACACATCTGTCTCCGGTCAGAGGATGCGTGCCTATATCATGACAGCATACGATATAGGACTTTGGTTATCTCGATCTCGTTAAGTCAACTCTTTGACCTAACTAATCTGACACCTCCGAATCCCTATTCCTATGCAGAGGACCTGCATCAAGAGGTCGGTCAGATATCAGCCTAAAGAGATAAGGATTGCCATCTCCTACTCAGGCTGGAGATCATCTCTTAACAATCATTTGACGGTGCTTGATGAGTCCTCAATCTAACTCTTTAGATATTCATCCAAGCACCAGCCTCTATGATTCAATAGTTGAATCAACAGCTGTATGATCATCAAGATGGCCATGGTACATAACCCTAATTGTACTAAGGGACCTATTATACAAATTATTCATTCTTCATTTCAGATCAGGGAATGATATTTGCAATAACAATTATTGCATAATGGCTCACCGTGGGCTCGCATTTCCAACAATCTCCCACTAGCCCAAAGAGCCATTAATGGGCTAATCATTTAAACTCACACTCATGTGACAATCATAGGCTATTTTGAAAATAGCTAGGTAAGCTGATCAGTCACTCTGTTCCCGCGAGACTACGCCAAGTCCTTTTACGGCACTTGCATATCCCCAGTAACAGTGCTCGCATCCAATGCGAATGTTGCATCTTATGCAACTAATACTCAATCTTGTTAGTTATAGTGTCCTTGACACTACAGCTTAACAATTATCATAACCAGTATTTCCATAATCCTTATAAGAATATCCTTATTTCTGGGGATCTCTATCTCCTAAGGTGTCTTTAGTTAAGACCTTTTAGATCACTATCTATAAAGTCTTAAACTTTTGAAGATAAGACTTTGAGATCACTATCTCAAAAAATCTTGTCATCTATGAAGATTTTGTTATTACTGCAACCAAGTGTTTTATTTCCATAGTAGGATTAGTAACAGTTTACTACTCCCACTGCATGGCAGCCATCTGGCTTTTGTACACATTTAGCACACACCTGACTTCACAGAACTGATGCCCAAGGGCAAGTAGTTCTAGCATTCACTTCCTCAACTCTTTGAGGTGCTATCCCTTTAGATAGGTCAGTACCATATCTTAAGGGATGGAAGCCTTTCTTGGAATTTCTATGAATAGAATATGTCCAAGGTGTACTATAAATGTGACAGTCCCAATATCCCCTTCTCTTTGCTTCTGAACAACTTCAGAACTAAGATCTAAGAGGTATCTTTGAAATCATATTTCAAAATATGGAATAGCCAGTCTATAAAACACTCATTATTATCCTTATATCATTCCAAATGATTAGGATATCATCTACATTTAGCACGATGAACACAAAGGCACTCCCACTAAGCTTCACACGGCTCATCAAGATTCTACCTGAAATCATAACAATTATAATTCCATTAAATCTTATGGTCCAACTGCATGAAGCTTATTTGAGTCCATAGATGGATTCCTTAGTTTGCACACCTTGCTTTCCTCAACCATGAAGCCCTGGGGCTACTTCATGTGAATATCCTCAAAGAGGTATTCGTAGAGGAATGCAATATTGACTTACATCTTGAAGATGCAATAGTCAAGTTGTGTAGCTAAGGTTAGCAATATTCTGACGGTTTTAAGCATGGTCATCGAAGAGCAAGTCTCATTGCAAGCAATGTCTTCTCTTCCAGTGTGTAGCTTATGGCTACGAACAGTGCTTTGAAGATCTCTACCTTCTCATCAGGTTCCCTGTCTCTTGAAGATCCATTTACACCTTTACAGGTCTTACCCATATAGGTGGATCCTCGAGGGTCCATATACAACACTTGTATATGAAGTCTACATTAGACTTTTATTGCTATCCATCTATCCATGCTATGATCTTTAGAAGCTTCATCACATGAAGTTCGATCATTGTCAGATTTCTCTAACACATGGAATCCTTCATCAAACTCATTTGAAGAGGTATTAGTGTTTTCATCTTTAATTGTCCTTTTAGTTTCCAATTTCAGGAGTCTCATTATAAATGAGTTCCTACACTTCATTTTCATCTTGATTCTCAAGAGTCTCAACCTCTAAGAATCACATTCTTAGAGATGAGATACTTTAAGAATCTCAAGGTCATAAAGTAGGTATCCAATACCATCCTTTATTTTCCTAATTAAGCAGCACTCTCAAGTGCTAGATTCCAACATACATGGAACCTTATTAAGGATATACATTGTAGTCTCTACTACACATATATACTTGGAAACTAAGGGATAATTATGCTAAAATTCAACATTGATAAGATCATGTCACACATGATCCAATTGTATCTACCTATAACTCTTTTGAGTTAAGGTGTGTTAGGAGGATTGAGATAGAAATGATATTCATATCTCCATAAGGTATTCTTCCAATTTATCTAGTAGGTACTTGCTACCTAGATTAGATCAAATTCATTTTATCTTCCTTCAAACTTTGGTTCTAAACCAAAATCAATGAAATCTTTGAACATTTCAAAGGTTTCTTAGGTGAAGAGAAGAAATCTCATATCATATAATCATCAATAGATATCACATATCCACAATGTTTACTATGATATAGATGATCCGCATACATCAATATGTATGAGATCCTGAATACCTTGGCATCTTACACCATTCCCGAAGAAGGATGTATTGGACAATATTCATAAGTATGTAAGTTTTGAAATTTTAGACATTCTAAAGTTTCATCTCTTACTATTCTATTGATCAAATCAAAAGACAAATGTCCAAGGCTTGATGCTAGATCATTGTCAAATGATCTTCATCCTCCTATTGATCTTAAGGTTTAATTTCAGTATTCAGAAATGTTAATGAACCATTCATTAATTTTTCTAATTTATGTGGAGTCCACTAGATTTTAGATTACTATCTGAAATATCTTCATCATAACTCTTTATGATAGTTCTATCTCAGAATTCATGTTTATTTCCAACATTTAGAAACAAACAATGAGTGTATTCTTATATCTAGGTCATAGAGACATTCTCTACGACTAAGGGCTCTCCCACTGAAATTAACAAGTCTATTAATCCGACAGAGATTGTTGCAACAATTGCATCAATATTCATATGGACAACTATAAACCTTTAAGATCAAATTTTCCAGTCTTCTAAAAAATATGCAACCCATTGCAAATGTCATCAGAAGATTGAGATACAATTATTTGACTTTATCTTATTCAATAAGTAAGTCAATATCAATGATTTATGTAGATTATTCTGATGCTCCATCCAAGTCCCTTTCTAAGGATTCTAGACAGACTTGATAGTCATACTATCAACACATCAACTTAGTGCAGTATTGGCATTCATCCAACTCTTTGGATGTCATATGGAAGTCATAGAAGTAGGTCAACTCTTTGACTTTCCTTCTTACTTGGGTCCAACCCATGCTTCCACTGCGCCCCCTTTTATCTATGAGCAACCATTGCTTAAGACTAAGGATCTCTTACGTTAAATTCAAAAGAATTCAAAATAAGATTATTTCAACATTTATTTATGCTTCATTAAATTCACACAATATGAATATTATGAAGCTTCATGAATAACTAGAGTATAAACAGTAGAATGATGACACTCATCATCTACATCCATTTAAACTCTTAAAACATTGGTTCAGGTAAGTATTCAAACATTTTGAATACATCATCTCTTATAGAGCTACCATTCTGCATGATGCAGAGAACCATGTCACTCATGATTAAATGTCAAGAGCACATATGCATGCCATAATATCTTCATTGATTTTATAAGGATTATTTGACAATTGCGATCGTCATCGACATGATACTTCCAAAGTACATTTGATGAGATCAAGACTATAGAGACATACAAACCCTAGGGTTGTAGTCCTATTATCTATTTAATTGTCATTCCTCATTATTATGAGGAAACTTGCACATTGCAACCACATACATTATGTGTTCAATTGCAAGTACAATATCTGGATCATTGAGTTCAATCCAAGATATTTCACTGGTTATTATTGAGTATATCATTGAGTGGGTTTTAATGAAGGATTATCTGAAATAAGAAATTTGCATAAATATATAAATATATATATTTTACTTTGATTTAGGAATTTTTATATCGAAGTTGTCTTGCCTTGTCAACACTGAAAGTTCATTCCCTTAATCACTTTCAATGTAAGAGATATACTTACCATTATATCTCAACAAGATCTGGGATCTCCTTCCTTATCTTTGTTACATCCCAATAATATGAGAATCTGCAACTCGGATAAAAAGAAGCGGGAACACATTCCGCTTTGCAAGTCCAACTTGCATTTCCCAATTCGGTCTTTAACACCCGGGCCCACCACCCCTAAGGTGATGTTGACCCGTCGTTAATTGAACTAACCGTCAACAGGAATAGTACTCGCTATACGCAATCCAATATCGCCCCAATAATATGAGGATCCGATATTGGGGTCACTACGTATACGGCCTTACTCTTTCGAGAAGCAAAGAGCCCGATCCAGATGCGCTTGCATACAGGAGCTGTCACCTCGGACATGCGTCTCCCACATACAATCCCTGGCGACGGAACCCTTCGCCTTGACGGGAGACCGTGGATGTCACTTATGTGATCCTCCACCTCATATTCAAATTTCAATTAATTATCGTGAATCACATTCACATAATTAATTCTTCCAAGGGAATTATTAACTCTAATCATATTAGAGTATTTCAATTGGACATAATCAACTTAATCATATTAAATTAATTATAAATCCAATTCAAACAATCAAACTTGATTATTTTACTTGAATACATATATGGTAATATCTCAAAATACGTATTAATTCGAATTTTAATAATTAGAAAAAATACATCTTAATCCCTCGGACATTATCCCGGCCCTACCCGCTGTCATGGCCAGTACCGACGAGAGTGGGACGGACCACATACGTTGCAACCCGCAACCCCAATGCTCTCCGACTAGGCACCATATCCGCCTCGGGAAAGGATAATGCCAAATTGATTAATTTGTACTTGAGATTATCATCGGTTCTTCAACCGAAATTGTACCATATAGTAATAATCAAAACATTTTTGATTATAAGGAAATTTGCTAGACAAATTCCCAAATCCTATTCAAGCATCAAGTTTGAAAGATTGTGGTTTCCAATTATGATTTAGATCACATCTTAATCAATTATTGGTTAAGGCAATGTCATTTAAGGGAATCATTATCATCAAATATTTCACAAATATTTATGCACAATTATTCTAGAAAATTAAACAATTTAATTTCACTAAATGATTAAATGACAATCACCAATCAAACATCAAGTTTGATGAATGTGTTTCCAATTAAGATTTAGATCAAATCTAATCAATTAATTGGTTGAGGCCAAGTCAATTATGTAAATAATCATCTTCAAATATTTCACAAATATTTTTCATGATTATTTCACGAAATTAACAATTAATTTCACTAATTGACAATCACTTGGTTCTAGATTAGGACTGTAATTTCAGCAGTGACCCCTTCTTACTAAAATTAACATATCTCAATCATATTAAATCCAAATTAGACAAAATCAATTTTCATAGATTGCTAATTTGATTTAGGACAGAATCCAAGTGATGTTACACGCATTTCGAGGCAAGTATAAACAGTAATTAATATTTTAATCACGTTCAGATCTATAGTTCCCGCAACATTGTATACATGTTCATTAAAACAACCATATCTAGAGCATACGAAATCCGATTTACGTAAACTCAGATCCTATGATTTCCTTATTTAATGGGGAACAAAATCCAAGTATTAAATTCGTGTTTAAACAATTTAAACAGTGCCGAATTTATTTACTAAACAGATCTGCGAAATCAAATGCGATAAAAACTTTCGCGACCTTAACGAGCCCAAGTCGTCCTCGGTTTTTCGAATCATATTCGAAACCGTCAACCTGGCTCTGATACCACTTGAAGGATATGGAATTATCCTCAAGCGCATCACAGAAGCGTGATCGTCGTATCGGATACGACGAGGAACGACTAGTCGTACTAGTTGTTCGGTGCAGCGGAATTTAAAAATTTTATTCGATGAAACCACATGATCCGAGAACCATTCTCAGATCGTTTCATCTATAACCACAACAAGTATAATGCAATACCTCTTGAAGCGTGATTGATCAAGTCTCTAAAGAAAGAGACCTCCTGTCTCAAGTCCGATCGTCGGCGAGACTGCTTGCGAGCGCGGGGATGAACCACGTTGTCCTCGCAATCCAAGAAGATGATCCAAGCATGGTTGCTCCTGATCTCGTCGCACGAGATCAAACGTCTCCTTCGTGAGAGTAACTCTCCAAGAAGACGGAGAACCGAAGAACGTCGAAGCGGCGGCGCGGTGGCGAAGGCGACAACGGTTCTCTCCTCTAGGGCATGGTGGACGGCCACCAACAAGAGAGGGAGAGAGGGCTGGCGTGTATGAAGAAATGAGGGAGAGAGAGAGCTCCAATATTACCAGTAATTAGAGAGCATAGTATGCCTCTCTATTTATAGGGTTTTGGGATCCATGGATCTCAATCCATGGGACACACAAAATCAATGGATGAGATTTATTTGTGTCAATCCAATGGCCAAGATTGTTGTTGTCAAAAGCAACAAATTTAGGTCAAAATATATTTGACAAAATCAAATATAATTTATTCCTAAATCAACCCAACAAATAAGGAGAGAATACACATGGAGATCAAATCTCCATGTGCAATTAAGAGGGGACGGCCACCCATTCCATATAGGAATTGGGTGCCGCCCACTTGTTTCCCAATGGAGAGCAATCTCATGGATTTCCATGAGATTGCATATCTCCTTGGATTTCTCTCCTATTAATTTGCAACAAATTTATTGGGTTTTATTCTTCAAAAATAATTCACAATTATCTTTGAGAATATTGCATTCTTGCCATGGAAAAAATTGTGAATCATATTCACAACCCAAAACAACATATAATTCATATTGTTAATTAATTACACATTGTGTATCCAATACACATAATAATTAATCAACACATATAAATTATAATTAGCTCTCTCTAATACATTATAAATCACATTTATAATATATTATGAATAATTGGATATTTCTATCCACATTATTCTTATCCACATTAATTAAATCATATTTAATTAAATTGGATAATTTCTTCACACATCAAGATGATTAAATCACATTTAATCATTATTTCTTCATTGCTTAGATCTTATGGAATTATTCTTGAACCCTTCAAGAATAATGCAATCTCTCCGCAGATACTTGGAGATAAGGACAGGGCGATTGTATTGTTCCACGTATAGTGACATGGATAATGAGATCGTATCTCAAATCCAGATCGCGGGCCTCCCATAGATGCTTGATTAAATCAAGACCGTAAATCAAATCTTCTCATTGTATCTGAATCATATTCAGATCAATGTCCAATACTTGGACCAAGATCAGATCACTTCTCTACTGAGAGGAGTCACTAAAATCCAGACCCGTTTCATCACTCCCTAGGAATGGAAGCGTCATGGTTATACAATCGTTTATGATCAAATCACCCTCAGGTATTCCCAATACCTGTACATCCTGCATACTGGAAGACTCAGACTAAACCCGAAGTATCGGATCAACTTTATACTGTCTACTTCATGTTTTATCAGTAAGTTTCTCATTCGATCCACTACAAAAAAGGCGGGATTGGCGTGCACATAAGCGCTCGTTATGTGCACGCCTAGTGCACGCCATGTGCACGCCTGACGACTGGGCGAGCACATGTGCTCGTTACAGCCGTGCTCGCTGATCTGAGAGTCGCCATGGGTGGTGGGCGAGCACTATGGGACGCTATGTGCTCGCCCGCCCGTCGGGCGTGCACATAAGTGCTCGCCGGTGTGATCGCCTTCTCTATTATCGGCGATTACACACGGAGCACTGGGCGAGCACATGTGCTCGCCCAAAGTGATTTCCAGGAAAAAAATATACAGGTTCGACAGGGTTTTGACGCCCCGTCGAACCTGTATACCCTGCCAATAAACCACTGCAGGTATCTTCCTAAGGATATATGTATTATAGTAGATCGTAGATTAAGATAACTAGCACTAAAAATTTAAAGGAACACAATATACATGAATTCAGAAATAAACAATCTAATATAAGATCTAAATGTTACAAACAAGTAAACGCCAACAAAGTTCATATAAATTAAAAGATGTTCTAAAGGTTTAAAAGAAAATACAGGTACAAACCACCAAAAAGTTACTTCTTCTTTGATCTAAAAAATTTGGAGACTAAACCCTGCTTTGATTTCTTTTTTTCTTTCTCCTTTTCTTTGAACCTCGCATACATGCGTGCCTCTTCTTCAGGGTCGTTCTCCTCCTCCTCTTCGTGATCGGATTCAATCTCTTCAGGTTGAGATGCACGCCCTTGCGACCTATATTATATATGGAAGATATTTATCTATTAAATGCATTTTGTAGATATAGAAATTTAATTGTATTAATCATTCTATAAGAAGAATACTTACATGTACGCCGTGAACTCCTCTCGGAGCTTCGTCACCTGCTCCACCATCATCGCCATCTGCGACTCCATTGGAACTGAAGATTGGGACGTATGTGGTTGCGTATACGACGGCTGAGAGTATGCAGAATAGGAGTGACGATGTTCCTCCACATAGTATGGAGGAAGACCACCAAGCGTCTGCTTCCTATTCGCCACAACGTCCCTCTCCTCCAAAACCTTATAAGTTTTTCAATTTTTAATATAAAAGTATATATTAGAAAAAATATAGTAAGATAATATTTATCCATATATACCTGATGTAACTGAGTTTCATCTTTTGATCTCTTCTTCATTAGACGACATTTCTTACACGGACACAAGATAGTTCCATCTGAATCCACAATACGGGAACCTTGTGCGTAAGCAAATTGTATGAATTCCTGAACACCTCTTTGAAAAGCATCTGCTATACGCCCATCTACTACACGGTTGTACATCCATTCTCTATTGGTCATATTTATGAACCTGAATTAAATAATCTAAAATGTCAAATCTAAAATATTGAGGATATCTAAACGTATAACATTTTTGAGATAAAAGATGAGAAGAGAAGTGTATTAATTATGTTATCACTTTAGCCCGTCCATAAGGATTCAAATTTACTAAAAGATGATCGTTGTCACAAGTATCTCTATTTCTAACGAAAATTCGGCAGCATAACCCTGCACCTCTCCCGTATACCCCATAAATCATTCGTAATTAATTATCAAAATAATCATATTATTGATTATTTCAATAATAAATATGACTGATTTGGTATACAGAAGAGGAAGAGGTTATGAACCGAATTTCCGTAAGAAATAAAGACACTGTGACACAGATCACCTTTTAGTAAATTTGAATCCTTACAGACCCCCTTAGTCCGGGACCTCCGAACTAAGGAAAGCTAATATAAATGTAATACTTTAAGATCATTTTACGTCATACATTTGTAAGTGCTACAAATGAGACTATAAAATAATCTTAAAATATTTATTCATTTCTATTAGCCGGGCATTTACGTAAATTTGGCTAATTAACGATGGGGATAGGGATAAGTGTGATCCTTATTTAGTGCCTAATACATTGCTTGGGTCACTAAAAGTTAATGGGCACCTGCAAAAAAAATTCGAACCTGCATACATCAAAAACCACGACCATTGGTCTGGGATAAACATCCCAAAGTGAGTCCAATAGTGCTGTGAAAAAATAAAAAAAATATAACACAGTTAGAGGTGATCAAATCCTCTAACGTGTTGCACACGCCACCCGTTGTGCAGGGCCACACACCACCCGGTGTGGAAGGACACACTGTGTGTGAAGAATTTTGTGCGATTTTCTAATAATTACTAAATCATATTTTGGACTTATTATAAACCTATGTATAAGTTAATGTGATATAATTGGTCACATTAACTAAAAGATAATGTGATAATAAATTTATCACAGAATCAAAATTTTTGTTTGTAGTTATAATTTAACATCCATTATATAGTTCTTATTCTCAAAGGCTTTGTATCTCCCGTCACCTCTTTCAATGAACCTACTGTTATGAAACTAGTGTTATGGCACTTCTCTATATTAACATTATCTAATTTTGTTAAACTAGTCTCATGTCAATTCCCAATGAACCTAATGTTGTGAACCTAGTGTTATGAAACTAGTGTTATGGCACTAATGTTATGAACCTAATGTTATGAACCTAATGTCAATTATCAATTCTCTATATTAGCTAATGTTTCTCTCATCCCATCTATATCAACATTCACCTACATTATACCCATCTACATCAACATTCACCTACATTCACCTACATCAATATTTATTCACCTACATCAATACTAGACATATATATACTCAAATCTATCAACAACTACATATTAAACAACTACATTAAGCATAAGCAACAAGATTAACAACTAGTGATATTAAGTTTAACAACAAAACCATCAACAACATCAAAACCCTAATATCTAAAACAAGTATAAAAACGAATGAAATACACAAAAAAGAGAGAAAGGATGATAAGATATACCTAACGAAGGGTGTGTGCGTGATTGAATGGTCAAACGGACCTCTCTCGACGCGGCAATGTCACCACACAAATCGCCGGAGGAGAGGAATGGAGGAAGAAATCGCGCAGGAATGAAGAAAGGGGGCACCCGACGTTCTGTTTACGGGCGCGGGCGAGCACACTTATGTGCTCGCCCAGTGCTCTTTAGGTGCTCGCCACGAAAAGTGACACGCGCCTATTCCGTCGCGCCTCGATTTTCAACTGGGCGAGCACATGTGCTATTAAAGAGCTCGCCCGTCTACAAAAGTATAAACGCGCCTCCAGATTCAAACGGGCGATCACTTGGGCGAGCACATGTGCAACCTACGTGCTCGCTCGGCCCTGGGCGAGCACATGCGCTCGCCCCGTGCACCCTATTGTGTGCACGCCAATTGCGCTTTTTTTTGTAGTGATCATTGGGAGTTGGTATCGATCATACACTTTCCAAAAGTGTATATCATACCTAGGTCTTGATCATATACTAAAAGTATATATCAAACCTACAAATTCAGTCAAGCTTCCAAAGCGAGACGACCATGCGCATGGAATTTGATTCTTCCCGATATGTCATGAGTGAGCTCATGTCTTCCGGTTCAGTATCTGAACCTGTATGATTCCTTTGAGAGATCGTATTACTCATATGCCCTTATATACACACCAGCGCGCCGGTGTATAGACCTTGATTAGGTCATCAACCTATTGGTCTGTCAAATGTACATACTTAGACATATAGCAACACATCTGTCTCCGGTCAGAGGATGCGTGCCTATATCATGACAGCATACGATATAGGACTTTGGTTATCTCGATCTCGTTAAGTCAACTCTTTGACCTAACTAATCTGACACCTCCGAATCCCTATTCCTATGCAGAGGACCTGCATCAAGAGGTCGGTCAGATATCAGCCTAAAGAGATAAGGATTGCCATCTCCTACTCAGGCTGGAGATCATCTCTTAACAATCATTTGATGGTGCTTGATGAGTCCTCAATCTAACTCTTTAGATATTCATCCAAGCACCAGCCTCTATGATTCAATAGTTGAATCAACAGCTGTATGATCATCAAGATGGCCATGGTACATAACCCTAATTGTACTAAGGGACCTATTATACAAATTATTCATTCTTCATTTCATATCAGGGAATGATATTTGCAATAACAATTATTGCATAATGGCTCGACGTGGGCTCGCATTTCCAACAATCTCCCACTAGCCCAAAGAGCCATTAATGGGCTAATCATTTAAACTCACACTCATGTGACAATCATAGGCTATTTTGAAAATAGCTAGGTAAGCTGATCAGTCACTCTGTTCCCGCGAGACTACGCCAAGTCCTTTTACGGCACTTGCATATCCCCAGTAACAGTGCTCGCATCCAATGCGAATGTTGCATCTTATGCAACTAATACTCAATCTTGTTAGTTATAGTGTCCTTGACACTACAGCTTAACAATTATCATAACCAGTATTTCCATAATCCTTATAAGAATATCCTTATTTATGGAGATCTCTATCTCCTAAGGTATCTTTAGTTAAGACCTTTTAGATCACTATCTATAAAGTCTTAAACTTTTGAAGATAAGACTTTGAGATCACTATCTCAAAAAATCTTGTCATCTATGAAGATTTTGTTATTACTGCAACCAAGTGTTTTATTTCCATAGTAGGATTAGTAACAGTTTACTACTCCCACTGCATGGCAGCCATCTGGCTTTTGTACACATTTAGCACACACCTGACTTCACAGAACTGATGCCCAAGGGCAAGTAGTTCTAGCATTCACTTCCTCAACTCTTTGAGGTGCTATCCCTTTAGATAGGTCAGTACCATATCTTAAGGGATGGAAGCCTTTCTTGGAATTTCTATGAATAGAATATGTCCAAGGTGTACTATAAATGTGACAGTCCCAATATCCCCTTCTCTTTGCTTCTGAACAACTTCAGAACTAAGATCTAAGAGGTATCTTTGAAATCATATTTCAAAATATGGAATAGCCAGTCTATAAAACACTCATTATTATCCTTATATCATTCCAAATGATTAGGATATCATCTACATTTAGCACGATGAACACAAAGGCACTCCCACTAAGCTTCACACGGCTCATCAAGATTCTACCTGAAATCATAACAATTATAATTCCATTAAATCTTATGGTCCAACTGCATGAAGCTTATTTGAGTCCATAGATGGATTCCTTAGTTTGCACACCTTGCTTTCCTCAACCATGAAGCCCTGGGGCTACTTCATGTGAATATCCTCAAAGAGGTATTCGTAGAGGAATGCAATATTGACTTACATCTTGAAGATGCAATAGTCAAGTTGTGTAGCTAAGGTTAGCAATATTCTGACGGTTTTAAGCATGGTCACCGAAGAGCAAGTCTCATTGCAAGCAATGTCTTCTCTTCCAGTGTGTAGCTTATGGCTACGAACCGTGCTTTGAAGATCTCTACCTTCTCATCAGGTTCCCTGTCTCTTGAAGATCCATTTACACCTTTACAGGTCTTACCCATATAGGTGGATCCTCGAGGGTCCATATACAACACTTGTATATGAAGTCTACATTAGACTTTTATTGCTATCCATCTATCCATGCTATGATCTTTAGAAGCTTCATCACATGAAGTTCGATCATTGTCAGATTTCTCTAACACATGGAATCCTTCTTCAAACTCATTTGAAGAGGTATTAGTGTTTTCATCTTTAATTGTCCTTTTAGTTTCCAATTTCAGGAGTCTCATTATAAATGAGTTCCTACACTTCATTTTCATCTTGATTCTCAAGAGTCTCAACCTCTAAGAATCACATTCTTAGAGATGAGATACTTTAAGAATCTCAAGGTCATAAAGTAGGTATCCAATACCATCCTTTATTTTCCTAATGAAGCAGCACTCTCAAGTGCTAGATTCCAACATACATGGAACCTGATTAAGGATATACATTGTAGTCTCTACTACACATATATACTTGGAAACTAAGGGATAATTATGCTAAAATTCAACATTGATAAGATCATGTCACACATGATCCAATTGTATCTACCTATAACTCTTTTGAGTTAAGGTGTGTTAGGAGGATTGAGATAGAAATGATATTCATATCTCCATAAGGTATTCTTCGAATTTATCTAGTAGGTACTTGCTACCTAGATTAGATCAAATTCATTTTATCTTCCTTCAAACTTTGGTTCTAAACCAAAATCAATGAAATCTTTGAACATTTCAAAGGTTTCTTAGGTGAAGAGAAGAAATCTCATATCATATAATCATCAATAGATATCACATATCCACAATGTTTACTATGATATAGATGATCCGCATACATCAATATGTATGAGATCCTGAATACCTTGGCATCTTACACCATTCCCGAAGAAGGATGTATTGGACAATATTCATAAGTATGTAAGTTTTGAAATTTTAGACATTCTAAAGTTTCATCTCTTACTATTCTATTGATCAAATCAAAAGACAAATGTCCAAGGCTTGATGCTAGATCATTGTCAAATGATCTTCATCCTCCTATTGATCTTAAGGTTTAATTTCAGTATTCAGAAATGTTAATGAACCATGCATTAATTTTTCTAATTTATGTGGAGTCCACTAGATTTTAGATTACTATCTGAAATATCTTCGTCATAACTCTTTATGATAGTTCTATCTCAGAATTCATGTTTATTTCCAACATTTAGAAACAAACAATGAGTGTATTCTTATATCTAGGTCATAGAGACATTCTCTACGACTAAGGGCTCTCCCACTGAAATTAACAAGTCTATTAATCCGACAGAGATTGTTGCAACAATTGCATCAATATTCATATGGACAACTATAAACCTTTAAGATCAAATTTTCCAGTCTTCTAAAAAATATGCAACCCATTGCAAATGTCATCAGAAGATTGAGATACAATTATTTGACTTTATCTTATTCAATAAGTAAGTCAATATCAATGATTTATGTAGATTATTCTGATGCTCCATCCAAGTCCCTTTCTAAGGATTCTAGACAGACTTGATAGTCATATTATCAACACATCAACTTAGTGCAGTATTGGCATTCATCCAAATCTTTGGATGTCATATGAAAGTCATAGAAATAGGTCAACTCTTTGACTTTCCTTCTTACTTGGGTCCAACCCATGCTTCCACAGCGCCCCCTTTTATCAATGAGCAACCATTGCTTAAGACTAAGGATCTCTTACGTTAAATTCAAAAGAATTCAAAATAAGATTATTTCAACATTTATTTATGCTTCATTAAATTCACACAATATGAATATTATGAAGCTTCATGAATAACTAGAGTATAAACAGTAGAATGATGACACTCATCATCTACATCCATTTAAACTCTTAAAACATTGGTTCAGGTAGGTATTCAAACATTTTGAATACATCATCTCTTATAGAGCTACCATTCTGCATGATGCAGAGAACCTTGTTACTCATGATTAAATGTCAAGAGCACATATGCATGCCATAATATCTTCATTGATTTTATAAGGATTATTTGACAATTGCGATCATCATCGACATGATACTTCCAAAGTACATTTGATGAGATCAAGACTATAGAGACATACAAACCCTAGGGTTGTAGTCCTATTATCTATTTAATTGTCATTCCTCATTATTATGAGGAAACTTGCACATTGCAACCACATACATTATGTGTTCAATTGCAAGTACAATATCTGGATCATTGAGTTCAATCCAAGATATTTCACTGGTTATGATTGAGTATATCATTGAGTGGGTTTTAATGAAGGATTATCTGAAATAAGAAATTTGCATAAATATATAAATATATATATTTTACTTTGATTTAGGAATTTTTATATCAAAGTTGTCTTGCCTTGTCAACACTGAAAGTTCATTCCCTTAATCACTTTCAATGTAAGAGATATACTTACCATTATATCTCAACAAGATCTGGGATCTCCTTCCTTATCTTTGTTACATCCCAATAATATGAGAATCTGCAACTCGGATAAAAAGAAGCGGGAACACATTCCGCTTTGCAAGTCCAACTTGCATTTCCCAATTCGGTCTTTAACACCCGGACCCACCACCCCTAAGGTGATGTTGACCCGTCGTTAATTGAAATAACCGTCAACAGGAATAGTACTCGCTATACGCAATCCAATATCGCCCCAATAATATGAGGATCCGATATTGGGGTCACTACGTATACGGCCTTACTCTTTCGAGAAGCAAAGAGCCCGATCCAGATGCGCTTGCATACAGGAGCTGTCTCTTCGGACAGGCGTCTCCCACATACAATCCCTAGCGACGGAACCCTTCGCCTTGACGGGAGACCGTGGATGTCACTTATGTGATCCTCCACCTCATATTCAAATTTCAATTAATTATCGTGAATCACATTCACATAATTAATTCTTCCAAGGGAATTATTAACTCTAATCATATTAGAGTATTTCAATTGGACATAATCAACTTAATCATATTAAATTAATTATCAATCCAATTCAATCAATCAAACTTGATTATTTTACTTGAATACATATATGGTAATATCTCAAAATATGTATTAATTCGAATTTTAATAATTAGAAAAAATACATCTTAATCCCTCGGACATTATCCCGGCCCTACCCGCTGTCATGGCCAGTACCGACGAGAGTGGGACGGACCACATACGTTGCAACCCGCAACCCCAATGCTCTCCGACTAGGCACCATATCCGCCTCGGGAAAGGATAATGCCAAATTGATTAATTTGTACTTGAGATTATCATCGGTTCTTCAACCGAAATTGTACCATATAGTAATAATCAAAACATGTTTGATTATAAGGAAATTTGCTAGACAAATTCCCAAATCCTATTCAAGCATCAAGTTTGAAAGATTGTGGTTTCCAATTATGATTTAGATCACGTCTTAATCAATTATTGGTTAAGGCAATGTCATTTAAGGGAATCATTATCATCAAATATTTCACAAATATTTATGCACAATTATTCTAGGAAATTAAACAATTTAATTTCACTAAATGATTAAATGACAATCACCAATCAAACATCAAGTTTGATGAATGTGTTTCCAATTAAGATTTAGATCAAATCTAATCAATTAATTGGTTGAGGCCAAGTCAATTATGTAAATAATCATCTTCAAATATTTCACAAATATTTTTCATGATTATTTCACGAAATTAACAATTAATTTCACTAATTGACAATCACTTGGTTCTAGATTAGGACTGTAATTTCAGCAGTGACCCCTTCTTACTAAAATTAACATATCTCAATCATATTAAATCCAAATTAGACAAAATTAATTTTCATAGATTGCTAATTTGATTTAGGACAGAATCCAAGTGATGTTACACGCATTTCGAGGCAAGTATAAACAGTAATTAATATTTTAATCACGTTCAGATCTACAGTTCCCGCAACATTGTATACATGTTCATTAAAACAACCATATCTAGAGCATACGAAATCCGATTTACGTAAACTCAGATCCTATGGTTTCCTTATTTAATGGGGAACAAAATCCAAGTATTAAATTCGTGTTTAAACAATTTAAACAGTGCCGAATTTATTTACTAAACAGATCTGCGAAATCAAATGCGATAAAAACTTTCGCGACCTTAACGAGCCCAAGTCGTCCTCGGTTTTTCGAATCATATTCGAAACCGTCAACCTGGCTCTGATACCACTTGAAGGATATGGAATTATCCTCAAGCGCATCACGGAAGCGTGATCGTCGTATCGGATACGACGAGGAACGACTAGTCGTACTAGTTGTTCGGTGCAGCGGAATTTAAAATTTTTATTCGATGAAACCACATGATACAAGAACCATTCTCAGATCGTTTCATCTATAACCACAACAAGTATAATGCAATACCTCTTGAAGCGTGGTTGATCAAGTCTCTAAAGAAAGAGACCTCCTGTCTCAAGTCCGATCGTCGGCGAGACTGCTTGCGAGCGCGGGGATGAACCGCGTTGTCCTCGCAATCCAAGAAGATGATCCAAGCATGGTTGCTCCTGATCTCGTCGCACGAGATCAAACGTCTCCTTCGTGAGAGGAACTCTCCAAGAAGACGGAGAACCAAAGAACGTCGAAGCGGCGGCGCGGTGGCGAAGGCGACGACGGTTCTCTCCTCTAGGGCATGGTGGACGGCCACCAACAAGAGAGGGAGAGAGGGCTGGCGTGTATGAGGAAATGAGGGAGAGAGAGAGCTCCAATATTACCAGTAATTAGAGAGCATAGTATGCCTCTCTATTTATAGGGTTTTGGGATCCATGGATCTCAATCCATGGGACACACAAAATCAATGGATGAGATTTATTTGTGTCAATCCAATGGCCAAGATTGTTGTTGTCAAAAGCAACAAATTTAGGTCAAAATATATTTGACAAAATAAAATATAATTTATTCCTAAATCAACCAAACAAATAAGGAGAGAATACACATGGAGATCAAATCTCCATGTGCAATTAAGAGGGGACGGCCACCCATTCCATATAGGAATTGGGTGCCGCCCACTTGTTTCCCAATGGAGAGCAATCTCATGGATTTCCATGAGATTGCATATCTCCTTGGATTTCTCTCCTATTAATTTGCAACAAATTTATTGGGTTTTATTCTTCAAAAATAATTCACAATTATCTTTGAGAATATTGCATTCTTGCCATGGAAAAAATTGTGAATCATATTCACAACCCAAAACAACATATAATTCATATTGTTAATTAATTACACATTGTGTATCCAATACACATAATAATTAATCAACACATATAAATTATAATTAGCTCTCTCTAATACATTATAAATCACATTTATAATATATTATGAATAATTGGATATTTCTATCCACATTATTCTTATCCACATTAATTAAATCATATTTAATTAAATTGGATAATTTCTTCACACATCAAGATGATTAAATCACATTTAATCATTATTTCTTCATTGCTTAGATCTTATGGAATTATTCTTGAACCCTTCAAGAATAATGCAATCTCTCCGCAGATACTTGGAGATAAGGACAGGGTGATTGTATTGTTCCACGTATAGTGACATGGATAATGAGATCGTATCTCAAATCCAGATCGCGGGCCTCCCATAGATGCTTGATTAAATCAAGACCGTAAATCAAATCTTCTCATTGTAACTGAATCATATTCAGATCAATGTCCAACACTTGGACCAAGATCAGATCACTTCTCTACTGAGAGGAGTCACTAAAATCCAGACCCGTTTCATCACTCCCTAGGAATGGAAGCGTCATGGTTATACAATCGTTTATGATCAAATCACCCTCAGGTACTCCCAATACCTGTACATCCTGCATACTGGAAGACTCAGACTAAACCCGAAGTATCGGATCAACTTTATAATGTCTACTTCATGGTTTTATCAGTAAGTTTCTCATTCGATCATTGGGAGTTGGTATCGATCATACACTTTCCAAAAGTGTATATCATACCTAGGTCTTGATCATATACTAAAAGTATATATCAAACCTACAAATTCAGTCAAGCTTCCAAAGCGAGACGACCATGCGCATGGAATTTGATTCTTCCCAATATGTCATGAGTGAGCTCATGTCTTCCGGTTCAGTATCTGAACCTGTATGATTCCTTTGAGAGATCGTATTACTCATATGCCCTTATATACACACCAGCACGCCGGTGTATAGACCTTGATTAGGTCATCAACCTATTGGTCTGCCAAATGTACATACTTAGACATATAGCAACACATCTGTCTCTGGTCAGAGGATGCGTGCCTATATCATGACAGCATACGATATATGACTTTGGTTATCTCGATCTCGTTAAGTCAACTCTTTGACCTAACTAATCTGACACCTCCGAATCCCTATTCCTATGCAGAGGACCTGCATCAAGAGGTCGGTCAGATATCAGCCTAAAGAGATAAGGATTGCCATCTCCTACTCAGGCTGGAGATCATCTCTTAACAATCATTTGACGGTGCTTGATGAGTCCTCAATCTAACTCTTTAGATATTCATCCAAGCACCAGCCTCTATGATTCAATAGTTGAATCAACAGCTGTATGATCATCAAGATGGCCATGGTACATAACCCTAATTGTACTAAGGGACCTATTATACAAATTATTCATTCTTCATTTCAGATCAGGGAATGATATTTGCAATAACAATTATTGCATAATGGCTCGCCGTGGGCTCGCATTTCCAACATATATATGTAAGTACGGGTCATTTCTGGCTACATGATTACTTAAGGACGGAGACTTACACAATGTCCTCTAAACCACCCACTCTGCTATGGAAATACAAACCATTTACTTGTGATCCTCACTAGAGAATAACTAATCATTTTTGTTAAAATTGGTAGTCTGAAGAAAGTCCAAGCGTGGCTCTATCCTAGTGTCCGATTACTCAACTCTCAGCAGGTAAAATCCGATGAGAGGGTTACTCTCTCCAAAACAAAATTTTGTTGTTAAGTCTGATTTTAGGTCAAATTTTCTTTAGCAATCCCGACTTTATTGGTTATCTCTTGTTATGTCTTTTTTTTGAATAAAACAACGTCTAACAAATTTTTCGATTTCCTTTTTATTTCAAGTCCAATAAAGTAGGGTGGGGGGGAAGATGATGCGTGATGAAAACTCAGTGATGTATGAAGAGTTAAAAAATGTGTATGTTACTCCAACAGTCTACATACAGAATAATCCACATATAATTAAAAGATAGAATTTAAACTAATCTAAAATATGTACGAGGAAATCGCCCTAAGACAAGAGATTCTATTAGTGAGAAGAACTGATGCTAATTAATCGAAAGAGAGACATGAGTCTGTTCTTGGAGGTCGCTCGGTTCCACAACAACAGGTTCTACTAGCGTTGTATGCGACGTCTCAGGGCGCGTTGTCTCTAATTCAATTAAATTAGCTTATTTTTGGACCGACGTTCGACGAAACAAACCACAAATAAATGTCCAAGTGACTCAAAGAGAATCCAAGGGTCTAAGTTATCACAAATATTTTTACAAAAATAAAACTATAATAAATCTATCCTATATAATTGACTCATGCTCCTTCTGTTCCTCCTTTGGCGTCGAACCCTCCAAAGCTAACTAATTTGTGCTTCAGTAGTTCCTCGCATAAAAAGCAAAACAGAGGAAGGTCAGAAACAATTATAAAACATAGAAGAAAAAATGAGCAAATATAAATTTTAACTACTTAACCGTGCTCCCCGGCAACAACACCATTCCAGTGAGGGAAAAATCCGATTCTAGTTAAATAATTAATTACGTGTTGTTGTAACTCAAATTTGATTCACAATCAACGAGAAAATTATTCAAACCACTAATAAATCAAGCAGTGAAAATGAGTAGTTTTGCTACTTTTATTAACCTTGTATATCGGTCATGGCTAAGCTCAAGGAGCACAAGCAAAAACCAAGTAGACGATTCAAAAATCAAAGGATTTTTATTTGTCTTTTTAGTTGTTTTTAATTTTTCAAAATTTTTCTTTTTAAATAAGGCAATAAGACAAAAATGCACGAGTCCTCTTTTTGTATTTTTCAAATATGTCAGAAATAATAAAAAATAAAGTAAAACTATTTTTAGGTTTTATATATTCTATAGTATTTTTTTGGAATTTTGGGGAATTTTCCGATGTTTTTGTAATTTTCTAAAAATCAAATAGTGACAAAACAAGCAAACAATGCATAACCAAGGTATTTTTCAATTTTAAAATAGATAAAATGTCAAAACACATGTAAGTGAATTTTATAAAAAAAACTATGAAGAAATATCTACAAACATGCACTTAAAATGTATTTTTTGGTTTTTTATTGATTTTATATTATTTTTATGACTAATCAAGTATTTTGCAAAATTCTAATTGTTTATAAGGTATTCTCAAACAAAATTTATATAGAAGCTAAAAGATGATAAAAGACAACTACCAAAATTTTTATGGAAATTTTGAAGGCTTTTTTGAATTTTTATGAATTTTATGTGATAAACATGGGACTTTTCTACTGGTTTCGAATATTTAATAATAGAAAATAAAATACTTGTATAAAATACATGGGTATATTATACATGCATATAATATTTTATAGTATATATGAATTAATTTATTTTTTATAAAAATAATTAAAAATCACAGAAAAATCCTTGAAAATAATAAACATTTTTCATTTTTTTTGATTTTTTCATTTTTTCATTTAAATTCATTTATTATTTTTAATTTATTTATCTCTATCTTTCTCTACTATTTTGTCATGTAGTCTATTTTGTCCTATTATAGCCCACATCTGATTGGTCCAATGGGGATTGTTGACCCCAGTCAACTGGTCCCCTCGGACCCCTTCCGTGCCAAATCAGGTTTTTGGCCGACTTTCTCCAAATTTTCTAGACCCGACCTGACCTCTTCTTCGCCCAAACCTCTGCTCCGATTCGAGATGGCAGATCCCTGACCCTCGCCTGATGATCCCTTGATCAATCCGCACCTCGGTTCACGGGCACCATCCCCATATTCCCGGACCCTCGCGTGTATATAACCTGCATGGCCCCCTCCTTTCCAGCACCTTTTGGCTGAATCACTTCTTCCATTGCACCTGTCCACCTTTCACAGAGTGACAACAAGAGATAGGACGAGGGGAGCGTGTAGTGCGTGTAAACCCTAGGTCCAGTGAGCTTTTCCTCCGCTCCGCCGCAAAGAGCCCCAGCATTTGGCTGCGATGACCATCGAGGCCAAGACCCCCGTGGATTGTCGTCCACACTCCCAGACATACTCCTCCACCTCCAGGTACCTCATTTCCCGCTTATTTCCCATCGATTCGATCTTTTACCAGCGAAACAGAGCATCTCCGATCACCATACCCATCTCATCATTCAGCCGCTCCCTGTCTGTCGTACACCCCATCTCCGACATCCTATCGTTTCTACGATCACAACACAACCTTCCATAGGGGCTTCAACCATTAGATTGGAGCTCCTCCCCACAGGTCGATTCCTTCGCACGCGCGACCTCTTCATTCACCACCATCTTCTATTATGAGGGCTCTAACCCATGCCGGAGCTACACTCCGAACTAGAACTGTCTTCCTGTAGGGATTAGACGCATGCAGACCTCATCTGAAGGCCTAGAGAGGTTGGGAGAGCTACTAAACAACTGTGAACCTCATGGATCCCTCCCCAGGTCTAGGACCCATCAGAGCCCCTCCTACAGCTGCAGAATGAGCTCCCCTTTCTATTCCACATCTCTGCAGCCCGAGCGAGCACCGGAGGTACACGCCATCGACACCAGAAACTCGCTGGAGGTGAGTTCTTCCCGACCGCCTCTTCGCCGTCCGATCAAGGATCTCTTCTAGGTCTAATCGTCACCATCGAATCTCGAGGGACCAGGGCCGTCAGATCTATCTGAGGATCCTCCAGTAGCCGTCCATCACCAAAGTGTTACCCACCAATCTTGCCCGTCCATTCATCAAGTGGAGCGCTCTCAACCGTTGGATCGAGATTTAGTAAAAGGTAACTTATACTTAGGCCCTTCTCTATTTTATATTTACTTTCTGGTGCTATAAATATGTGTTTGTTTCATTTTGGACATTTTGCAACTAGACCCTCATATTTTCATTATTTGCATTTTAGTCCAATATGTTTGAACTCACGTGTGGCGTCAGATGCTCTTCTGGTTTATTTTCATTTGCTTCCCTGTAATCATGAATGTTATGTTTGGAATGAGAATTTTTTAGTATTTGCATTTATGCTCCTCTAAGCTTGTCTCACGTGTAGTACACGAGGTTGTTTGGATAATTAACAGATCAGGCCCCTTTACTTTCTATTATGTTATTATTTGGCCTGTAACTTTTGTATAATTGCAATTAGGACCTTGCTTGCTGTGTGTGTTGTTTTTAATCAAATAATTACTAAATCAACTCCAAAAATTCCATAAAAGTTACAATTAGCTCCTGCTAACATGTAATATTTTTTTAATTTTTGTGACTTAATTTAGTTTTATTTGATATTTTCTAAAAAACAAAAACAACTAAAAATTGTTCTATTTATTTTCTAAAATACATAAAAATTTGAAAAATTGTCTAAAAAATTTCATAAAACTTTGTCTGTTTTGTTTTCATATGCTCTTTCTTCAGCAGTAATCTTACATAAAAATTCCTTGTAAAACCCCTAAAAATTGCAAAAAAACTTAAAACTCATACAAATCATTAAAAACTCTAAAAAATCAAAACAAAATAGGATTTCAGTTGCTGTAGTTAGATATTTTTATTGACTTCCTCATTAAATTGCTTCCATAACACTAGGGCATTTTAAATATTTTTAACTTGCAATATTATCCTGGTTGTGCACTGTTTGCCCTGTTTTCCCTTCTTTCATTTCTAGAAAATCATTTTAAAAATTGGAAAAATCCCCTAAAATCACCAAAAACATATGAAAATATTACAAAGTAAAAATACTTTTATTTTCTATTTTTGGGTATTTTTAGTCTTATAAAAATTGTTAAAACTTGTTTTTATCTTGCAACTTTGTGTAGGGGATGACCAAGTTGCCTATTCCACTTATCATCAATGATATCAATATACGGCTTCTAGTCAATGGTAGTGTTATTAAACTCAAGTTTGATAGCTTCCCTTGCTCTTTTCATTGCATCATAAATATATCCCATTAGAAACTTCTCATTACTATCACAAGGCACCAAACCCTCACCACTGGTTCATCTTTACCAACAACCATTGCACATGAACCCCATAATTATTTGTTCAAAATTATCTCATATAATTTTACCCCATAGTTCGCGAGATTTTTTGCTCAAGCCCTTCTCTATATGCAACCATAGAAACCAAGATTTATTTAGTCTGAAGAAGACTCTGCATAGTTAAAAAATTTCTTGCAAATCTGGTTGCAATGGGATGAGTAATCTCAAAGTTGCAAAATTTCTGCATCAATTGAAGAACAAAATTTTTATTGTAAATAAACTTTGTAATCTTTCGTGATTCTTTAATGATGTACTTCATTCTTTGAACTTGATTGAACTTTTCTAAAATCAAATCGAGATAATGAGATGTACATGGACTACAAAAAATATTACCATAATACATTGTGATCATCTTTCCTGTAGCATTATAGTTTGCAGCACTGTCTGTGATAAAAGCGAATTATATTTTCAGGTCCAACATACTCTGCACAATCTTTGGAGAGTTCAAACAACAAGTCATCTGCTTTGAATGCCTTGAGGCATCAACTGATTAGAAAAATAGTGCCAGTAGATGAGTAGGCAAGAAAGTTTATTAATGTACATTATTTTCAATCCTTTCATCCATCATCCATGACTGTATAACCATTCATTTTTCAAATCTTCCTATATGTATCAACATGTTCCTTCACTTTCACCATTGTTTTCTTCATAAAAATCTCACGTCCTGCATATGCAGAATGTGCTTTATAACCATGTCCAACGGAGGCGATACCATCAATCATCTTCTGAAAACTAGGAATGCTAATGGCATGAAAAGGAATGTCAGCATCATACATCCAATCCGAGATAAGTAAATCCACCTCTTCAAATTCGTCCTTCCTTTGCATGTTGGACTTGATTCCAGGTTAACTACAAAATGTGGTTCCAGACGAGAAGAAAGATTTCAACTTCTTAGACGTGGAATCCTCATTTGTGGGACTTTGTTGAAAATTTCTTAATTCTATAGGACATGTATCATTCATTTTTACACTATAGGATTTGTTGGATGATCTGACTGAAGCATTGTTACTCTTTTTTGTTTTAAATTCAGTCAAATTCTCCTGCATCAAAACTTGAATGTGATTGGTAACTTTTTTACATCCTGCACTTCTCCTTTTTTTACCAAGTGCTCTTTCACTCGATGGATCCCTCCTCCCTAAAAAACCTTCAAACAAAAAACATATTTTTTTATCCATATACTGTCAAAGTGACATATTGCCATGCAATGTCACTTTTTTACGTAACACTTGTTATGATTACATCTTCTGGCACAACTTCAACAATAATATTCAGTAAATCAAGATGCACATTTTGATCATCTTCCATCTAAAAAATATTCTATAGGTTATGATCAATACAATATATACAATAATGTAGAAACTTAGATTTGCGAATATATTAGGGCATCCAAAAAAATATATAGACGAGTGGATAAATGAATAACTTTACCGATTTTATATTCAGAATATTACCCATTTCAGCTTAATTTGCTCCTTTTCTGTTTTTGATTAGTGTAAGATTGTTGGGATCTTCAGTATATAGTTACCCAATTTCTAATCCATCATGACCTGTAAGAACATGCTACAGTTATGTGTTCCTGAGCAATCTGGTCATGTAGTGATGAATTAAATATGTAACAAATTTACTTCAAATAATATGAAATTTACCCAATTCTAAAGGTGCAATATTTGCTCAAGTTTTACTCAATAAATAAAATCAAACGCACAAATTTGAAGGCATGAAATGATTCAACGAAATGTGTTTAAAGAATAAGGGAAAATTCTGAGAATGGAAAGGATGTTCTCACAGATCTTGAGAGATGCTCATACCATGGTAATGGTGGTGCTGGCAGTGATAGAGGAGATGGCAACGACAACTGGAGTTTATGGCAGTGGCAACAAAGTTGTTGACAATGTCACGATGATGATCATAGGTGATGATGACACGACTGACTATGAGATGTGAGATGATGGAGGCGATGATTGGAGGAAATGGTGACATCTTTAAGTGTCCGATGTGAGAGGAGGAACTGGTAATCAAGAGGGATATGGATTTTAGAGTTGAGATGGTGGGGTCGACGAGTTCGATTAGAAAAAGGGGTTAGAAATGTATAATAATTATTTTTTAAATTTTATGTGAATTTGAAACCATCAAATCGGTTTGACAAATTAAATGATTCGGACCAACAATCAAACTCAGTTTCTTTTTTATTATTTTTTAAAAAAATTCATAGAACTGACCAATTCGAGGTCGGTTCCTGGTTGAACCTGTCCAACCGGCCAGTCCAACCTGGTTTTGTTTACCTTGTTTTTACTACGGCACATACTTTTTTAAAATATATTTCATTATGCTACAATATAATTGACATGCGACAATGAAATTTTGAATATTCATTGTCATATTATTCGTTATAAATTATCTTATATTCTTTGTTGCTAAAGGTTTAGAATATTATTCATTGCCTTTTTCATTAAAAAGTTTCTAATAATGGTCTGATCCGAAGAAACTATCAGCAAATAACAATTGATATATGATTTATTGTTACATCACTATAATAATAAAAATGATATTCATTTGCAAGTTTAATTAGAAAATGAAACTGTGAATAATATTCATTGTTAAACATTAAGCTAATTATAAGATATGACAATAGATTCTTTTGTTGTATAGGTCATGTTATTGTATTATTACTCTCTCTCTTGTCGTAAAATTAATTTCGGGACACTAAAACACGAGTTTATAGTGACATATTTTAAAATCAACCACTATATATTAGTTGTTTGATATATAATAGCAATAAAGGTTTTTGGTTGGAAAATATACTTTTAGAAATAATATTAATGACGAATGGCATATCTATTTCACATGTCACTAGAGACAACTCATATAGCACATATATGTTTTCTCTTTTATATATTTGATAATAGAAAACAATTGATATGCGTTCAACTTCCGCTATTTATAACATCCAGATTTGCCATTCATCGCTAGTTTCATGTATAAAAAAGTTAATTTGACCGTAATAGTTGGTATTTCTTATCATATATTTAGCAAAGCACCATACAGTAAATATTTCAAAATAATTGTGAGTGTTTACAAACAAGTTTTGGTGTGATGTGAATTTGGATAAAATATTCCTTATAATAAATTAACATTTTCAACCGTGCAAAGAAAGGATAAATAGTAGTTATATTCATGTAAGTATTATGTCTATCTTTAATAGAAGAGATCATATTTTCTGTTCATTTAATATGATTGTGTGATTTTTAATATATATTACAAAAAAGGACACTAATCTTACATAAATTCCTAACCATGGGCCTCATCTTTCAAATGTAACATAAATGTGTTTGATGTCATTATTTATCTCAAATATAGGCCTGTGCAAGCTTCCATGATCCTTTTATGTCAACGTTAAATAATAAATTTAAAAGTTCATGACTCTCTTGTTAAATGTGAAAGATGATACCTTAAGTGGGAACTAACACATAATTGAGTTCTTTTTTGAAAGATGATATCCCTAATTAAGAATTGACACGTAATTGAGGTTCTATTTTTAATTTACCCGAATCTATCTTTAACCGATGAAGTCATATTATGAAGATTATGTCAGAAATTCGGTGAACTCCTATTCGCAGATTACCACCAGAATCTTCCAACACACAATGCTCTGTTCAGACTCCCATCAAAGCTTTCAAGAACTACATTCATCCGAGTTAGAGAATGAATGGGACAAGCTTCGATCGTGAGAGCTTCCTCCCATTCTACGCTAGGTCTAGAACATTCCGATTAATCATTTTTCACAGTTCGGGTCAAATTGACATAATTTTGGTTCAACTACCGGTCTGATCGATTATTTGCAATCTGATTTAACCTGGTTCAATCGAAATTCAACGATTTAACTGTAATTCAAATTTAAGTTTATATTAAAATAATAATAGCTATGATGAGTGCTGAATTCGTGACCCCTTATAACCCATTATAGAGTACTAGAGAACTACTTTTGAAAGGATTGTATAAAAAAATATAATTAAGTTATAATTAGGATAGAGTATTTAATTCAAATATGATTTATATGTATATGAATAATATCTAATGGTGCATATTCAAGAAAATATTTTATGTATAAAACAAGATATTTTAATTGTTTGTTTATTTTATATTTATTTCAAGTATGTTTGAGTGTATTTGTATATGTTCTAGTCCAACCGGTTTAGTTACATGGCTAAATCATTTTTCCTTATCGATTTGGTTTAATCTGATTTTAAAAAATAATAGTATAATCATCAAACTAAATCGATTTGATTTCATTCACGAAACCGATCCAACCTTTTTTTGTTGGAATTTCCTTTTTTTTGTTTCAAAAACCTTGACACGCCCTGTTACTTCTTACGTCTTTGGATATGGTCAATTACACAATCAACCTCGGGTTTCGAAGGTAAATCACATCAAGACCCTTCAACTCACGGGGATCGCATTAAAATAGCACTAAAGTTCAGGGAAATTTGTGTCATTAAAATAGAAAAAAATTGTATAAATACTTATGTTAGCATTCTAATGCTCATCCACTGCTGCGTGTTACATTAAAGCACGTAAGAGTAATATTAGTAAAACTATTACAACTATATACATGAAGCTGAGATAGGAGAATGTGTCTATGGACTAAGGAAGCATGCTTCTCTTTCTGGGCAGAAACTCACAAAACATCTTATTCGCTAATATTACCTATGTATATGCATATGTATTCTTCATCGTCATAAATTGTCGGATTGAAGTAATCATTGATACGACATTTCTGTGTTGTTGTAACTGATAAGGAAATGGAAGCATTATCATGTATGAATGGGTTGATCAACACATGAAGGATGGCCGCTACAATTGAAGGTTAGCTAACTAGTTATAGACAATGTTGTTCGATTTCCTTTGGATAATTAACATGTACATGTTAATGACAATTACCTAAACGCTTAGAGCATTGTAGTTGCTTCTAATTGACATCATCAGTTGTTGTTGATTACGCCTGCAACGAAAAAGCAGAGGACTGTGAAGATCTTGGATATACATGAAATCATAAAATTGGCGAGTGGTTTCAATCTTGACAAAAATAGAGGAGGCTCTCCATTGAGGGGGCAGATCGTCTGCTGTAGTATCCCTTGCTCTAACGCAAGGGATGTGTTAGAAGAGGAATGGACGACCTTGATGAAAGGGCTGGGGATAGTCGGCCCCTCATACGGGTCGTCCATTCCTCATCTGATGCATTCTCTGCATTGCTGCAGGGAATGGTACAATAGACAATCCTCTCGCTTCCAAGGATTCATTACTTGAGATACCATTAGGATATGTATGTGTGTGTGCCTGCCAAACTTCTTTTTCAGTGTAACTTGAAAATTTGTCGGTTGTGATTGCACTCAAGAATTCATATATAAAACTAAGGTTCTTGTTTTTTTGGCATATACAGTGAAGACTTGAGTCAGTGAGATATGAAGCATTAATTTGCTACAATCGATCACACATTAAATAACCATATAAATCTTTTTAAAATAGCCAAAGGAACTTGTTTGGAAGCTGGACTTTAAATATTTGATCTTATACTAGGAAACCCAGCCATTTACATAAAAATAATCCAAAAAACAAGAATAAGCTACTTGAGAATAAAAAATTCGTCTAACTTTGGTTGTGATTAGTTTTTTTTGAAAATTCATTTCCTTAAAAGTAATTAAAAGTAATTAAAGATGTCCCTTTCATTCCTTATTGAATTTCACAAGATCAACTTTAATGAATTGTGTTTTTCCAATGTTCTAGTATTCTCCCTAATTAAACGAAAGGATTCTTTGGCTACTAAAAGTAAAAATTAACACTTCAAAACAAGATGGGAAAGAGGGATCGACATTTGCAATTGTACTTCAAATCAATTTCACAAAAGAGAAGAGTTAAGTGTGATCTGAGTAGGGGATGTAAAAAATCGAACCTAACCGAATCTACATTTTTTTAGGTTCGATTTGTTTAATTGATCGAGCCTAAATTTGTGTTCAGGTTCGGTTCATTTATTTTGAACCAAGGTGAATCAAACCTCTATTTAATCGAATCGAATCTAAACTAATATGTAAGTTTAAAATAGTATGATGAGAGAAGAAGTGAAAAAAAGAAATGGAAAGATTTTTGGGTATCTTCATATAATTAGAATATATATTCATTCGATCATTTCCTTTATCTAAGTTTTCATTTTTTTTAAAAAAAGATTAATATGGATTAGTTATAATATAGTTCTATATCCGTTCGCATACGAGATAATGAGTAAGGTAAGATAAGGGATAAATGTAATTTACACTTGTTTTGTCGATTTTAGAGATACGGAAGGGAAAGTACTAGACAAAGACATAGTGGAGGTCGACTATTTATCTTGGGATAGTTTTTACCGAAACAAAGGGTACATGTCTTGTACATATCCACTTATCTTCGGATAAAGCCCACTTAACCCATACAAACCCACTTATGAAATGAAGTCCACTTATCCTAGATAATGATTTGTAAATACGTATATGTGTGAGTGAACATAAACTTGTATTCAGGTTAGCTTAGTTTATTTTCAAACCGAATCTGAATCAAACTTTTAGTGAGTCAAATCTAGCGAATGTCGAATTTGCGAATTTTCTGACAGCCCTAAGTGTGAGTAGTGAAGGATATATTTACGATCTTGCGTGTTTCATTACTTAGAGTTTTGCCCTCCCTATCTGTTGTCGTGTGTGCATGCTTTGATAACTGAAACAATTGATAATCATTTTTTTATCTAACCGTCACTAACTATAGTACCGAGACATATCATTCAAAATAGGTGGGCACGTTTTGGTCTTAGGTGTATTTGGATAAAAATACTTTTTTAGGGATTTTTAACTCACGAACTTTATAAATTTGTAAATTACATTCTCAACCTTTGAAACATCATAATTCCCCCTCGATCCCGTAAACTTGCTAACTCTTACCCAATGTTAATCTATTGAAGTTGGTGGGGATTCTTGATGTAATTTACGGGGTCGATGAAGTAATTATATTGTGCAAAAAATCTTAAAGATAATTTAACAAATTTATAAGATTCGTGAGCATAAAAATCTCTTATTTTTTAAACATAAATTAATGTTTTCCTCGATGCAGCTCAAATGCTACTCTGTTTGCCTGCGGATTCCTATTTGCCGTGATTGCGGGATATCTTACAACACTACCAATATAAACACAAGAACACCGTCACTCTCTCTTCACTCTTTCTTCGGGAACCATCTCAACTACATTTCAAGAATGGGAGGCGCGAGCTTTGATCCTGACGGTCTCCGAGACATCCTCCGCCGCACCGGCGCCGGCATCTGGAACCTCATCGATGCCGCGATATCCATCGCCGAGACCGACCACAGGCCCGAGTCGGAGACGCGGAAGGCGGCGGTGGTCAGGCGACTCAAGGCTTCACGTCGTGTCCATTTCGACATCGCATCATCTATCACTCCAACTGTCAAAGGAGGAGTGGAAGAATCGGCGGTGGAGAGCGACAGCACGTGTGATGGAGTCGATCATCGTGATGATATTCCTGCAATTCAAGAACAACTCCAAGACACCCGCCAGGTTAATACTTTCATCTTCTTGATTAGTTAGGGTTCCAGTGTAGGGTTTTGCCGTGAGTATTAGGTGGTATATAAGAGATGAACGTATCCTGCAGCCTGCGGAGAAGCTCGTGGATTTGCTTTGTCAACTCGACGGCGTCGACGTCACCTTCGGAACCTTACAGGTGTGCCAATCTCCAACTCTGTTTCTGCCTACATCTGTATATATATCTTGAACTCTTAATCCTTCAATGCCCGTGGAGGGAGGATCTTCGAGACTTGCTGGTTTTCATTGGTTTTAGATATATTAGATATATATAGCAGATTGCATAATGAACCTGGTATTTTATAGATAAATCACATCTATGCCCTTCGATACCCGAGGACTTCTTAAAAATAGGGTTAGAAGTCAGGGGATTTTGTGCCATTTGATAGAAAAAGGTCCTGCTCATCAAATCGTTAAATAACGTCTCAACTTACGCCGTAAATCTGTTTCTTAATGAACTGGGGTTATATTCTTATTAAAGCACAGAATATATACCAATAATTGTTATGCTAAATCGCAGAAGTATGTATATAGGAATTTATAGTGAACTGATATTTATCTGTATGTGTACAGGAAACCGGGATCGGTAAAAGCGTGTATGCGTTACAGAAGCATACTTCTCTCGGGGTGCAGATAGTCGCAACTCATCTTGTTAGGTAATATATAACATAAATGGATCCGTTAATATTTATTATTGTAAATCTCGCTTGGTTGAAGTAGTTGATGGTCTAATATGGCTGTGTTGTTTCAATTGATCAGAAAATGGAAGAGGATTGCGAAGGAATGGGTGGATCTCCACATGAACGATGGCCTTGTGGCTGCCGCACTCGAAGGTTAGTTACATGTCAGTTTGTTGCGATCATATATGCTAATAGATATCTACTTTTTAAAGGTAATTTGGAATTCAAAAATTCACTCGATCTGCAGGTGGGAAGAGCATCGATCAATCGACAACTCCGATCGAAAAGGTCAAGGAATCAACGACAATTCAGATCGAAAAGGTCAAGGAAGCAACGATAACTCAGATCGAAAAGGTCAAGGAAGCAAAAGCAAGAGATGATCTTTTGGATCCTCAGAGACTTCTGATTGCAAAGAAGAGGCTTCGTGAGGGCTACGAGGCTGCTAAGAACGGTAAGAACCCTATTACATTGTTGTTTAATTGTACTTAAATGGTCATTATTAACATCGTTATCTAATAGTTGATTGTGATTGTTTGTGTAGCGAAGAAGCAGAGGACCATGAAGATGTTGGACATACATGATATCCCGAAATTGAAGAGCAATTCCACTCTCGAAAAGAATAGAGGAGGCTCCCGAAGGATGCGCTACTTGAGACGCTATTAGGATTATATATATATTTGTCAAGCTTCATAGAAGTTATTCGTTCAGTGTAAATAAATAAATGTTTGGGCATTCATGAATGAAAATAAGATCCTTTTTTGGCATATAGAATGAAGAACCGATCGAGTTGACAAGATAAAAAGGTTAATTTGCAAAAATCGAGCTGGCATCATTTGATCTTATTCTCGAAAGGCTAAACATCTAAATAAAAGATATAAAAACAAGATTAAGAAACTTAAGAATCGAGGAATTGATTCTACTTTAAATTACAGTCATCGTCTTGAAAGTGATTGACGATTTCGCGTTCGTCATTGGTTATTTTCAACATAATCTCTTCCTTCATTTCTCTCTTTATCCTAAAAAAATTCATCTCCACTAGGCATAGTTCAACATTTCATCAAACCAGAATTTCTTGTGATCGACTACCATGAATTGCATTTATCTGATGTGTTAATATCTTTCGTAATTTTTCTATAAAAAAACAATGCTCCATAAGTATGATGGGAAAGAGTGAGAGATAAATAAATTTCCATCAATGGATGTATCAACTATTGTCATTATGCATCGAACAAATTTCATGAAAAAGAAGTGAGTGTGGTGCAAGTAGTGAAAGCGAAGACAAACTATTATAAATACTTGTGTTGTACAATTGTGCATGTTACATTGTCCCAAACTATTGATGTTTGTGTTTCAATGTAAGACATCCTTTCTTGCTTGAATTAAGAAAGTGAGGATCACCCTAGCCATCGGTGAGCAATAAGATCTCTCCAGTGATTCTTTTGTTTCCGTGGAGAAGAATTCTACACATAAAACATCAAACTTTGTGGCTTGTATGTTTCTTTCGTTCTCTTAACAGACAATCGCTTGGATCATATCCAACAAAGCATAGATTTGTACATGTGAAAAATAAATCGCACAAAACATTTACAAGGGGAAAAATCATTTTTCTGCACAGGAAAAAAAGTTCAAAACATATTAAGGTTTCATTTGAAAACTATTATATATATATATATATATATCACAAAGAATAATCTCAAATAAAATGCGCACAATGACCTTCTTGAAAAGAGGGGTAACGGAAGTAATGATTAAATACATAACCACCACATGGATAAAGGGATTATAACACGCAGTTTAAAAATATTAAATCAATCAATCACAAGCCAACAATTAGATTACCTTGGAATAAAAATCTACCCATGGTAAAGTTTAGATACTTTCGACATTTAGCAAGAGATTAAGCATAACCATGATGTGCGCATATCTTATTTTAACACCCTTTTCCTGCAAAAAAACTACCATCCCACTTTATATGGGACGCATGTACGTAACAATTGAACATGCATGGAATCATGTCTTTCAGAGGAAGAAACTCCTGCTGAAAAAGGGTAGAACTTGCAGCAACATACACTTCACTTCCCTCACAATTGAGTGCAAAGCAACTCTAAAACTTCTAATAAAAGTAGACAATTTTGATCATCAGATTTTCCATATTGTATGCAATTCTTTGGTAAAAAAACACAAAAATATAGAACCCTTGCCACCTGATGAATACCCATTCATCACTCTTTATTCTTCTATTTTAGCTACAAAAACCTTTGCAAATACATGTAGATATGTGTAAATACAAATAATTACCAAAAGCATGCATTGTGTAAAAACCTATAATTAGCATGTTTTTGTGCACAAAATAAAAGAATAAAGAGCAAAAAGAAAAAGAGGGAAATATTTAGAATAAATATTGAGCAACCTAACCCAAGGGAGGGCTCAGCATGGGCCTGACCGCATAAAAGCCAAAGTAGAGGGAGATAGGAGCTCATGTGTATATACTTCTGTAAATACATAAAATTATATTTTCCTCACCCAAAAATATGCTTGTACATATTGTGTATATTTTATTAAAAACAAAATAAAAATTTAAAAATCAAAAATTCAAAAATGCCCTTTCACCATGTGTAGACCATCATCCTGTATTTATTTAACCCTATAGATAAATAAAAGTATTTTCTAAACTTTTTGTAAATATTCTATGTTACATATTGTAAATACATAAAATAACAAGAAACAAAACAAAAATCAAATAAAAATTACAAAATGAAAAATACAAAAATACATTGTATAAATACCATGTATATAAATGTATACAATTATTTATTTCACCCTTGTGTATAAATAATTAAAATAAAATAAAAATACCATTTTATTCCATATTTTATGATGTAAATAAATAAAATACAAAATGAGCATAAAAATACATAAAAATAACAAATAAAAAAAATCAAAAATAAAAATCCATATAGTGTACATATACCTATATACATAGCTACCCTATTTTTATTTCCAAAAATTAATTAAAAATCACCAAAAAATAGAAAAAAATAAAAGAAAAACATTTCATGTTTTGAGTTTTCTTTAATTCGGCCTATTTCTACCTTAAAATAAATAAACAAAAATTAAATACACGTGGCAGCTTCTGATTGGTCCACGGGGGATTGTTGACCCCGGTCAACTCCCCCGCGGACTCCTTCCTTTTCTGGAAGATGCGTGCCGCCCCGTCTTCGCCGATTTTTCCACGCATCTCCAGGCTGTCTCCCACGCGAACCCCATGCCCGGATTCTTCGCCGATCATCCCTCATCCTCGCCCGATCTTTCGCCACAAAATCCACGCCTTCCATCGCTGTCTCCACCCAACCCTAATCGCACCTGTCACCATATATATCCCGACCTCCGCCGCCTCCGCGCCTCATCTTTGGATCGCCATCCTTATTCCCGTGACCTCCAGAGCAAAGCCCGAGGTGACAGCTCGCGTTTGACCCTGTTGCAGTGAGGTGAGGGTGTCCCGACCATCGATCCGGCGTTCTTCGCCGCCGCTGCTCCGCCACCAGCGTCGAGCATCGAGCCTCAGGCCTTGACGCCCTTCGAGGCTACGACCAGGAGTTAACAACACCCCCTGCTCTTCCCCAGTCTTCCGCTCCACCCAGGTAGTCGATTAGCTCTTCCATTTCTTCCAATTTCCGATTTCGCCCAATTCGTATCTCCGACGTATTTCCCTGATTCCGGCCATCTCGGTAATATCTCGACCATCCGAACCGACCATCATCTTCGCCATTCCCTCACGCACCTTCTACGCCCTTTCACTCAACCCAGATCGCACAGGATCTGGGAGTCGAGCTCCACCGTCTCCGCCTCGCCGGAGCTCGTTCGCCACACCGCACAGACCACCTTCACCCCGCTTTCTTGGGTCGAGGCACTTTGCCCTCGACCCGCGAAGCGTTCTGGCTGTTTTGCAGGTTCAAAGAGAGGTGCCTGAGCCTCTCTTCACTTGAGACCGGAGCTTCGCGCCGCCAGGCCTCGCCGGAGCCCCTCCAGGGCTTGGCTGGGGCATCGGCCACTACCAGCAGCTGCGGGACAGTCCAGCGGAGCTTCTCCGATCATGTGCAGCAGCTGAGGAGGGGTGTAGCGCACGCAGGAGGCCGGCGAAGTTCGCCGGCGACGAGTTCTTGCACCATCCTCCAGAGCCGTCCGATGAAGCCCTCGCTCCAGTTCTGATCGTGTCCGTCCATTCTTCGATGAGCAGCGACCGTCGATTCATCTGAGGAGTTCATCCGGACCATTGATAGCAGAGGAGAGAGACCCGGAGTCCAGCGACGTTAGATCAGCCACGTGGTCTCACCTCGACCGTCGATCGAGCCCAGGAAGAGAAGAGAGAAAGAGCGCCGCCCATCCCAACCGTCCGATCAACACGTGGCGCACATCCGACCGTCGGCGAATAAAGGGGTAAATATCGTAGGGCCCCCTCTTAGTTTTTCATTTCCTTTTTAGTCCTGTAAATATTTTTAGAAACTTTTTCACGTAGGGTTATTTGCAATCTGGACCTTGTGCTTTATTTTAATTGCATGTATGCCCCTGTGTGTGAGTGACCACGTGCTTCGTCACGTGTGTATCTGGGCATTTTACACATCTTGTCCTGTAGATCTGGATGGTTAATGAATGAATGAATATTTTTAAGTAATTGCAATTATACCCCTGTGAGCATTGTTTATGCGCATGTGCGTTATTTAGTGGGTTTTTTGCAACTTCGTCCCTGGGCTTTTGATACGAGTTATCAAAAGGCCCTTGGACTTAGTTTTTCTTGCAATTTGGTCCCTGTGTGCCCCAGCCACGCGCGACGCGCGTGACTTGCTGGGCATTTTGCACCAGCGACCCCAGGTCTTCGGGTATTTGCACATTGGTCCTTGTGCATAGTGCCCCCTTGTTATTTTTGAATAAAATATCAAACGACCTCCAAATCCAATGAGATTTTGACACATGGCTCCTTCCATGGTGTAGGAATTTCTGTGATTTTTGAGGACATTTTTTATTTCATTTGCTATTTTTAAAAAATTCAAAAACCCCTATTTTTGCCACTGTTTGACTTTAAAAATACCAAAAAAAATATAAAATCACCCCCAAAAATTCTAAAAAAATTAGGACCTGTAGTTTGCTTGTTGTGTGATTTTCCAGGCCATTTTGGCTATTTTTCATCACTTAAAAACCTTAAAAATTGAAAAAACCCCTAAAAACCCATAAAAATTATAAAATTAAATTAAAAATCCAAAAATAATAATTAGGGTGCCTAAATTTTCCTTATTCTTCATAGTTTACAGGAAAATTACCTCCAGGGTTGATTGAAACTCTTAAATATTTTATTTTTGAGTTTCTAACCTTGCTGGACAGTACCTCTTCTTTGTTGCATTGTTTGATTTTTAGTAAATAATTTACCCATTAGAAAAATTCCAAAAATTCACCAAAAACAGTAAAAAACTTAAAAAAACCTAAAAACCAATTTTCTGGAATTTTTGTTTGATTTTTGGTGTGTTTAATAAATTGTGGAAGTTGCCTTGTTTTTCCTTTCTTTCATTTTCTCATCATTTAAAAAAAATCTAAAAAAATATAAAAACAAATAAAAACCACTAAAAAAGATTCCCTCGGATTTCTGACTACATCGTAGGCTATTTAGCCAATCTGTGCTCCTTGTGTTCGACCCTGGGAGCTATACCAGGTTAATCCTATAGCTAGATCGCTCTATTTTGTGCTTGCTTGTTTTTATCTGATTTGAGTGATTGATTTCTTCTTGATTGACTTAGTCTACTTGATCGAGGTCGCAACGACCAGTTTTAGACCTTTTACCCCGATCGCTTAGGCGTGTCATCAGAATGGCGCCGTTGCCGGGGAGCACGGCTTTGTAGTCATTTTTCCATATTGTCTCTCTCTATATTATTATTGTTTTCTGACCTTCTCTCTTTGATTTTTGTGCGAGGTACTGCTTGGACGACTTGGAGCTTACTATTTAGAGGACCCGCGCAGGAGGAAGAGAGAGAGGAGAAGAAATTTTCTATTTAGAGAGAGAGAGAGAACAATATTTGTTGTAATAACTTAGACTTTGAACTGTGGACATTTGTAACTTAGCGGGTCTGTTTCGCCGAGCACCGGTATGCTCGGGGGACCCATTTGGATTTTCGCGGCTTTTTCTACGGTTTTTATAGCTAGCTGCCTTTTTCGGTGTTTACGCGGTTTTTCTCGAGCCCCTAGATTTAGGAATTTCTCTTGCTTGTGACGTAAATTTCTAAGGCCCAACACCTAATAGAATATCTGTTCCTATAGAACGTAATTGGACCTTAATAAAATTCACTGAAAAAGTTAGTTTAATTGGATTTGAGACCACGTGCCGTGAGGAGTCACATACAGCGCTGGCAGGACCCGTTGTGGCGGGCACCGAGTGACTCCCAAGATCGGACTCCGGACTCGATTCGGTTAGCTAACTATTGTTCTTCACGATCAATAGAAGTTGCTCATCTAGGACTCGGTTTTTCCCGTTGCATCATTTAGGTAGTTTTATTTCTGTCTTTAAATTCTGCGCGGATCACTTGCATGTAGAGTGCTGGAGACAAGGTACGTATTTCTTTCTCTGCATGCATCATTGATTTCTTCGCGCATCGGTTTTTTTCGTCTTCTCCCTCTGTTTTTGGCTTAATCATCAGGAGAATCGGAAAAACCGTTAGGCCGCTTGTATTTATTTTGAAAAAAAAAAATTAAAAAGAAAAACAAAAAAAAATTGGGACTGGATAACATTATTGACCCTAAAAGACACTCACATTAAAAATTTGTCTTGGGGAGAGCAACCCCCTCCTTGTATGGTTTGGATGCGCGAGAGAGTGACCCGCACCCTAGGTAGAACCCTACGGTGTTATTTCTAGCTGACTACCGACTCTTCCGTGCGGGCCAGTCGGTTGGAGTAACATCGGGTATCCTAACAGGTCACGTAAGCGCTCTGATATCTTGCATGTTCACCAAATAAAATTGACAAGATAAATTGACCGATCTTTCACGGTCTTCAGATTGTGTTGCGTTGGTGAACCGGGGGTTTGCTTTGCGATCATATTTTCTCCAGATCCCATCCGCCCAACTCGCCAGATCAAGATGATGGGTAGACGATCTCTTAGGCAGCCTCTGGCTGCACCGCTTTCAAGCGCGTCTACTCCATCATCTAGGTTGGCCCGTGAGAGTCGAGACCAGCTCTCCGGGCCCGAGTTCGATTCCACCCTGTTCCCCCTCGATCCCCTTTCTTCTGCTACTGAGAGACATGAGCCCGAGGAAAGACGAATTAATTTGACAGAACCTGAGTTGGGCTCATCTGATTTTGCAGACGTCCCTATGGCCGGAGCCGGTAGTTCAGACGATCGCCAGCCCGAACATTTTGTCTTAGACCAGGGAGCGATTAACTCCACCCTGATCGCGTCATTAGAGACAGTTCAGCAACAGTTACGCGATCAGGGGGCATTCATGATAGAGATGAGGAGGGAGTTGGAGCGGCTCCGAGCAGAGCGAGACGAGCCGAGCGAGCCGGAGGACATTCCTGACGCTGATGCAGAGGCAGCAGCCGCAGCAGCAGCCGCAGCAGCAGCTGCCGCAGCAGCGGCAGCCGCCGCCGCAGCAAGACCGATGCGGGAGCTACACAACCCCGGATCTACACTGATGCACCAGTGGGTGGTGATACCTGCTATCGTGGGGGATTTCAAGTTCCCTCCGAACACCCTGCAGATGCTTCCTCATTTTCACGGACTCGCCACTGAGGAACCCCACCTCCATCTCCAGGAGTTTTTGATGATCTGTAGCACTGTCCACGACCGTCGTGTGGACCAAGATACGATTCGGATGATGGCCTTCCCTTTTTCACTGGCAGATAGAGCAGCCGCCTGGCTGAAGCATCTAGGGAAGTTTGTTTATACCTGGGAGCAGCTCCGCACCGAGTACTTGAACAAGTACTATCCACTCGGGCAGACGAATGCAGCAAGGGCCCTGATCAACAACTTCTCCATGCTCCCTAACGAGCAATTTCACGAGGCATGGGAGAGGTTCAGAGAGCTTCTGGATAGATGCCCACACCACGACATTTCGAAGCCGAACCTAGTTCAGAGCTTCTTTAGTGGGCTGACGCCAGAGCTTCAGGGACTGGTGAATGCTTCTTGCGGCGGGTCCTACTTTGCCAAGGACCACAACCAAGTCTGGGCCATCTATGAGGAGATGTCCGAAAATTACATGGTGATGTCCCAGACTCGGTTGTACACACAGAGAGTTCAGCCGCCAGGACCCGTGCAGTACCAGCGGATAGCACGGGTTGATGCAGGTCCATCCAGTTCGTCCACGGTTGCAGCCGCACAGGCAGAGTCGGCCGCTGCGGACATGGGGATTATCAGCGAGAAGTTGGACCGCATGGAAATAATAGAGAAGAAGCAGTGCCAGGGCATAACTCAGATGGAGCAGATGGCACAAACTCTGAGCGACGTGAAGACCCATCTCTTGTGCCTTCAAGAGGCACAGACGGCTTCTCAGCCCCGTCTTCAGTCGCGAGGCGATTCCGGTGGAAGCCGCAGCTCGTCCCAGCGCTCCAGCTCCTTGCAGCAGCCTAGACAAGTTCACCTTGTGCAGGCGGAGCCATACCAGCAGCAGCAGCCCTCTTACCAGTCACCACCATCTCCCGACTTACAGATGGTGGTATATCAGCCGGATCAGCCTCTGGATGTACTCCCACCAGCCCCTTACGATGCGGAACCGTTGATGGATGTCAACGGGATTTGGTATGACCGCCCTCAACCTGGAATCTGAAGAGATCATCCCGGATTCAGGTGGGGGAATGGGGGTAACCAGTCCCAACAGCAGCCAGCCGGTCAGGGAGGGCAGTACTCCCAGCAGAGAGATCACCAGCAGCCCCCAGCACACCAGCCACACCAGCCATCATCCTTCGTACCTCGTCCCTACCAGCAGCAGGGACAGAATTGGAGACGTGAGCAGCAGGCTCACCAGCAGCAGCATCCTTCCTCTTACCCCTCTCAGCCGCAGCAACACCAGGTCCAGCAGCCTCATTACCAGAGAGGCAACCCGTCGGGCTCCCATGAGAGCCCCGCTATGGATGATCTAGCCCGCATCTTCACAGAGCAGCAGGCTACATTTAGACGGGAGATGGACGAGTTCCGCCAGGAGATGCGGGACCTGATGAGAGGGAAGGCCGCCATCCCTGCACAGATCGAGCCTAATCCGAATAACTTGAAGAGGAAATCTGAGCAGGTAGTTCACACTGAGCCTACCACTTCTAGTGACTCATTTGATGTTATCTCGTCGGATCTATTTGATGCTGATTTTGTCACACTTAGGAGCGGTAGAAGACCAGCAGGAGGCGCCTCATCTGAGCGACAACACGAGGAATCATCTAGAGCGCCAGATGAGGAAGAGGAGAGCGGTACTGAAGCCGCACATCATGGTGACGGTGGTACTGAGGCCACCCGAGATGCTGATTCCACCGGCGGTACTGAGGCCGCCATTTCACCACATCGAGGAGGTGGTACTGACGCCACCAGCAGAGCCGAGCCAGCCTGCGGTACTGAGGCCGCAAGACGTCTAGTTGTAGAGCCAGCTAGAGGTGGTACTGACGCCACCAACATTTATTCTGATAGAAATGTTGTCTTTCCTCGCATGAATGTATCTCAGAACTCTAATTTGAATAAAGGAAAAGGTTTAGTTTCTTCTGATCCCACTGTGGTGAATGATGTTTGTGAGGATCCGGTCATCGAACCGTCTAGGCCTATTCCTAGTCCTTCATCTGAGAAGGACCCTGTGATCCCCTTTCCTAGAGCCCTTGAGTTGGGGAAGGGGAAGAAAAAAGAAAAAGATCCAAAAAAGAGAGAGCAGGAGGAGTTCAGCCAGGGCATGATAGACCGGTTTCACATCCAGCTGACCCTCAATGAGGCTTTGCAGCACATCCCTCTTCTTCAGCGATCCTTGAGAGACAGTCAGGAGGAAGAAGAGGAGTAAAACCACAGAGATTCATGTGTTGACCAAAGCCACGTGTTACGTGATCCAGAACCATCTGCCGACCAAGAGGCCAGATTTAGGAGCCCCGTATGTCAGATGTCAGATTAGTGAGCAGAGGTTCGACCGTACTCTACTAGATAGCGGATCGTCAATTAACCTTCTTCCGGCAGCCCTTCTCGACCACTTAGAGTTGGGCACTCTTAGACAGAGCAGGACATACCTTCAGTTTGCTGATCGGTCTGTCAAGAGGCCAAAGGGGTTGTTGCGAGACGTTGTCGTCACGGTTCAGGGTTTGCAATTCCCCGTGGACTTCGTAGTGCTGGACATGGAGACCCCTGACTCGTTGACCGATTCCCCCATCATTCTCGGTCGCCCATTCTTGGCCACAGCCAAGGCAGTGACTGACCATGACAGTGGGAAGGTATTCTTTCGCGTCCAGGGCGAGAGTATACAAATAGAGACGGTTAAGGACCACAGATCCAGAGATAGATCCCGCTCAGAGGGCAGTACAGATTCAGAGCAGCTGACAGACGCAGAGCCAGACATCCACCAGGACTGTGATTTTGTGATCACAGATGATGAAGCAATTTGGGCAGATCCTGCAGCACAGACCATCCTCTCATATTCAGATACAGCTGATGCAGATATGATAGCAGAGGATAGTCTGGAGAGCACAACCCTGGTTCAGGATACTATTGAGTCAGCAGAGTCGGACCTTGATCGCGACACGAGTTTTAGTGATGGTGGTACTGAGGCCACCCTGCTCTACGGTGGTACTGATGCCACCGCAGTTGATACAGATCCCTCGGATTCAGAATCTGATTGGGCAGATTGTGATGATCAGATGCCAGATCTGGATCCACCTGAGCCTATAGATGAGGAGGAGGTAGAGGCAGAGCAGATTAGAGACAATGCAGAGGACCCGCCTTCTCCAGATCCAGTTTGTGAGAGTTCGTTAGCATTTTCCCAGGCAGATTTGGTAGAATTGTCAGCATACACAAATCTTCTTCAGAAGCCAGATTTGCCAGCACCCAGTTGTCCAGAACTAAAGCCGCTCCCTACTTCGCTGAAGTATCGATTCCTTGCGGGAGAGTCTGAGATGTACCCAGTCATCATCTCTGCCGATCTGACTGGAGAACAAGAATCCCGTCTGATGGAGGTTCTTGAAAAGAACCGCAAGGCAATTGGATGGAGCGTAGCAGATCTCCATGGGATTAGTCCCTCATTGTGCTCCCACCATATCTATCTCGAGGAAGGGGCGAAGCCGTCGCGTGAGTTCCAGCGGCAACTGAACCCCAACCTAAGAGAGGTTGTTATGAAGGAAATATCAAAATGGTGGAGTACAGATTTTATTTATCCCATTTCCGACTCCAAGTGGGTTAGCCCCTTGCATGTGGTGCCCAAGAAGACGGGCATCACGACTGTGATCAGTGAGTCGGGAGAGGAGATTGCTACACGAGTACCCACCTCTTGGCGGGTCTGTGTTGACTACAGGAGACTCAACCAGGCCACCAAGAAGGACCATTTTCCCCTGCCTTTTATTGATCAGATCATAGAGAGACTGGCAGGAAAGAGCCATTACTGCTTCCTGGATGGGTACTCGGGCTACAATCAAGTGGCCATCGCTCCTGAGGATCAGGAGAAGACCACCTTTACCTGTCCCTTCGGTACATACGCCTTTCGCCGCATGCCATTTGGGCTATGCAACGCCCCTGCGACTTTTCAGAGATGCATGCTGTCGATCTTTTCGGACATGGTAGGGGAATGTTTGGAGGTCTTCATGGACGACTTCTCGGTTTACGGCGACGGATTCGATTCCTGTCTTGACTGCCTAGACCGAGTGCTCCAGCGATGTATTGATACCCGCTTGGTTCTGTCTTGGGAGAAGAGTCACTTCATGGTGACTCAAGGGACGGTGCTTGGCCACATCATCTCCAACAGAGGCATGGAGGTTGATCCGGCCAAGGTTGACGTCATTAAAAAACTCACCCCGCCGTCTAATTTGAAGCAGCTACGGTCATTTCTGGGGCACGTTGGTTTTTATAGGAGATTTATTCATGATTTCAGCAAGATTGCCCGACCGTTGACTGACCTCTTGACGAAAGACACCGAGTTCCTTGTCGATGACAAGTGTCTTTCATCCTTTGAGACTCTCCAGCAATGTGTTATTGAGGCTCCTGTCCTTCAGCCGCCTGATTGGTCTCTCCCATTCGAGATCATGACGGACGCCTCTGATTTTGCCGTAGGGGCAGTGCTAGGACAGAGGAGGGATGGAGTTCCGTTTGCCATACACTATGCTAGCCGCACATTGGATTCTGCCCAGCGGAATTATACGGTCACAGAGAAGGAGATGCTAGCAGTAGTGTTTGCCCTAGATAAGTTCAGATCGTATATCATTGGATCTAGAGTGACTTTGTATACAGACCACACCGCCATCAGGTACCTCATGTCAAAGAAGGATGCCAAGGCCAGACTTACTAGATGGATCCTTCTACTCCAGGAGTTCGACATTGAGATCAAGGATAAGCCTGGAGTCAAGAATGTGGTGGCGAACCATTTATCCCGATTAGAGCAGCCTGAGGAGACAGAGCAGATTGATCCGATCAGAGATACCTTCCCAGATGAGGCGATCCTTGCTATCGCCTCACTCCCATGGTACGCCGATATTGTGAACTTTCTCGTTGCTGGGAAAGTCCCACAAGATTGGCCCAGGCAGAGGCTTGAGACCTTCCTTGCGAAGGCCAAGTCCTACCATTGGGAGGATCCCATCCTTTACCACGAAGGAGGGGATAGCGTCTGGCGTCGGTGTATTCCTCAGGAGGAACACCATAGCGTCCTCACTTACTGCCACAAGCTTGAGGCAGGAGGACATCATTCTGGGAGGAGAACGACACAGAAAGTGCTCCAGTCCGGTTTGTGGTGGCCTACCCTCTTCAAGGACTCAGATGAGTTCGTGAAGAGGTGTACTGACTGTCAGAGGATGGGCACTTGTGGACAGCGTGATATGATGCCGATGCAGCCCATTCACTTCTGTGAGGTTTTTGACGCATGGGGCATCGATTTCATGGGTCCATTCCCTAAGAGTCAGGGATTCGAGTACATTCTGTTGGCCGTAGATTATGTGAGTCGTTGGGTGGAGGCTATCCCCACCCGAGCCGCTGATGCGAGGACAGTTTGCAGATTTTTGAGGAAGCACATCATCACGCGGTTCGGGGTTCCACGAGTTCTTATTTCTGATGGGGGGTCTCACTTCATCAACGACCAGGTGAAGGCACTTGCTACCGAGTTCGGCATAGACCATCGTGTCGCTACACCATACCATCCACAGACAAATGGTCTAGCTGAGGTGTCGAATAGGGAGATTAAGAATATTTTGCAGAAAGTCGTCCGCCCTGACCGAAAGAATTGGTCACAGCTTTTGGACTCGGTCTTGTGGGCATATCGGACGTCTTTCAAGACTCCATTGGGTACATCTCCCTTTCGCCTCGTTTATGGCAAGCCATGCCATCTACCTGTTGAGCTGAGGCACAAGTCACTTTGGGCAGTCACAGATATTCTTATGGATCCAGATGGTATAGGAGACCAGAGGAGGGCAGAGTTAGCCGCCTTGGAAGAGCTTAGAGATGCAGCATTCTCAAGCAGCCTACATTATAAGGAGAAAGTCAAGGAGTGGCATGATTCTCATATCAGCCACAAGCATTTTGAGATTGGACAGAAAGTATGGCTGTTTGATGCGAGGCTTAGATTATTTCCAGGGAAGCTACAGAGCAAATGGAAAGGACCCTATTTGGTCAGAAAGGTACACGATAACGGTAGCATTGATATATCTGAGTTATCTTCTGAGAGTACCTTCCGAGTGAACGGCCAGCGGCTCAAACCATTTCTAGATCATGAGCCGCGGGACGTTATTATTGCCGCTATTCATTTTGCGTGAGATGTGGTCTTTTGACTCACATCTTTTACATCTCACGCCTGATTTTCACTGTTCCTCCGCCTGTATAGATCCAGTTGTCCATATCATTCTATTCTTTAGTCCCACATCCCGTCTCTCATCTTATGATTATGCTATACTTAGGGTGTACTTTACCCTAAGTATAGGGGGGATGTCGGACCTGTGAGTATTCTTTTCATTCTTTCTGCTCCTGTTTTTGCTGCCTATACTTAGGGATATTTTACCCTAAGTATAGGGGGGACAGATTCTGTATATTCTTCACTCGGCTTTCCCTTCATGTACAGCTTTCTATACTTAGGATTAGTTAATCCTAAGTATAGGGGGAAACCACCGAGTTCCTCTCATTTTATTCATTTATTCGTTCCTGTACTTAGACATTCCTTTTCACTTCCCTTTTACTAAGCACGAGTTATGTCTTCTTCATCGCTCTTGATCACTCTGAGGACATCGTTCGAGCTAAGTATAGGGGGGGTGTGTATATATTTCATATATACTTTAGCCATAACTCGTACTTTGTGTGAGTGTGTTAATAAATAAAATGGCTAAAAATCACAAAATTTTAAAAATTTTTCATGCACATAAACCTCTTTTATTCTTGCACATACATAGCTAGTGTATAAAGTATTTTTGTAAAAATGATTTCAAAAATCTTTTGTGTAAAGCTTGTGTAAATATTTTGTATCAAAATTATGTATATAGTACAAAATTTTTCCAAAATGTTTTGAAAATCAAAAGTTTGCAAAAATCTTGTGTAAATGTTTGTAAATATCTTTTTGCAAAACTTGCACTTCATGCATCATTCATTCATGATTTCAAAACATTTTTCAAAAATTTTGCATGATTGTAAAATATTTGTAAATAGCATCTTGTGTACATATATGTATATAGTTTTTCCTGGATGAGAGTTGACATTTAAACTAAGCCTGGAATTAAATTGAGAAATGGAGCTTGAATAAGATCTTAATCCACTTAACTTCAAGAGGAACCTTGTAGGACTTAGGGTTAAGGCTTTTCAGGTCCATAAGGACTTAATTCTTTGAGTCCACTAGGCTATGAGCATATGTCATCTTGATGAGCCTAAGTAGAGCACTTAACAACACACGCATGACTCTCAGAGACAATGGCTTCACTTGCACCTGCACTTTACACATGGCTCTCCACGGATGAGGTGGTGAGGAGGCAGTTTCCTTTGGCTTGGGGTAGCATATGAGGGTAGTACTTCTAGGCGGAACCTCTCTTCTTCTTATAGTGAAGGAAGTGCACCTCAACTTGGTCTAGTGGTGTTGAAAGCTAAAGACAGAAGCTGTGGGTTGCAATAAAGCTTCAAAAGAGGGATAGTCTACTGGCTCAAGAGGAAATTTCTTATATGCTGCACCATGTAGATATGTTGTACAGAAGTTCTTGAAAAAAAAATGCAAAAATGCAAAAAGAACTCCAAAAAAGTGGTGGGTCGGATTGAAAATTTAATAACCCCACCGGAGTATAAAGCAAAAGCTTATGGTATCCATGTTACATCTCATGAAGCTTGCAGCGGGAGACTTAGCTACACTGGCTAAGCTTCCAAAACTCTATACTTCTACCCCCTCTTCTTGAGCCGGTTGCACTTGAACTTAGAAGGGAATACCCCGCTTCTCGAGGAAAGAGTTGCTAGACTGAGGCATTAGAGTTACCAGGTTGAGGGAGGTTGTTTCTTTGTTACTCCTGAGGTGGGGGGCCACATATCACCTACACCGCAAGGAAGGATTCATGGTCATCAGAGTTTGTGTATGTAGACTTGTTCTGATCTGGTTTATTGAGGAGTCTTGCCCATAGATTGGTGGAACTTGGAGGCTGTTGAGTTTTAAGCTTAAGTCCAAATAAGGTTCCGACACATTAATAATCCAAAGATCTGATCGAGCTCCATATTTCAATTTAATGAAGGAAAATTTAATAAGTTAACCTTGATCCATGTACATCCTCTTTCTCTTTTTCTTTTTCTTTTTCTTTTTCACTTCTTTTTCAAATAAGTGTTTGCTAAGGGACTAGCAACGTTAAGCATAGGGGGGTGATGAATACCCATTCATCACTCTTTATTCTTCTATTTTAGCTACAAAAACCTTTGCAAATACATGTACATATGTGTAAATACAAATAATTACCAAAAGCATGCATTGTGTAAAAACCTATAATTAGCATGTTTTTGTGCACAAAATAAAAGAATAAAGAGCAAAAAGAAAAAGAGGGAAATATTTAGAATAAATATTGAGCAACCTAACCCAAGGGAGGGCTCAGCATGGGCCTGACCGCATAAAAGCCAAAGTAGAGGGAGATAGGAGCTCATGTGTATATACTTCTGTAAATACATAAAATTATATTTTCCTCACCCAAAAATATGCTTGTACATATTGTGTATATTTTATTAAAAACAAAATAAAAATTTAAAAATCAAAAATTCAAAAATGCCCTTTCACCATGTGTAGACCATCATCCTGTATTTATTTAACCCTATAGATAAATAAAAGTATTTTCTAAACTTTTTGTAAATATTCTATGTTACATATTGTAAATACATAAAATAACAAGAAACAAAACAAAAATCAAATAAAAATTACAAAATGAAAAATACAAAAATACATTGTATAAATACCATGTATATAAATGTATACAATTATTTATTTCACCCTTGTGTATAAATAATTAAAATAAAATAAAAATACCATTTTATTCCATATTTTATGATGTAAATAAATAAAATACAAAATGAGCATAAAAATACATAAAAATAACAAATAAAAAAATCAAAAATAAAAATCCATATAGTGTACATATACCTATATACATAGCTACCCTATTTTTATTTCCAAAAATTAATTAAAAATCACCAAAAAATAGAAAAAAATAAAAGAAAAACATTTCATGTTTTGAGTTTTCTTTAATTCGGCCTATTTCTACCTTAAAATAAATAAACAAAAATTAAATACACGTGGCAGCTTCTGATTGGTCCACGGGGGATTGTTGACCCCGGTCAACTCCCCCGCGGACTCCTTCCTTTTCTGGAAGATGCGTGCCGCCCCGTCTTCGCCGATTTTTCCACGCATCTCCAGGCTGTCTCCCACGCGAACCCCATGCCCGGATTCTTCGCCGATCATCCCTCATCCTCGCCCGATCTTTCGCCACAAAATCCACGCCTTCCATCGCTGTCTCCACCCAACCCTAATCGCACCTGTCACCATATATATCCCGACCTCCGCCGCCTCCGCGCCTCATCTTTGGATCGCCATCCTTATTCCCGTGACCTCCAGAGCAAAGCCCGAGGTGACAGCTCGCGTTTGACCCTGTTGCAGTGAGGTGAGGGTGTCCCGACCATCGATCCGGCGTTCTTCGCCGCCGCTGCTCCGCCACCAGCGTCGAGCATCGAGCCTCAGGCCTTGACGCCCTTCGAGGCTACGACCAAGAGTTAGCCACACCCCCTGCTCTTCCCCAGTCTTCCGCTCCACCCAGGTAGTCGATTAGCTCTTCCATTTCTTCCAATTTCCGATTTCGCCCAATTCGTATCTCCGACGCATTTCCCTGATTCCGGCCATCTCGCGTAATATCTCGACCATCCGAACCGACCATCATCTTCGCCATTCCCTCACGCACCTTCTACGCCCTTTCACTCAACCCAGATCGCACAGGATCTGGGAGTCGAGCTCCACCGTCTCCGCCTCGCCGGAGCTCGTTCGCCACACCGCACAGACCACCTTCACCCCGCTTTCTTGGGTCGAGGCACTTTGCCCTCGACCCGCGAAGCGTTCTGGCTGTTTTGCAGGTTCAAAGAGAGGTGCCTGAGCCTCTCTTCACTTGAGACCGGAGCTTCGCGCCGCCACACCTCGCCGGAGCCCCTCCAGGGCTTGGCTGGTGCATCGGCCACTACCAGCAGCTGCAGGACAGTCCAGCGGAGCTTCTCCGATCATGTGCAGCAGCTGAGGAGGGGTGTAGCGCACGCAGGAGGCCGGCGAAGTTCGCCGGCGACGAGTTCTTGCACCATCCTCCAGAGTCGTCCGATGAAGCCCTCGCTCCAGTTCTGATCGTGTCCGTCCATTCTTCGATGAGCAGCGACCGTCGATTCATCTGAGGAGTTCATCCGGACCATTGATAGCAGAGGAGAGAGACCCGGAGTCCAGCGACGTTAGATCAGCCACGTGGTCTCACCTCGACCGTCGATCGAGCCCAGGAAGAGAAGAGAGAAAGAGCGCCGCCCATCCCAACCGTCCGATCAACACGTGGCGCACATCCGACCGTCGGCGAATAAAGGGGTAAATATCGTAGGGCCCCCTCTTAGTTTTTCATTTCCTTTTTAGTCCTGTAAATATTTTTAGAAACTTTTTCACGTAGGGTTATTTGCAATCTGGACCTTGTGCTTTATTTTAATTGCATGTATGCCCCTGTGTGTGAGTGACCACGTGCTTCGTCACGTGTGTATCTGGGCATTTTACACATCTTGTCCTGTAGATCTGGATGGTTAATGAATGAATGAATATTTTTAAGTAATTGCAATTATACCCCTGTGAGCATTGTTTATGCGCATGTGCGTTATTTAGTGGGTTTTTTGCAACTTCGTCCCTGGGCTTTTGATACGAGTTATCAAAAGGCCATTGGACTTAGTTTTTCTTGCAATTTGGTCCCTGTGTGCCCCAGCCACGCGCGACGCGCGTGACTTGCTGGGCATTTTGCACCAGCGACCCCAGGTCTTCGGGTATTTGCACATTGGTCCTTGTGCATAGTGCCCCCTTGTTATTTTTGAATAAAATATCAAACGACCTCCAAATCCAATGAGATTTTGACACATGGCTCCTGCCATGGTGTAGGAATTTCTGTGATTTTTGAGGACATTTTTGATTTCATTTGCTATTTTTAAAAAATTCAAAAACCCCTATTTTTGCCACTGTTTGACTTTAAAAATACCAAAAAAATATAAAATCACCCCCAAAAATTCTAAAAAAATTAGGACCTGTAGTTTGCTTGTTGTGTGATTTTCCAGGCCATTTTGGCTATTTTTCATCACTTAAAAACCTTAAAAATTGAAAAAAACCCCTAAAAACCCATAAAAATTATAAAATTAAATTAAAAATCCAAAAATAATAATTAGGGTGCCTAAATTTTCCTTATTCTTCATAGTTTACAGGAAAATTACCTCCAGGGTTGATTGAAACTCTTAAATATTTTATTTTTGAGTTTCTAACCTTGCTGGACAGTACCTCTTCTTTGTTGCATTGTTTGATTTTTAGTAAATAATTTACCCATTAGAAAAATTCCAAAAATTCACCAAAAACAGTAAAAAACTTAAAAAAACCTAAAAACCAATTTTCTGGAATTTTTGTTTGATTTTTGGTGTGTTTAATAAATTGTGGAAGTTGCCTTATTTTTCCTTTCTTTCATTTTCTCATCATTTAAAAAAAAATCTAAAAAAATATAAAAACAAATAAAAACCACTAAAAAAGATTCCCTCGGATTTCTGACTACATCGTAGGCTATTTAGCCAATCTGTGCTCCTTGTGTTCGACCCTGGGAGCTATACCAGGTTAATCCTATAGCTAGATCGCTCTATTTTGTGCTTGCTTGTTTTTATCTGATTTGAGTGATTGATTTCTTCTTGATTGACTTAGTCTACTTGATCGAGGTCGCAACGACCAGTTTTAGACCTTTTACCCCGATCGCTTAGGCGTGTCATCACCACCCAAGACCCCATCAGTAAAAAACAAAAAAAATATAAAACCCTTCCCACCCCAGACCCCCATCGCAGATGAAGGGAAAGTTTAACAAATGTGTTCAGTTTTGAGTTATTCCTCCATAGACGAGGCAACCGCATCCTTGGAGTACCATGTTTTAAGTAAAGAAGCATATATAACAATGAACCATATATTCAGACTCGAACCCACATCATTTCTGTACTAAACTGGGCCATAGCCCTATATTCAGACTCAGCACTAGATCTGGCTACAACTGTTTTCTTCTTGCTTCTCCACGAGACAAGAGAGTCTCCAACGTATACAACAAATCCAGAAGTGGACTTTTAATCCTTCGGACACCCTGCATAATCTGCATCGACACATGCTGAGATGGTGACCTCCTTGCTTTTTTGAAACAGTAGACCTGCCCTGGAGATGATTTGAGATACCTGAGTATCATATGTATAGCATCCATATGGATCTGACGTGGTTGCTCCATGAACTGGCTCACCCAACTAACAACAAAGGAAATATCGGGTCCAGTAATGGTAACATAAAGGAGCTTTCCAACCAGCTCTCTATATCCCCCCTGTCAACATCATCAGTATTCTCATCATATAATTTCATGATTGGATCCATAGGTGTAGTGGATGATGGACATCCAAGCATTCCCGTGTCACTTAGCAAATCAGTGACATATTTCCTCTGGGTCATTACAAGCCCTTGTTGATTTCTAGCAAACTCCAGTCCCAGAAAGTACCTAAGGGCTCCCAGGTCCTTTATGACAAACTCATGACCCATAAGTTCTTCCACCCTCTTGATTCCTTTTATGTCATCTCCTGTAATAAGAATATAATCAACATGCACCATAATAGCAACCATACCTCTGGAGGTTTTCCGTATAAAGAGGAAATGATCCGCATTCGAACGTTTGTACCCTCTTTCTCAAACAAGTCTAAAAGCTTCTGAAACCAAGCTCTAGGGCTCTGCTTAAGGCTATAGATCGCCTTATGAGGTCTACACACCTGTGGGCACTCCCCCTCAACAGCAAATCCAAGTGGTTGTTGTATGTAGACTTCCTCGTGAAGGTCACCATACAAAAATACATTCTTTACATCTAACTGAAACAACGGCCAATCTCGAATGACAACAACATAGAGAAGGATCCGTAGAGTGGAATGACGAGCAACTGGTGAGAATGTATGAAGATAATCCACCCTGTATGACCGAGTAAACCCTCGTGCAACCAAACACGCCTTGTATCTATCAATACTACTATCTGCATTGTGTTTAATTGTGAATACCCATTTACAGCTAACTGTAGACACACCAATAGGAGCTGGGACAAGGCTCCAAGTCCCTCTCGACTGAAGAGCGGTCATTTCTTCTTCCGTAGTCAAATGCCATTGGTTGTCCTCTAGAGCTTCATGATAATTCCGTGGAATGGCCACGGCTGATAATGCAATTGCAAAATTCCTAAAGTCACCAATCAAGCGATCAAAAGAGACCATGGAAGCAATAGGATATGACGCACAACTACGTGTCTGCTTTCAAAGTGTAATAGGTAGTTCTTAATCTTCATTCTCTGCATCCATTCCCTGTAAAAACCATGCTCAGGTAGACCATTAGACCCATCAGTAGAAACTGTATTATCAGAACATACCTCATCTGTGCTTGCTGATGAGCGTCTTGAAGGATATGGTATTATCCTCAAGCGCATCACGGAAGCGTGATCGTCGTATCGGAAATGACGCAGAACGACTAGTCTTACTAGTTGTTCTGTGCAGCGGAATTTTAAAAATTTTCATGCGATGAAACCACATGATCCAAGAACGATTCTCGGATCGTTTCATCTATAACCACAACAAGTATAAAGGAATACCTCTTGAAGCGTGGTTGATCGAGTCTCTAAGAAAAGAGACCTCCTGTTTCAAGTCGTCGGAGAAGACGCTTGTGAGCACGGGGATGAATCGCGTGATCCTCGCAATCCAACAAGATGATCCAAGCACAGTGAACTCCTGATCTCATCGTACGAGATCGAACGTCCTCTTTGTGAGCGTAACACTCCAAGAAGACGGAGAACCGAAGAACGTCGAAGCGGTGACGCGGTGGCGAAGGCGTCGACGAGTCTCTCCTCTAGGGTTTGGTGGACGACCATCAAGAAAAGGGAGAGAGGGTTGGCGTGTGAGAAGAGAGAGAGAGAGAGAGAGAGAGAGAGTTGGCTCCAAATTTTTGCATAGCCATAGAGAGCATGGTATGCCTCTCTATTTATAGGGTTTTGGGATCCATGGATCTCAATCCATGGGACATATAAAATCAATGGATGAGATTGATTTATATTCAATCCAATGGCCAAGATTGTTGTTGGTAAAAACCAACAAATTATGATTTAATTTAGATCAAAATATATTTAACAAAATCAAATATAAATCAATCCTAAATTACATCAACCAAATAAGGAGAGAATATACATGGAGATTACATCTCCCATGTATAACAAGGTGGACGGCCACCTATTCCAAGTAGGACTTGGTGGCTGTCCCCTTTTTTCCACATGGAGGCAATCTCATGAGATTTCATGAGATTGCATATCTCCATGGAAATCTCCATTATTATTTCCAACAACTTTTGTTGTGATTTATTCTTCAAAAATAATTCATAATTAATTTTGAGAATATTGCAATCTTGCCACTGAAAAATTGTGAATCACATTCACAACCCAAAACAACATATAATTTATATTTTCAATTAATTACACAATGTGTATCCAATACACATAGTAATTAATCAACAAATATAAATTATAATTAGCTCTCTCTAATACATTATAAATCACATTATAATGTATTATGAATAATTGGATATTTCTATCCACATTATTCTTATCCACAATAATTAAATCACATTTAATTGTATTTGATAACTTCTACACACATCAAGATGATTAAATCACATTTAATCATTAATTCTTCAATGCTTAGATCTTATGGAATTATTCTTGAACTCCTTCAAGAATAATGCGATTTCTCCGCAGATACTTGGAGATAAGGACATGGCGATTGTATTGTTCCACGTATAGTGACTTGGATATTGAGATCATATCTCAAATCCAGATCCCATGGACCTCCCACAGATGCTTGATCAAATCAAGACCGTAGACCTAATCTTCTCATTGCATCTGAATCTCACTCAGATCAATGTCCAGTACATAGACTAAGATATGAGAGGAGTCACTAAAATCCAAACCTGTTTCATCATTCCCTCAGAATGGAAGCAACATGGTTATACAATCGTTTATGATCACATTACCCTCAGGTATTCCCAATACCTGTACATCCTGCATACTGGAAGACCTATGATCATTCTGAAGATAAAGATTACTTTTACACTGTCATCTTCAGGGTTTGATCATTAAGTTTCTCAATCTTGGTCATTGGGAATCGGTATAGATCATATGCTTTCCCAAAACATATATCTTACCTTCAAATTCATGTCATGCTTCCAAAGCATGATGACCATGCATGGAATTTGATCAGTCCCAATACCTCATGAGTGAGCTCATGTCTCCTGGTTCATAAGTGAACATGTATGATCCCTTTGAGAGATCGTATTACTCATTTGTCCTTACATGCACACCAGCTCGTCGGTGTATAGACCTTGGTTAGGTCATCAACCTATTGGTCTACCAAATGTACACACTCAGACATATAGCAACACATCTGTCTCCGGTCAGAGGATGCATTCCTATATTGTGACAGCATTCAACATAGGTCTTTGGTTATCTCGATCTCGTTAAGTCAACCCATTGACTCAACTAATCTGACACCTCCGAATCACTATTCCCATGCAGAGGACCTGCCTCAAGAGGTCGGTCAGATATCAACCATATGAGAAAGGATTGCCATCTCCTACTCAGACTGAAGATCATCACTTAACAATCATTTGACGATGCTTGATGAGTCCTTTATCTAACTCCTTAGATATTTATCCAAGCATCAGCCTTTATGATTCATTCAATGAATCAACAGCTGTATGATCATCAAGTAGGCCATGGTACATAACCATTATTGTACAGAGGGACCTTATAATGCATTCATTCATTCAATCTCAGAAAGGGAGTGAAAAATAATCAATAACTTTCATTGATAATTTATTTATTACAATAACATTTATTGTAGGAATGGTTTGCCCGGGGCTCACATTGCTAACAATGACCATGAGTAGAAGCAAGCCGACGGGTACAATAGTGGATCAATGGTGGAACTGGAACTGTTGTAGGAAGTGGAGGTGGCGTAGGAAGTGGCGATGGCGTAGGAAGTGACGGTAGTGTGGGAGGTAATGGTGGTGGTGGTGGTGGTGGCATATATATATATCATCATCATTATTGGAAGACATCAACCGATCACCTGTAGGAGTGAAATACATCACAGACTCGAAAAATGTGACATCGACACTGACATAATACTTCATGTGCATTGGATCACAACACATGTACCCTTTCTGTGTCCTGGAGTACCCAACGAAGATAAACTTGACAGCTCTCGGAGAGAGCTTGTCATTACCTGGAGAAAACCGATGGACGAAGGCAACTGACCTAAACACACGAGGAGTGAGTGAGAACAATTCCTTTTCTGGAAAGGCAAGAGAGAGGAATTTTCTCACCCAAGACTGATGATGGCATGCGATTAATAAGATAACTGAAGGATATGGTTAGATCCTCAAGCGCATCACGGAAGTGTGAGCATCATATCGAATACGATGAAAAACGACTAGTCGCACTAGTTGTTCTATGCAGCAGAAATTAAAATTTTTCATCTGAGAAAACCACGTGATCCAAGAACACTTCTCGGATCGTTTCGTCTAAACCACAAACAAGTAATAGGATTACCTCTTGAAGCATGGTTGCGATCGAGTCTCTAAACGAAGAGAGCTCCTGTCTCAAGTCCGATCCGACGGAGGAGACGCTTGCGAGCGCGGGGATGAATCGCGTACTTCTCGCAATCCATGTTGATGATCCAAGCGGTGGATCTCCTGATCTCGACACACGAGATCCGACGTCTTCTTCACGAGCGAGGCACACCGAAGGAGACGGAGATCCACGAGCAAAGGGTCGGGCAGCATAACGACGACGCTGCGGCGATGGAGACTCTTTCTAGGGCATCCATGGTGGACGGCCATGAGAGGAAGAGAGGGGGTTGACGTGTAGAGAGAGAAAGAGAGAGAGAGAGAGAGAGAGAGATATGCTTCAAAAACATTATGTTGTGTAAAGAAGAGCAAAGGAGTGCCTCTCCTTTTATAATATTTTGGGATCCATGGATCTCAATCCATGGACAACACAAATCCAATGGCTCTCATTGATTGTGTTTCTTTCAATGGCTAAGATTTGTGTTGGTAAAAACAATTAATTTAATTGAGATTAAATATATATTGATAAATTAACATAATTTAATCCTCAAATTAAATCAACCAAATATGGAGATAATGGGAAAGAGAGAATGCCTCCTTCCATATACATGAAGTGGACGGCCTCCCTTTCCTAATAGGAATAGGTGGCCGTCCCTCCTATGGAAGGAGCATCTCTAATGTAATCTCCCTTGATTACATTATTCCATGTATCTCCAATTTATTACAACAACAATTGTTATAAATTATTCTACAAAATAATTCATAATCATTTTGTGAATATTGCAATCTTACCATTGGAAATTTGTAAATCATATTCACAACCCAAAATAAAATGTAAATTATATTTTCAATTTAATGTCCAATGTGAATCCAATTCACATCAACATTTAATTAACAAATGTAAATTACAAATAGCTCTCTCTCTTATATATTATAAATCACATTTATAATATATATGACTAATATGGATATTGCTATCCACATTATTCACATCCATGATAATTAAATAAGATTTAATCATCTTGGATGTCTATTCTCATGTGCCCAAATAATATGAATCACATTTACATTATTTACATCTTTGATAATTAAATCACATTTAATTATCTTAGATAACTCTCCTTATAACATGAATCAAATTCATATTATTCATGTCAACAATGAAATTATCCTGAACCCTTTCAAGGATAATGCGCTTTCTCCGTGAATACTTGGAGATAAGGACAATGCGATTGTATTGCTCCACGTATAGTGACTTGGATATTGAGATCGTATCTCAAATCCAGATCGCGGGCCTCCCATAGATGCTTGATTAAATCAAGACCGCAAATCTAATCTTCTCATTGTATCTGAATCACATTCAGATCAATGTCCAACATTTGGACCAAGATCAGATTACTTCTCTACTAAGAGGAGTCACTAAAATCCATACTCGTTTAATTACTCCCTAGGAATGGAAGCGTCATGGTTATACAATCGTTTATGATCACATCACCCTCAGGTATTCCCAATACATGTACATCCTGCATACTGGAAGACTCAGAATAAACCCGAAGTATTGGATCAACTTTATACTATCTACTTCAGGGTTCTATCAGTAAGTTTCTCATTCGATCACTGGGAGTCGGTATCGATTATATACTTTCCAAAAGCGTATATCATACCTATCTTGATCATATACTTCCTAAAAGTATATATCAAACCTACAAATTCAGTCAAGCTTCCAAAGCGAGACGACCGTGTATACGGAATTTGATTCTTCCCAATATCTCATGAGTGAGCTCATGCCTTCCGGTTCAATAAATGAACATGTATGATCCCTTTGAGAGATCGTATTACTCATATGCCCTTATATGCACACCAGTGCGCCGGTGTATAGACCTTGGTTAGGTCATCAACCTATTGGTCTGCCAAATATACATACTCAGACATATAGTAACACATCTGTCTCCGGTCAGAGGATGCATGCCTATATCATGACAGCATACGATATAGAACTTTGGTTATCTCGATCTCGTTAAGTGAACTCTTTGTCCTAACTAATTTGACACCTCTAAATCTTTATTCCTATGCAGAGGACCTGCATCAAGAGGTCGGTCAGATATCAGTCTTTAGAGATAAGGATTGCCATCTCCTACTCAGGCTGGAGATCATTTCTTAACAATCATTTGACGATGCTTGATGAGTCCTCAATCTAACCCCTTAGATATTCATCAAAGCACCAGCCTCTATGATTCAATAATTGAATCAACAGTTGTATGATTATTAAGATGGCCGTGGTACATAACCCAAATTGTACTAAGGGACCTATTATGAAAATTATTTATTCTTCATTTCAGACCAGGGAATGATATTCGCAATAACATTTATTGCATAATGGCTCACGTGGGCTCGCATGTCCAACAATAACATGCCATTAGAACTGCATCACCCCAAAAAGAATGAGGAGCACGACTCTGAATGAGGATTTTCATAGTAATATCAAGCAAATGGCAATGCTTCCTTTCTGTAATACCATTTTGTTGGGAAGTATAGGCACATGTTGTTTGGTGGACATTTCCTTTGGTTGAAAAATAACTGGAGAGATTACTAGTACAAAATTCCAAGGCATTATCAGTTCGCACAATTTTTACGGAGATAAAAAAACATTTTGGACTTCAGTTAAGAAATTTTTGATAACATCCCTAGCTTTAACTTTATTCTTTAATAAAAATACCCAAGAAAAATGAGAGAAATCATCCATAACAACTAAATAAAACATGTGCTCTGATGATCAGGAACACGACAGGGACCACAAATGTCCATATGAAACAACTCAAAAGTGGAGCTACTACTCTGGCTCTGGCGACTGAGAAAAGTAGAACGATGATGCTTTCCCAACTGACATGCCTCACATTGAAAGGACATGTGAGGCAAGATTTGAGGTAGAACACGACACAACTTCTGGAGCGGGAGATGACCAAAGCCTATGTGCCACATGAATGGTGAGGTCCAGCAGATAGAGAGGAGAGTCCAGCATAGGGAGTTTGGATGAGGCAATAGAGACCTCCCTGCTCACGGCCACAATCAATCACCTTGCACGTAAGGATGTACTGAAAAACAAGAGAAGTTGGGTCAAAATGGCTCGATAACGTAAATCCTTCGTAATGTGGCTAATGGACAATAAATTCATAGAAACATCTGGTGCATGCATCACATTCTGTAGATGCATATAAGGTGTCAAACTAATCTCCCCCTGTCTAATAATTGGGGAATGAGTTCCATCTGCAATAACCACAGTTCACCCTGGAGAAACCTGTTTGTTGGCCATAAGTTGACCTTTATCTCCACACAAATGATGTGGGGCTCCGGAGTCCATGATCCATTTTATAGCATCAGGTCTACTACTGCTACTGAATGCATAAATACTACCTGAGGCGCTGGAAGAGGCTGAAGCAGCTGCATCTGAATGACTCCCAGGAGTTTATGAAGATGTCACCGAGCCGGAAGGTGGTATAATACCCCTTAATCGTGCTACAAGATCCTCAAAACGTTGATCCAGAGAGTAAGCAGCTGAGGGCTCAATCTGCTCAGCAACCCGATCAGATGCAGGGAATCAATGCTTGGAATAGCATGTATCCTTTGTATGTCCAGGACGATGGCAGAAGGTGTATGGATGATGAATGCGACCCCCTCTGCCCCTGGGTCCACGACCACAAAATTGAGAAGATCCTCCTCGTTCTCGGGAAGCCACCATCGTTGAGGATGTCTGACCGGCAGTAGAAGATGGAACAATGATCTGACTAAGCATGCGGAAGACTTCCTCCATAGGAGGAATAGTAGAGTTTGCCAGAATTTGAGAGCGAGTTGCCTTATACTCAGGGTCTAGGGCTGCTAGGAATACACCGACCATGTGGCATTCCTACACGTCTTATGTTGCTCAGGGGTAGATGTAAGAGGCATGAAGCTATAGAGCTTCTCAAACATCCCTTGCAAGGACGTATAAAGCAAGTGAAGTGGTCTTCCATTCTACTTGATGGTAAAAATATCATGCTGGAGCTGTAGGATCTTAGTCTCATTCTTCGCTTGTGAATAAGTGGCCCAAGAATATCGCACATCACCTTGGTTGTGGGCTGATGGAGTATATCATTGGCAATCTCTATTGCCAGCATGCCTGAAGGACAAACCTTGGCATACGTATCATCTGCCTCTCATGAGGCGTTAACTCCGGTCTTCTCAGCCGGCTTTTCCTTGGTAAGAATGTGTTTCTTACCGATGAACTTCATCATGCTCATGAACTGCATAGCCCATAGTTCATAGTTTGTACCCTCTATTTTGACAATAGGCACTGGACCTCTGAAGGTGCCTGTGGTGGGAAGATCAACTCTGCTCTCTGACATATTCCAGGAAAAAGAGAATTGTGGACTTTGTAGATCCAATAGTTAATGTCTACACAACCATAGGTGGATTTGGATACATATACAGACTTATGCACCCAAATCCATCAAATCCACGAGGAGTCCTTTGCTGACAATGAATCGGCTAGATAGCATGCCGCGAACGAAGGCGGGACACGCAAGAAAATCACACGCGGGAACCTAAGGACTGCTGTGCAGCCCTAGACAGAAAGCCTGCCGCAATATGATGCCTTAGGGATTGCTGTGCAGCCCTGATCGAAGCCGTTGGGCGGCGGGTTTCGCTAGAAGATGCGGCAGAAGCCGTTGGTGCGGCTGGTGTCGCCGGAGAATGCGGCAGAATCTGCCGGACGGCAAGGCGGGAGCCGCTGGGCGTCGGCAGCACTTGGTAGCCATGGGGATGAAGGTGTAGGGCTAGAGTTAGGGTTTTGGGTATGAGAGCTCTGGCCTAGGACCGCCGCTCTGATACCATGTTGAGAAAAATGAAAGAGTTGTTTACTCTGTGAACCCTAGGCTCTCTTATAAAGGAGAGTAGCCTATGGGTAAATTACATATGACGTCCATAAGTAAGGGGAATTAAGAAACAATACATAGACATGGAAATAAATAACGTAAAGTGATATATCTCTACACATATAAACCACGTAATTGATATTTTAATGTTACAATTGTTAAACTTACTCTAGATTAACATTTTCTAAATAATGATTAATCACATAGATAGCATCGAATAACTCGTAGATGATTAAACTTACTCAGATTATATGTAATCGTGATGTCCTGTGTGGCACGGGATGTCGGAGGTGGGTGCACTTAGGCAGTGATCTCATTCTTTCTTTTTGGAAAGATGCGCTCGGAGCCGAGTGGGACACAAAACCTGGGCGCATACCTCCCTCACTTTATTGGGGTGCTGCTCTAGTTGCTGAAGGCAGGCATCTCTGCCCTCTTTTTGTACTCTGTAGTATCGTAGATAATAAGAAGAGAGATCAGGGCTCTCTCCACAGCCTTACGCAAACATGAACAGGGCTCACACCAAATTTTTCTCCTATATGCTGTATTTTTTGGGAATCAAGAAGAATTAGCGCTTCCTCAGCTGGCAGTAATCCAGTCTGAATTCTGGACATAACTCCTTGTAAATGCCATGGTCTAGAAGAACTGTTGCAATGAAAAAAAAGAAGTTTTTACTAAAACAGAACAAAGGTGAATATCAGTTAGACAAAGCTACTAAAGCAGCACATACCTGCAGAAAAATTATTGTGATCTCTTGGAGCAACCAATATGTTACCAGGATGGGGATCTCCATGCAGAAACCCATGAACAGATATTATTTTGGCAAATACTTCCATCAATGCTTTGGCAACCTACAAAAGGACATTAGTTCTAGTTTGTAATTTTATCCTTTAGGTCATGTCTGCACTTCAAAACAAAGAGGGAACCTAATAACTGGAAGCTTTAAATAGGATGCACAATAGTAAACAACAATTTAATCTTTTAATATGCCATGCTAACCTTTAGTGGATTTATACCTGACAGCTTAATAAACTCCAAGTCGTCAACCTACATTGCATAGAAGTCTCACGTCAAAAGAATCTTAAAAATAATATGAAGCGAAAGAAAAGGCACAGATAAATGAAAACTTCCACAGTTCCAATATGGTTCACCACTAGAATGAATCCAACTTTCAAAATCAGTAAGGTTTAAGATCAGAGGAAAAAATAAAGCAAAGAGTTATTACTGTGCTGTGGACCTAAATTTAAATGGCAAAGCTGCACTCTCAGTTTCTATGTCTGTCTTAACTAACCCTTCTGTAGGTCTATCAGGTAGAATTAATGAACTTCGACTTTTATGCCTATATTTTGTTTCACAGTGTAATGATCAATGTACACACAAAAAAAATGGATGGTATGGGCAGAAAAATGTGTGTCACTTAAGGCGGTTTGGACATCTTCACGGAAGACGAATCGATGTTCTAGTTTGGATGCATGAGAAGTTGGACAAGATGAAGAAACTCAATGAAGGAGACTGTCAACAAACAATCTGGTTACTTGGATCTAAACTCAGGTAAGACCATAGACAGATCAGTTAGGAGGTGATGAATCCATATAACTGCTCAATTTAACTAGAGAACGGTGCTAGTTTCGTTATCCACGTGTATAGCAATTTATCTTGCACTTCTTCATTCTAATGTTTTCTTCAGTGTTACTCAAACTTCTCTCAGCTCTACATAGCTGCCTTCAATTTTTTGTAGTTAAGGATCTCTATGAGACAATAAAAAACTCGGAAATAGCAGCAGGCTGGAATTAGTAATGATTTGTGGTTTTCTTAACAACAAAGGTGCAATGAGACTCAGGTCCATTAGCTAGAGGGAGGTGCCGAATTGGTACGGTGTTAGCAACAATGCTACTTGCACCCCGCTACCCTGACAAAACATTTTTTCGCATCAAAAATGCATTGGGACTTGAGTCCACCAGCCAGAGGATGTGCCAAATTGGGACGTTTTTAGCACCATTTTATTTTCTCCTTGCTAACTGACCACATCTTTTTCCCCCACACCAATTTTGCTCTATCCCAACCACACCCCACCTCAAAAGGTTCCACCGGCCCACAACTTCATCTCTACTTGGGCCCCTTTCCTACAACATGGTATCCTCTCTTATATGCATCCAAAGCCAACTTCGCTCTACAACCTCCCACCCATTTGAGCATGTTCCCATTCACCGTAAGGAGTACCCCTTCTAGCCACATCCCCAATCTAGGACCCTCATCCAGATCTTTTCTCCTACTATTGCAAGATTCTCTCTCTCTACCCATGTGTATGTAAGAGAGCGTGTTTTCGTGCGCATGTGTGGAGATGGAAAAAGGGGGTTCATTTTGACCTTTAAATGAATCGCAATATTATAACTAACCCATTTTTGTTGGAATCAACTTAGAAGCCCTCACATGAATGACTTCTGAATCTTTTCGTCAGTAAGAAAGGATTGACCTCTTTTTCAGCTTGATATGCATAATGATTTTTTATATGGCGACCTTGCATAGGAAGTCTAAATGCAGTTAGTACATGGGCTTGCTACTGAGGAAGAATCTAGGAAGGTATGTGAACTTCACAAATTCGTACATGGTCTCTAGTAGGGTCTGAGAGCAAGGTCTCAAAAGATCTGAAAGGTTCTTCACTCATTCTAATGTTGATCATTCACTCTTTATATCCATACTACTAATGGTAAAAGAGTCCATTCTGGTTTATGCAGATGACATCATCATCACTGCTAGTGATTGAGAGGAGATCGAAAGGAAAAAGCATCTGTTAGGATAACAATTTGTTATCAAGGATCTTGGTCCAGGATTTTTTTAGAAACAATGGTCTTCTGAGTTCTGGTAAGTTAGAGAAAGTTTGTTTGAAAGAAGAGTTGGAGAAAGTTTGCTACTTTCTTGAAGAAGTCGGTATGACGTACTATACGCCTATTTGTACCTATGAATCTTAATGTAAAACTATATGTAGTTGATGCAGAGGAAATGTATGCAGGGAGATGCAGAGAGCTTGTTGAAGATATCCTGTAAATGATTGTCACTAAACTAAATATTTCATTTGGTGTAAGTCGTGCTAGCCAATTCATGGTTAAGAAACTCATATGGATGTTGTCATGATAACACTCCTATACATGAAATCCTCACCAGAAAATGGCCTATTTTTCAGGGTGGGAGGTTCGCATATCCCCTCGGGTTATGATAATAAGGTATCTAATGGACAAAGAATCCTCAGTTGGCTTTGCAATGTTTCTAGGTGATTCGTTGGTCACTTAAGAGAGTGAGAATCAGTAGGTTGTATCCAGATTCAGTGATGAATCGAATTACACGTCTACGGCTCAAACCACTATATAGATGTTGTAGGTGCGTAGAGATTCTGCTTCTTATGCACTTATAAGTTAACAACCAAGCAACCTTGTTTACAACAAATAGTCATGCTTTGCATGAGAGAATCAAGCACATTGAGGTTGGTCGTCACTACACATAAAATATAATACAAAAGGGACTCATCACTATTATTCATCTTTCCTCATCAGAACAAATGACATATACGTTTACCAAGATCCTCAAGCTAGGCATGATAGATATCTATCCTCCAACCTCATGATGAATGTTGAGAATATTCATTATAAACCCTCCAAAGGTATTTTTGTATTTTATGAATGAGAGATGACTCGGTGGTGTGACCTTTTACCCTAGCTCTTCCCTTTATAATGAGATCCTGGTACCAATTCATTATATAGAAAAATGTTCTCACCTTCCACATTGATCGCTGACGATTCCGGAAATGTCGCTCTTAAAAAGTTGTTTTTATCGTGAAGTGCATAAAATTATGTGTCGTGCGTTGTAGGCGGCAATCGGAAACGGTCAAGAAAATAACCACAAATATTATGTTCAATTTTTAATCTCGTGGTTTTATGTTTATTTTACTTGGGCAAGTCCCAAGGTCGATCACAAGGAGGCAAAGGAACAACCTAGAATTAAGTCTATCAAAGTTCGTATTCGGTTTTCAAGGCGGTCTTTTTTTTTTTTGAATTTTCAGTGGAATAGAGGGTGCAATGTGCAAATTTGGCCTATTTTAGGACTAAAATGTGAATTACGTTCAAACGATGTCCGAAAAATATGAAATTTGGCCACAATATAAAATACGATGAAATGAGTGCACTGTAATTTTTTTGGAGTTTTTGGATGCAATATGAATTTTTTATGGACTTTTAAATGCAAACAGAATGATTTTCAAAATTTAATTATAATAAATATCAAACCTACTTATTTTCGAGGACCAAAATTATCTAAGATCTATCACTAGGTGACGGTTCTCAGAAAAATCCTAACCCTTAAAATGTAGATCTAATACCTATTAAAAATTAAATAGTGAAATGTGCAAAATGATTTTTACAGGGCAAACGATGCATGCAAATGAAAATCTTTTTTGGCATAATGTCAAGCAAAATTATCTCTACAATGTGCGATTTTTCGGGGCTTTTTAGAGCAACAGTTAATTAACTATCAATTTCAGAGCAAGAAATGGGCAAAATATGCAAATTTCCGCAAAATAATTATTTATTAATTAACCATCAATCACAAAATTGTCCACAATATGTCAAAATGTAAAGAATTATTCAATAAACATCATGCTATTTTTAGATTAATTAAATAATGTAGAGACGAAGTCCAAAAATACGGGGAAACACAGGGGTACAGATGCAAATATTACAAATAAATATAAAAACTGCAGGGGGCTAGTGCGTAATTACCAATGAAACTGGGGGCGAACTGTAAATTGACCAAGGGGTACGTGCAGTGCACGTGACCCGGGGGATGACGCCAGCTGGCGTCCCCCCACACGCACGCGCCTCGTACGTTGGGGGGGGGGTCTCGGCCTGGAAGCCGGTGGCTCGCGGAGGAGAGGCGGTGTACGTCAATCTTCCTCTGGCCGACACAAGGCCAAGAGGGCGGAGTGGCGGAGGAGGCTGCGGCGGAGAGGCATTGCTGGCGTTGCGTTGGAGATGACGTTGGTTGTCGTGGAAGATGGAGCAGCGGAGGCGGAGGCGGAATCGTCGAAGGAGATGAACTGGTGGCATGTCGGTGCTGATGAAGCCAGAGGTGGATAGCTTGGTGATGGCTCAGCCAAGGCGTATCTCGAAGGAGTTTCGCGGGAGTAGTTGTCGTTTGCGGCGTGGAGAGGCGGCATCGGTGGCCGACACACGGCCGTGGGACGTCGAGGGAGCGTGAGGTCGTAGGCGGAGTAGATCGGTGAGACGGTGTCGGTGGATGGAGGTGAACGATGGCAGGGACAGATCGAGAAAGAGAGAGAGAGAGAGGATACCCGAGGAAAGGTTGGGCTCGACGGCGAGTGGCGGCCGGAGCGAGCAGCGCTAGAGGCGGGGCTGCGACGAGGCTGAGAATGCCTCGGATCACGTCGACGAGAGGAACTTCTACGGTTGTCACGCCCGAAGAGGGAGACTCGGTTTGTAAACGGCGGATCGGGGACGATGCAGCTGGCGGCGCTTCTCTTATAGTGGGTGACGAGGGACGGTGAAGAAAGGTCGTCAGAGATCAATTGGGGATTCTAATGGAGATTGGAGGGAGAGATCGATTGGATTTGACGAGGGTGACTGTGCGAGATCGGAGCAGACAAGATGCGGCGGCGACGAGATATGCGGGCAGCGAGATTCGTGGGGAAGCATGGGGAGATTGGTCGGATTAGGAAGGAGATTGGGTAAGATACGCGGAGGCGATGCGATTGCGGGATGAAAAAGGGGAAGGCGGCGCGCCGGAGATCTCGGAGGAGATCGGCGGAGGCGAGTCGAAAAGGGAAAGGGAGCGGGAGGTGGACGACGCACAGGCGCCGTCCGATCGAGCGTGATCGGATGGCGCCTGTTGTGCCACGTGTCACGCAAAAGGGGAAGAGGCGGAGGCGCATGTGCAGTGCGCGTGCAGGAGCGGCACGTGTGTTGCACGTGCTCGGTCTTTTATTTATTTTTTTTATTTTTTTATTTTTTATTTTTTTATATAAAACGAATATATAATATACCCAAAAATGGCTGACACGTGGCGGCACCAGGTGCTGCCACGTGTCAGCACCAGATAATTCAGAAAATAAATATTTTGTAAAATCGAAAATAAATAGTAAATGACCTCGTATCAAAAAAGTTTCTTCACGAAAATTGCTCGTCTCGATGAGATCTACAACTTTTATGAAGACATTAAAACCAAAATCGATCAAATGTACAAAGTGAATTTTTGGGGTATCCTATGTACATAGAACACCTTAATTTTGGGGTTTTGTAATTTTTATGTCATTTTTAAGATCAGATAAAAATCCGGAAAAATTACGGTAAAATCAAAGATAAATAAAGACACCTTAATCTAATTTTTTGGATTTTTATATAAAATAATGAGTCAAAAACCGCTAAAATACACAATATACAAAAGAGGCCCAAAACCCAACTTTCACATACGAGTCTGATTCACATGAACTTGGTCTTGTTTTGAAGGTAATTGAATGTACATTAGTTCAAAAGTGAGTAGGATTAAATCGGACACTGGATGGGGAAGATATGTGACTTTTAGTCCGAAAATCCTGAAATTAGGGTTTGGGTTTTTGGTCCACTTATTTGGGTTAGTTATTTTTTTTTGTATTTTTCATTTATTCTTGTTAGTGATATGTACACAGTGGAGGTGGTTTTGTGTCATTCGGAGTTAGCATGAATAAGTTAAAAATCAGGGAAGTTAGGCTATTTACAGGTCATTTTGGCTTGGATTTTTGGCTTCTTATTTTGTGCAGATTTTTGTGCTAAAATGCAATTCTTATGAAATCATGCATGAATGCTAATTATGCAGAATAGATGCTAAAATGCTGTTGATTTTAAGGGATTTGAGCTTATATACGAGATTCATCAATCGCTAGAAAGGGAGAATATGTGAGGGATCAAAGGGCTCCCTCTTCCATTTACTCATCCATTCAAGAGTGGAAGCTTGTTCCATCCTCTAACAATGATCTCAACAATGGAATAATATCAAGCAACACAATGTAAAATGCCTTTCCAGAAAGGGGACAGGTAGTGACGACCAAAGGCAACACATTTAATTCCTATTTTTAATATGATATCAAAGCAGTTTCCTTGATCATGGATATGTACCCTTTAAGATCCCATTACTTGTCTCTCAAACCTCTCATGTCATCACCATCTAGAACTCTACCACCTAAAGAAAATGCAATAAACCACCACAAGCACCATGGACGTAGCATGAGCACCTCGAGCATCTCTTATGCAGTTGCGTACCACCTCGTATGCTTTTTGTGTTGGTGTGGTGATTTTGTGTCTTCAAACAATCTTTTGAAGTCTTCACCAAGGGACTCTAAACTTCTCTATTGCATATGAAGGTTGCGTAGCGTTAGGCTTATGCCAACAGAACTTCTGAATGCATAAGTATATCCTTATTTCATAGCTAGTTTTCTCTCTGTTTGTGGTACTTTATACTCCTTCAGAGACAACATCCAAACGATTCGACTTTGGATAACATCAAAGGTATCTGTGCATATTAGCAGAAAGAGATCATATCAATATCTCAGTTATCAAGATGAATGGGACCGACTATGACCGACTGTGAGTTGTGGTCCATGCAATTCATGAGCATCATGAAGGCTCAAGACAAAGATTATGTCCTAAAGCATGGCCTCAAATTTCAGCGAAATTCGATCGAACTTCTATCGAAATCGAAATTCGACCGAAATGACAGAAATATGGGGGACCTGGTACAAAAAATGACCGAAATTTTGGTCAAAATTTGACAAAAATTCTGTTCGGTCAGTCACCGAAAATCAACATTAAGGGCCTTGCCCTAAAGGAGTCGGAGCTCATAGGGAAGGTCGACAAGAGTGTGCCTTGAAAAAAGGATGTGTAGAACCCAAAACATAGACCTACATCTAGTAATCACAAGGTGTAATAGTGGGCCATAAATATTGAGTACTACTACTAAACAACTTTGGCTTAAGCATTTTGGGCGGTGACAAAGTGCCCACTTGTGCATACGCCTAACAACTTGTGAGCCTAGCCCTCCATAACAACTCAGGATGGGTTGTGGAACATTGCTAATGGTGTCAGAGCTAGGTTCTCTCGAATAATATAAATGGATACCTAATAGGTGTATCCACCCCTACCAAAAAGATAGAAGGAAAGGTCTACCGAAAGCATGCAGTTGCCACAATTATTGGAAATAACTGATGGGGCATATGATAACAGTGATGTTGCATATAAGTGGGAAGATTATAGCATCCCAAACATAGTCCCAGATTTAGTAATCGCAAGGTGTGATAGTGGTTTATAAGTATCAGAGACTACTACTAAACAACTTGGGTTTAAACATTTTAGATGGTGACAAGGGGCCCGCTAGGTTCACACCCAACAAGTTGTATTTTGAGGGTTAGTTATCCTCTATAACACACGACTTGGGTTCGAGATGTTATACAATGCATTAGCCACAGTATGGTTTTCTAGGACCTTGATCCCAAAAATATCCCACGATGCACAAAAAGACAGACAAGGATATGTGAGTATTTTGTTATAGACTACTCTCAAGCAAGGAACAATACTAAGATCCCTAGATACATCAAGATATTCACCAGACTAGGTAAGGTCAACATCCTTTTTATGCCAACTATTCAAGGCTATAGTCCATGGTTAAACAAGCCTATATAGTTTCCGTGACAGGAACTCCATCTTCAAGAGGGCACCGAGACAGACACAGAGCGTGCCAGATTCGAGTACAATACCAGCTAGACAAGGGCAGTTACATGCAGTGATCGAGGAGCAAGCACGATGAGCAGCTACTATGGTTAAAGGTACGATCTCAGTCTTGGACTGACCTTTCCATGTTTTGTTTATTTCTGAAGCGATGCATTCTTTCATTGCTTCAAGATTATTAGATGTGTTAGGTAGAGTTGCAGAGGCTTTATATCCTCCTTACCACATCCATGGGCTAGGTGGCCAGTTGTTCATCATTTCACTGATAATCAGAGACTTACCAGTGTTAATTGGCGGTCACGAGATGATCGCAGACTATCTGCTATTACGGCTCGATGAGTTTGATTTGATCTTAGGTGTGGATAGTTCATCATGCTCTTGTTGATTGCTTTAGGAAGACAGTTGTCTTCAGGATTAGGGTAGGTAGGGTTAGGGTGGGATACGAGAGCTACGATCTAGGACCGTCGCTCCAATTCCATGTAGAGGGAAAAGAATGAATTGTATTAACGAGAGGCCCTAGTGAATTGTATTAACAAGAGGCCCTAGGGTTCTCTTATATAGAAGAGGAACCTATTGGGCAAATCATAATAAGAAGACAAAAGAAATAGAAAATAAGAAAATAATAATAGAGATAACTAATATCTGAACAAAAACACTATAGTAGTGTGGGTGTCACCTTAACTGACTTGATTCACTTATTTTGCCCCTCATTATATCTTAGCATGCTTTGATACATATTCTTATTCCATAAGCACAATACTTAATTCAAAAGTCAGTATCAATACAGGCAATCCCCTTCTGAGGTGGCACCTTCTCCTCCTACTGGGGTTAGCCTTCCAACTTGCATTTTACAAACTGATAGCATTCTTCCTCCAAGAATACCGCCCAAGGGTATGACTCAGAAGACAATCCATCCAAATATATAATTGATGTTCCTATAGACCTCCAAAAAAGCAAAAGACAATGTACCATGGATCCCAATCATCTTATCTCTACAATAGTATTATTCTCAAGCCGTGGACTATCCTACATACAATTTGTCGATGCTCTATTAGCAATGGAGATCCTTTGTAGCCATATCGAGGCATTATAACTTTAGATAGCATCTTACAGTGGAAGAGATGCCCACTCTCTCATCTCTTGGGACACCGCAACAAGTCCACCATGAAATGGCAAGGAAGTGGGATCTAGGTAGGTTTTTGCAGTAAAGTACAAATTGGATGGACCAATTGCACATTACAAATATACATTGGTAGCCGAAGTTTCACAGACATATAAAGTTGACATTTTCAATACATCTATGATCACACATCTTTCAACAACATGGATTCTACTCTCGATGGCAGTACAACTTGATTGGCCCATATTGCATAGGCATGTGTCCCTAGCAGTCTTACTCTAACCTACTGGCAGTTTATGTTAGCCTTTCCGATGTAATTGCTCCACAAACATATTAGGAGGCTAGTGTTGATCCCAAAAGGCAGGAGGCTATGCAGGACGAGACGATCACCTTCTAATCCTAGGATATGTGGAGCCTCGTATCACCACTAGTGGATGCAACAGTTGTGAGATGTCATTGTTTGGACATGGTCAAGTACCATTCTGATGGCATAATTAAGTGTTACAGGGCACGACTTGATGCAAAGAGCTACCTAAAACCTAAGAAGTGGACTACATTGACCCCTTCTTTCATGCGGTGCATCTCACCGTAATTTGGATTCTCATTGATGTTGTTACCAATGATCGACCCTTGTTTGATTTTGATGCCAAGAATGCCTTCTGGTATGGTGATCAACAAGAAGTCTTCATAAAACAACCACCATATTTTATTGTTGAGAGAGGTGAAAGAATGTATGGAACAAGGCTTTATATGGCCTTAAGTAGACTTCGAAAGCATGGTTCTCGAAGCTCTCACAGATGGATGAGAAAAGTGGTTTTGTCACTCATCACATAACATTCTCTTTTTATGTATGGAAGTAGTATGATAATACATGATTTCGTGATGCAGAAGTGTATTAATTCTGATCAATCATTAAGAAAAAATAAACATGCACCAATTACAATATTATTCAATCAAAGGGATGAACCAATAATCACAATAAATACGTGTATTTTACAAGAAAAACCTAACGAGTGAACCATCAATATAGTCCTCCCAATTTGAGATTTCCAACGATTCAATCACTCAGTTCTTTCTATTATAGAAGCTTTAAACCACGGCAGCTCCTCTCCAATTTCACCATTGCAATACTAGAGTCCATTCATGTCAAACTTTTCTTCCATCTTTTCCCAACTCTTAGGCAACCCGAACGACAATAAAAAATGACAAATCCTTCTTCCACTTTATGCAGGGACGACTACATGGATTCTTGCTCGAATCCATGTTGAAAGATCCGACTATTTTTTTTTACGATGGTTGTCGGCTACTTAACATAACCACCATAAAGGGGGATTTGAACCATGGTCTTTTGGGTGGTAAGCACATTGCACTTCTACTACATCCACCCCAAATGATAATAATGCAAGAAAATAAAATTCTCACAATAACATGTGATGCAATATGAGGATAATTAAGAATATATTTGCATATCACGGTTAAGGGTCGACGCAATGGAGACTGAAGCACAAATATGAAAAACATGTCTTTCATAAAGAATGGATTTGAACAAAGTAAGAGACTCATCCTTTAGCACTAGAAGAATGGGAATTGTTAGAAGAAAGGAGTCTTTGGTGTACTTCATAGAATAACCCTAGGCTCTCTTATATAGGGAGAGGCCTTAAGGGTAAATTACATGGACGTCTAAATAAAAGAGAGAATTAGCAACAAGATACGAAAACAATTATTAATACTAGAAACTATCTCTACACTCCCCCTCAAGGTGGAGCATAGATGTCGATCATGCTCAGCTTGGATGAACATCTCTGAAAAGGTCCTCTGAGCAATGGCATGGTGAATACATCAACAGTTTGATCTCCTGAGCTAACATAGGCTGTGGATATCAATCCTCTCTGGTTAGGTCCCTGGTGTAATGGCAGTCAACTTCAATATGCTTGGTCCTCTCATGAAAAGCTGGATTGTTGGCAATGAACAATGCTGCCTGATTATCACACTGAAGCTTCATAGGTAGAGGTACAGCTACATGTAAATCTTCTAATACGGAGCGAACCCACATCATTTCCGTGCTGGCTTGGGCCATTGCCCTGTATTCAGATTCCGCACTGGATCTTGCCACCACCATTTGTTTCTTGCTTTTCCAAGACATCAGAGAGCCTCCAACAAAAACTGCAAACCATGAGGTTGATTTTCTATCCTTAGGGCATCCTGCATAATCTGCGTCTGCATACGCTGAGATGGATAAGTCTGCGCCCTTTCTGAATAGTAGCCCTAACCCTGGAGAAGACTTCAGATACCTCAGTATCATGTGTATAGCATCCATGTGAACCTGTCTTGGCTGCTCCATAAACCGACTCACCCGGCTAACTGCAAATGCAATGTCTGGACGGGTTATAGTAATGTAGAGGAGTTTTCCCACCATCTCTCTATATCTCCTCTTATCCACTACATCAGTATCACCATCATATAACTTCATGCTGGGGTCCATGGGGATGCTTGATGGTTTGCACCCATCCATACCAGTCTCAACCAGAAAGTCTGTAATGTACTTCCGTTGTGTCATCACCAAACCATGTGCATTCCTTGCAAATTCCAACCCCAGAAAATATCTTAGGGTTCCAAGATCCTTTGTAACAAACTGATGACCTAGGAATGCCTTCACCCTCGCTATGCCCTGAACATCGTCTCCTGTAACAAGAATATCATCCACATAGACCATTATGACAACCGTACCTGCCGAGGACTTCTGGACAAACAACGTTTAATCAGCATTGGACCTCTTGAATCCCTGGTGCTCAATTAGATTGGACAGCTTCTGGAACCACGCTCGTGGACTCTGTTTGAGGCCATATATCGCCTTGTGAAGTCTACAGACCATATGCTTCTCCCCCTCAGCAGTAAACCCGGGTGGCTGCTGCATGTAGACTTCCTCCTGTAGGTCCCCGTACAGAAAGGAATTCTTGACATCTAGCTGAGAAATGCTCCAATCACGAACCACTGCAACAGACAGGAGAATACGGAGAGTCAAGTGTCTCGCCACTGGAGAGAATGTATCCATGTAGTCAACGCCATATGTTTGGGTAAATCCACGGGCGACCAAGCGTGTTTGTACCTATCCAGCGTGCCATCTGCATGATATTTGACTGTGAAGACCCATTTGCAGCTCACAACGGATGCATCAGGAGGTGCAGGGACCAAAGACCATGTGCCAAGGGACTGCAAGGCCCCCATTTCTTCTTCCATAGCTAATCTCCAGCACTCACTCTTCAAGGCTTCCTGGTATGTCCGTGGTATGGCCACGGAAGACAATGCTGTGGCAAACTTCTGGAAATCACATGTGAGTCGGTGAAAGGAAACCTGTGAAGCAAACGGATAGGAAGCACATTGCCGTCTCTGTTTCCGAGTAGCAATCGGAACATCAAGATCATCATCTGGGTCCACCTGTAAAGAGTCATCCTGCATATGTACCGAACCTGACCCGTCAGTAGTAACATCATCTGAACATACCTGGGGCGTAGTGATTGGCTGATCTATCGTCTGAGCAGGATCTGGCCGACGCGTATAATGGTTAGGAAACGGTGATATGATTTGCTGTGCAATGGGTTGAGGTGGGGGTGGTGGTGGCGGTGGTGCTGGCATAGGAACTGAGACAGGAGGTGACTCAGGTGGACTCGAAGTAGGTGGTGGTGGAACATAAATATCATCAGTGGTGGTGGATGGTACCATTCTGTCCCCAGCTGGCGAGAAATACATAACTGACTCGAAGAAGGTGACATTCGCACTAACAAAGTACATGTTGGTTGTAGGATCATAACACCGGTATCCCTTCTGGGTTCTGGAATAACCAACAAAGACGCACTTAACTGCTCTTGGAGAGAGTTTGTCAAGGCCAAGATAAAGACGATGAACAAATGCCACAGCACCAAAGACACGTGGCGGCAGAGAGAAGAGCTCCTTGTCAGGAAAAATAAGAGAGATAGGTATCTTCTCTCCAAGGACAGAGGATGGCATTCTGTTGACTAGATAGCATGCAGTAAGGACATCATCCCCCCATAAAGAAATAGGAGCACAACTTTGAATCAACAGGGTACGAGTAATGTCCAAGAGATGGCGATGCTTTCTTTCCGCCACACCATTTTGTTGGGATGTATATGCGCAGGTGGTTTGATGAATAATACCCTTCGATGAAAGAAATAGAGAAAGAGAGCGTGTACAAAATTCCAGGGCATTGTCAGTTCGAACATATTTGACTGAGGAAGAGAAAACATTCTGCACTTCATTAACCAAATTTTTGATAACATCTCCTGCTTCAGATTTATTTTTCAAAAAAAATACCCAAGAGACACGAGAAAAATCATCGACGACAACTAGATAAAACATGTGTCCCTGGTGATCGGGAACACGACTCGGACCCCATATATCTATATGTAACAACTCAAAAGGGGAGCTACTGCTCCAACTCTGACGACCTGGGAAGCTCGACCTATGATGCTTTCCCAACTGACATGTTTAACAGCAGAACGACGAACTTGGAGAGATCTGGGGCAGAAGATGGCGCATTTTCTGAATCGTAAGGTGACCAAATCGAAGATGCCAAATGTAAGGAGAGACTGGTCCAGCTGAGTGAGAAGAGACGCCAGCATAGGATTCCCGAACCAGCCGATATAAACCATTCTGCTCAGAGCCACAACCAATCACCTTGCCCGTGAGTTTGTCCTGAAAAATGAGAGAAGACGGGTTAAAAATAGCACGACAATTCAAATCCTTTGTAATCTGACTAATAGACAGCAAATTCAGTGAGAACTCGGGGGCATGTAAAACATTCTGTAGCTGCATAGTGGGGGATAAGAAAACCTCCCCCTGTCCAACAAGGGGTGAGTGGGTACCATCTGCTATCTGTACTGAGCGGTCGGGTGGAATATCCCTGTAGGCCTGTAATCGTCCCCTATCTCGACAAAGATGATGTGTAGCTCTGGAATCTATAACCCAGTCAGATATATCATGAGAATGTATGTGTGCTGATGAACTACCTGAGCTACTGGCTGCAGCGGATGAACTGGCAGAGGCTGTGGCAGCAATGTCTGAAGAGCCATCCGAAGAATCACCAGAAGAATGTGGCATAATATCGCGGAGACGGGCCACAAGTTCGTCAAATCTATGATCTGCAGTAGACAGTAATGGAGACTGTGAATGCTCTGCAACCCGTGCCGATGCTGGGAACCCATGCTTTGAATAGCATGTCTCCTCTGAGTGTCCAGTTCTGTGACAATACGAGCACATCTGACTGAAGCGACCTCTTCCTTGAGGTCCACGGCCACGTCCACGACCACGTCCAGAAGGCGGTCCACCTCTCCCACGCGAAGCTGCCATCACAGATGGGGGTGGAGTAGAGGAGCTGGAGGAAATTGGAATGCGACTGAGCCTTCTGTAGACATCCTCCACTGGAGGAATTACTGCATCTGCTAGAATCTGTGACCTTGCAGCATCATACTCAGGATCGAGAGCTGCAAGTAGAACGCTCACCATGGTGGCGTTCCGAAATGACTTCTGCTGCTCCGGAGTAGCTGTCAGAGGAATGGTATAATATAGCTTCTCGAACATCCCTGTCAGGGATGTGTATAGAGAATGGAGAGGTCTGTCGGCCTGATTCATCGTAAAAATATCATGTTGAAGCTGCAACATCTTTGTCTCGTTTCGCACCTACGAATATGTAGCAGCAAGGATGTCCCACATCGCCTTAGCAGTGGGCTGATGGAGGACATCATTAGCTATCTCCATCGTCAACGTACCAGACAGCCAGACTTTCGCATAAGCGTCATCAGCCTCCCATGAGGCATAGATCCCTGTCTTCTCCGCAGGCTCATCTTCGGTAAGAATGTGTTTCTTACCATTTGATTTCATGAGGCTCATGAACTGCATAGCCCATAGCTCATAGTTAGACACGTCCATCATCACTATTGGCGCAGGACCTTTGAATGCGCCGGTGGAGGGCAAATCGACTTTCGATTCTGACATAGTGCTGCTCGAAGAAGACGAAGGGAAAACAGACACGTTGATGAATGTCTACACCAACTGCATTGGATTTGAGTACGTGTGTAGACTTTTACGCACTCAAATCCATTAATCGGTGGAAGAGGGGTCTAGGGCACGCCTCCAATGAAGCTTACAGCCCTTGAATCGCCTCGAGAACGCCGACTATGGACTGTTGGAGGCCAGAGGAGGGCCTACGGCGACAGTTGGGGCGCCGCTGGTGCGGCTGGGAATCGGTGGCGGCGTGGGAGGGCCGCTAGGAGCGGCTGGGGGCCGCTGGTGAGCGGCTTGGAGCCGCTGGCTGCGGCAGTTGGCCGCTCAGGGGGGCGGCGGGGGCCGCTGGAGCGGCTGGGAGCCACTGGGGAGCGGCTGGGAGCCCCTGGCGGCGGCAAGGGGCCGCTCGGGGGGGCAACAGGGGCCCCTGAGGGGTGGCGGCTGGAGCTGCTAGCGGTTGGAAGCCGCTGGAGGGTGCGGCTGGAAGCGCTGGGAGCCCTAAGGCGGCTCGACGAGAGAAGGAGGGAGGGGCGGCGGATGGGGAAGGGAGGGGCAACGGGTAGAGAGCCCTAGGGCGGTGATACCATGTTAGAAGAAATGAGTCATTGTTGTACTTCATAGAATAACCCTCGGCTCTCTTATATAGGGAGAGGCCTTAAGGGTAAATTACATGGACGTCTAAATAAAAGAGAGAATTAGCAACAATATACGAAAACAATTATTAATACTAGAAACTATCTCTACAGGAATGAAAGAATAAGTATATAACGAGTGATGAATATCATATTCATCATATTTATTCATATTATGTAGCCACCTATCTTAAACTATTCATTTAGTCTAACAACTAATTAATTAGAATTAACATATTACACCTTATAATTAATTAAAGGTAATTATTATAGATAAATACAATGTTTAAATCATGGAATAAATGTGTCTATGATGAATCTCCATTTCATCACCTTTATTATATCATTTTGGCCTTAAAAACCCCAGCAAATGCATGTAAATTGCATTAATTTGTCCATAATAGCATCCACTATTTATTGTATTAAGTGTACATAAAATAAGGTTTTTAATGCCAAAATTATAGAATAAAGAGAAGAAAAGAAAAAGGAATAAAATATTGCAAATATTTTATGACCCTAACCCCGAGACCAAGGCCAGCATGGAATTGGTCGACAAGGAATAAAGTAGGGGGAGATAAGGGCCATTATACAGTAAATACCTCATTTATTTATTCATTTATTCATACATTTTTGGCACCTATTTTGTATATAATTATTTATGCATCAAATAAAAAAATTTTGTTCATTAAAGTTGTAGATAATAATGTGAATAAAAATACAAAATTGAGTTTGTGTAAAAATAAGACTGTACATTTTATACACAGAATAAAAAGCCAAAATCTCAACTTCACAGACCCATATCTTGCAAATAAAAACTCCAAATCACCCAAACTCACCTTTAATTGTATATAGCTTCTCATGAACTAATTAATAAAATTGGTTTCATAATTTTTGGAGTTCATCTGTAGAAGATAGGTTTTTGGCCCACCTTGTATATTTGACTGATTTAAATATTCATTTTATTCAATATTTATTATTTCTATGAATTTATATTTTTTAGAATTTTTTAAATAATGTATATAATGCATGTACATATTGAAATTAAAAGAAAACCAAAAAGAATTTGTAAAATAAAATAAGTCTATAAAATTCATAGACAAAATACCTATGCTACCTATATGTATATAAATAAAAAGAGATTTTATTCTTTTATTCCTTATTCATCTATATTTTTATGGTAATGTACATATTATATATAGCTTATTAAAAATACAAATCCAAAATAAAAATAAATAAAATACATTAAATAAATAAAGTGTACATAATATATAGGTAAAATACCTATAAGTATAACTACATATACATACACCTATTTATTTAAAAGTATAAATAAACTCATAAAAATTAAATAAAAATACATTTATACTCACAAAAATAAGTTATAAATTTTTAAAATAAGAAAATAAAATAATAAAATAAAATAAACAAAATAAAATAAAAATAAATTATACAAAAATACACATAAATAAACTTATAAATACATTATTAAAATAAACCCGTAATAAAATACTCCAAAAAATAAAAATCATAGATAAATACTACATTAATTTATAAACATTTTTTATTTTATATGTAAAATCTAATTAATTCATTTATTATGTTAAATAAATGGGTCAAGATCGGTCCGATGTGGACCAATCAGGGGCCAGGGAGTGTTGACCTCTGGTCAACTCCCCCTGCGCCTCTGACTCCCGTCAGGCACGTCTTGTCCCCCGTTTTCCTCCCTGTTTCATGGGCGTCCCTTTCACCCATCGCCCTCGAATCCTTAATGAAAAATATTCTCTGATCATCCAAGATTCTCGCCGAGATCTTGGATCCTTTATACATACAACCGATTCTTTGATTTTGGCCAGTCAATAAAGGTCTCCAAGGATGTCCATAAATAAGTGCTTCTTCTTCCTTGGCCGAATTTGGCCAATTTTAATCCAACCAAAAGCCTTGATCTCATTCCTGGAACATTCCTCGTGATAGGGGGAGTGCTCCAGCGCCTCGAATCGGCCGGAGGAAGGGCAATTTTGACGCGGCAGAGCTCTAGCGTCCGTCCTGCTCCCTGGAGGCCCCCAGGTCTAAGAGCTGCGCCTTTTACGTTTCTTAGTTAGATTTAATTCCTGCATTTCATTTCTGTATTTTAATTAGCGTTTAGTTGTTAGAATTAGCGTAGGTTTGGTTCCCCGTAGTTCGCCGGAGGTACACTCCGACGAACTCATCCACAGTACCCCCACCGTGTTCCGACCACCCTCTCACCTCCATCTCCTTACCCTTCCATTTCCCTACGCCCTAGGCATTTTCATTCACCCAGATTCTCTTCAGAGTTGGAGATCCGATCTCCTCCTCCGCCCCTCACCAGAGATCGTCGCCCCGCACCCCCTTTCGCTCATTTTGACCCAAATAAGGCTCCCAGCCCCTTGTCTTTGTGCGCTGAGCTTTCTTGCAGGTGCTGGGACGCCAAAGGACCCCCGTTGGGATCGATTTGATTCTTCTGCAGGTACCTGGGGGCTTCATCCTTCATCGACCTCACTGGACCACTCCGGTGAGCCTACGTCTCTCTTGAGCCCTCCAGTCGACACCAGGCATCCCCAGGAAGCTTTTTGGAGCATCAGAAGTCCGAGGGAGCGTCGGACGAGAGTGCAGCACCGGATCGAAGGTCGGGGAAGGGGGAGTTCTTCCATGTTCTTCGTGCCTTCGTCTTTACCGTCCGATCGCGGTCGCAGCCCAGATCAGAAGCCAACCGTTGGATGGAGCTCTTCATCGACCATCAGATCAGCTCGGTTGATCTAATCTCCGCCCTCCATTGGCGAAGCGTCATCGGGTGAGGAGGTGGCGACGCGTGTCAAGTGAAGAACGCTCAACCGTTGGATAGCGCGCCTTTGGGGGTAATTTGCATATTTAGCCCCCGCTCTTTTTGTACTTAATTTTTAATTCTGTAAATAATTTTTAACGTTGTAAAATAATTGTAATTTTTGCTGAAAGGACCCGGAGTTTCTGAGAATTACAAATAGGTCCCTCCGCGCCTCACGTGCAGTCCCACATGAGGCGCATGAAGTTTGCATATACACCCTGGCGGTTTTTGTATATTGTAAAATAGTTCTAAAAGTTTAAATAAATGTTTATTTCTGTTGGAATTTTTGCACTGATGCCCCTGGAAAGTATTTTATTTGCAAAAATGCCCCTGCCATGCTGTTTGATTTTTGTTTCTTTTATCTATTTATTAAAAATACCTATGTGGCTTCTAAAAATTCAGAAAAATTAGGATAGATGTTTCATGTGATGCTCTTGCATGCCCATATTTTATTTTACATTTTTGCATTTTCCCTAATTATTAAAAATGAAAAAGAAGTCCTTTTTGAACTGTTTAAATTAAAAAAATACAAAAAAATTATAAAATGTTTTAGAAAAATTTAAAAAAATTATATATGGTATATTAATATATATATTGAGTCAAGAAATTGAAAAACCCTAAAAATATATAAAAGAAAAATAAAAAAAATCAGAAAGCTCCAAAATCCAACAAAAAATTAGAAAAATCGTTAAGAAATCCCAAAAATACATTTTTCTCTTTATAATTATCTATATATTATTATTAATACATTAAAAATAATTTGGGTATTTTTGGAGTGTATTTTATATTTTTAAAACCCAAATTATATTCGGCTATTTAATTAGTCCGATATTGTGGACATTTTTGAAATTAAAAATACCTAAAAATTTGAAATATTCCAGAAAAATAACAAAAAAATTAGAAAAATATTAAAAAGCTAAAAAAATTTATATATATATATATATATTAAGTATTTATGTCTATATATATATGATAGTATTCCTCTCTCTCTCTCTCTTCTTATATATATATCTTTATATATATGTATACATATCTATATTATATAATTGAAAATATAAAAAAATATATAAAATATAAAAACAAAATAAAAATTAGAAAAATATAAAATATAAAAAAATATAAAATTAAAACCCACAAAAACAATAATTGGACATGAACGATGGATTGAATAAATTATACACCACATACATTCCCTTTGCCTCCCAGTGTTCGACCTCTACCTGTACTTACACCTATACACATTTACATGTAGAGTTATAATAAATTTTAACTCCACATTTTTGGATATTCATTGCATATATTATTGTGGGTTAATTGTTGATTGATCGAGGTCTTTTGTCGGTCGCCTCAGCGACATTGTGACTCCGCTTTGTGCGGGTTACTTTAGACCGGTGAAAAACCTTGTTCATCAAATGGCGCCGTTGCCGGGGAGGCAACGGATTTTGTATGGTTGATCATTATGGTTGATCATTCATTTATTTAATTCTTCGTTCATGTCCACCATTCATTTATTTGATTTTTATTGATAATATTGATTGACTGTTCTGACCCTCTCTCTTCATTTGTCTTTGATGCGAGGGACCGCCAAGCAAAGGAGGACCTCCTAGGAGGACCAATGCACCCAAGCGAGGCGGAGTTGGCTTTTATACGCCTGCAAACAGGAGAGAGCATCAATAGCAGATGAAGGAGAATTTTTTAAGACAATCTACATTTTTATGCATTTTATTTTAAATATGTATATTTATGTGAGAGAGTGACACTTGACATGTAATCATACAGGATTCTCGCGGGTACACTCCGACTCCCGAAGTCCATTGCCCGAGGGATTGTTCCCTTGGGGGCCTCGACGGTTTTGACGCTTTTTTCTTTTTATTTTATTTTTATTATTTTGTGTGAATGAGCCCTAGCTTAGGAATTGCTTGATCGAGTAGATTAGGTCCAAACACCCTAATATAATTGCATGTACCTATAGTGCGTTTTGGATCTAGTCAAATCTAAACAGTTAGTTCATTTATCTCTTAACCCTTGTGCTGTGAGCGAGCCCCATCAAGCGCTACTCCTGAACTCGAGTGTGTCGAGAAGAGGAGGGGTGATCCAAGATCGGACTCTTCGGTTGAGGATAAGTGACCGACTTGTGGTGCTTCACGATAATAGCAGTTTCTATCCTAGGGCGATTTCTTCGGCTTGCATTAGCATATAGCATAGGTTTCAATTTTGTTATGCATCCCGCATGGAGAGAGCTGGGAAGCACTGTAAGTCTTCTTACTTAGCATGCATCATCGATTTCCGACTTGCATGGCTTTTCCGACCTTCTCCCTCTGTTTTTGCCACTTAGGATGCTTAATAGAAATGGAACCTCGATAGGCACGTGCATTGAAAATACCCAAAAAAGTGATAACTTAAATAAAACCGGGACTGCTAACTCTATTGGACCTAAAAATAAAAACATAATGACTTCCTTGTCTTGGGGAGAGCAACCCCCTCCTTGTATGCGTTTTAAATTGCTTACGTACAAACTAAGGAGTAGAGCCCAAAGCCCATCAACCCTCCTAAGTGTTTGTACAACTTTGCGATTCTCACCTAACTCTAAAACCGAAAAGATAAATGACCGTCACCTGACGGTCTTCACTATGTTGAGTGGGTGAATTGGGGGTTTTCCTTGTGTCTTGATTGTGACTTCGAGTCCATTGTGCTTTTTCTTTCATTATTAGAATCGTGGGTCCCGTCCGTGTGAGTCATGCATTTTTTTTTATCTTTGAGTCTCTCTACCTCTCTTATAGATACATATACTTCTTCATTTGCATTGAGTCGTGATATTGGCGCTTGAGCTCAATCATTTCTTCGCCAAGTCCATTCGTTCCCGACATCTTCTCCACCATCTTCTTCGTATCCACTGTATCATCCCCATCTTCTCCGGTTCGAAGAGAGCCTGCTCTTCGAACCACCATTTTGACGGTGTTCCCGCCCTGTGTGGAACACCCAATTTTGTATGTGTCTCGATCTTCTCACCTGCCCTCCTCGTACCCTCTGTATCACTCTTCTACCATCCACGATATTGGCATGCACGCTCAATCAGCTTCTCCACCCCATTGTGTACCCTTCTTGTCCATCTTCCTCGTGTACCCCGTATCATCCCTCCCTTCACCCGGGAATGTTGTGCATAGTGATGAGGCCCGCATCGAGGATTAGGTCTACAGATTATTTGTGTAAGTCAGGCCAATGATGTTGAGGATGCTGAGATTGATTTGGTGGATTTTACTTTTGGATACATGCATATGAGCTTCTTGAGGTTTTTTGCTGATACATAGAGCATAGGTGTGATGCATTATTGAGTAATTTTAGTTCTCGCACACTGGATTAAGGATGTGATATGATGCGATGATTCAATGAAGATTTCATGAGTATTGATTGATCTATCTATCTTGAGGTTCTACCCATCTTGATTTTGAGGATTAACTGATTATTCTAATTCAGACTTCCTGATAAAGGTGTGCGGATCCTACATGATCTCTCCTCTTCCTGATTGACCCATCCTTGATCTCCTGACTCTCTAATCCACCCTGGCACTTAGAGGATTCCTGACTATTTGTTGTGCCATCTCAGCCAGATTTGATTGACCTGAGGGACATCTTGTGAATGACCTGATTATTTGCTCCCTCTCCTGATCTTATGCCCTCCGAATGATTAATGATTGATTGCTATTTCGAGGACCTGAGATGACTAGCCAGCATTCCCTTGACCTACATTGATATAGCTCGCATTCCTCCCCGAGGACTATCTGCGGGAGAATGCGACAGTTTCTAGGACTATGGTTTGATCCACTGCTTGGGTCGCCATTGTGATGGGACCCGAAACCAAGTCAAATGATATGCTTGATTGGCCTCCCCTATGATTGTGTACCTGATTTATCGGTGCATGAGGCCAACTGACTGACTGCTCTCCTTGACGGTCCTCGCAAGGCAGAGCTCCATTTTTCTGATTATTCCATGCCCGGTTCATAGCTCTCCGAGGTTATCTGCGAAAGACTATGACACATTATTGCTATGTTGGTCTCCTCTGCTGGTAGGCTATCTGTCGCCTACCATGACCACATTCTATGTGGATCCGTCTGATGGATCCGGCTCCTTGGAGCCTTCTCTCTCCTTGACGACCCTCGCAAGGTAGAGACACATTCTGACTATTTCTTGCCTAGATCGCAGTACTCTCCGAGGACTATCTGCGGGAGACTGCGACACTCTCTTTACGCTCGGTTTCCACTGCTGACTGTGTCTCCGATCTGCGGAGCACGGAATCGGGTCGTTTGATATATATGATTTTGGTCCCATCCTGAGTTGCATACTCGATCGGTTGATCATGGGACCCATCTGATTAGACTCCTTTGAGTCTGCTCGCCTTGACGGTCCTCGCAAGGCTGAGCTCCTGATATCTGTTGTATTCCATTACTAGTTGGCAGCACGTTCCCTGAGGGTTATCTGCGGGACGCTGCCACAATTTCTTATCCGGTCTCTTCTGCTGGTAGCTGATATGTCGACTACCGAGACTGATACTGATGATCCGTATGATGGATCACTGACGCCTTTGTGTCTGCTCGCCTTGACGACCCTCGCAAGGACGAGTCTTCTTCTGATTATTCGACGATTAGCATGTACCACTCTCCGAGGGTTATCTGCGAGAGGGTGCATCATTTTCTAGGTACTCGGTTTCATTTCTGGTGTCTCCTGTCTGTCGGAGCACGAAGTCGAGTCTTCTGAGCCATGTATTTGGTCCCCTCTCTGATTATGTATCCGATCTGCGGATCACGGGACCAAGTCTTTTGATTATGGTCTGATTTCTAGCTCCTTTGAGCCTGCTCACCTTGACGACCCTCGCAGGGTTGAGCCATGTATTGCGGTATTCGGTGTGTCTCCTCTGATCTTCCGACCTCATGACCACTGAATGCCACGATGTCTCTTGTTTCTTACATTTCCAGATCTTTCTGAGACTCTGATTGATCGGAGGAGTCTGTACTGCTCTTTCTTCCTCCCGGTCTAATAGTATCGGCTCCGTTCTTTCATGCTGACCTTCTGAGCCGATTGACTGCTTTCAGCTGCTGGACTGGACCGCCTTACTTTCGGATATGTGTGCCCCGGTAGCCGACACCCACATGACTGTATATCAGGGTGTCTTTTCACCTTCTGATTGCGTCCTCGTTCTCACAGGGAGACGACGACGAGAGTACGAGAGTACGGTATTCAATTGACAGATACCGTCCTGTACTTCACCAGTTTTTCACCCCTTGTATATATGTGTTTTGTTTATTCCTTCTCTCTCCTGTATGTTTTAGTGTGCCCCCGATCTATCACCATATCTTTGACTATACTTCGGATGTACCTTGTCCTAAGTATAGGGGGTACACACCACGTTGTTCTTTCGTCGTTCAGTTTCGTCACTCCTGTTGTTTCCTATACTTAGGGATATCTCACCCTAAGTATAGGGGGAGTGATGCGTATATTTTCCATGATCTTTTCATCTATCTATATCTAGTGTTTTTTCTTTTCTTCTTTTCTTTTTCATATTTCTTTATCTAAATAAAAGGTGTCGCCCCTTTATGACAGTTTTCTATACTTAGGACGTACTTCGTCCTAAGTATGGGGGGTGCACCCCTGATTTGTTAATTATTTGACTTGTTTATTCCCACCCTTGACCCTCCCTGCTTTGTGCACAGTCGGCTATACTTAGGATTACTTGATCCTAAGTATAGGGGGGGCGGTCAACTTCTATTTCCTTCCTTTCTTATTTCTATATTTTTTAGACTTGTCTATACTCAGTACGAGTTATGTTTTCTCTTTCTCTTTTCCGATCTATGAGGACATAGCTCATGCTAAGTATAGGGGGGGTCATATATACTCTGTATATACTTTAGCCATAACTCGTACTTTCGTATAATTATTAATAAATATGGCTAAAAAAAGATATAATTCATTGAAAATTAATTAATAATGCTTCTTATTCCTCAGATTCTTTTTGGTACATACTGATTAATAAATCAGGTTAAAAATACTTTTGCAAAATGATTTGAAAAATGGTGTAAACTGTTTGGAAAACTTTTTGTGAAATATTTTCAACCTTTGTAAAAATATTTTGATTGCAAGAATTATTTTATTTGTGTGAAATAAAGATTTGAAAACCTATTTGCAAATGATTTTGAAAATGATTGTAAAAATATCTTGAAAAATGTATATAGTGTCTGCAAAATCTTTGCAAAATGGATTTCAAATGTTTGTAAATATTTGTAAAAATTATTTTGTACTATAGTTTTCAAAATGATTTTTCAAATAAATTTGAGGAATAAAAGCATCATAAAATAAATAATAAAATAAAATACAATTCTTTATCAATTGTATATACACCTAAATAAAATTACTTCGTTAAAATCTGCAAAAGTCTTGTAAAATAAAGCGGCACACCCGTGTAAATAGTTGTACATATTTTATACTTTGAGTGCCAAAATTCTTTTATTTACAAAAAAATGTTGTGTAAAAATTTTTTTTCTCTTTGTTTTCAAATTCTTTGAAAAATTGCATTCTTCTTTGCATATTTGTAAATAACATTTGCATAGCATTCATAGTCTTTGATTGAGCTTGATGATTGAACTAGTCCAATAAAGTCGAAGATTGGAGCTTGGTTGGACCTTACTGCACCTAACTGCACTGGAACCTTATGGGAACTAGGTTTAAGGTACTTCAGGTCTATTCAGACTTAATTCTTTGAGAAATCAAGACTAGGTTCAAGTCACCTCAATGGACTAACTAGAACTTTTCGAAACACACGCATGACTCTTGTCGACCGTGACCTAACTTGGACACTTACACCTTTCACTTGGCTCAACTCAAATGGAATGGTGAGGGGGTTGGATTTGCCAATCTGAGATGCACACGGGTGGAAACATTCGTCCTCGTCTAGGGAGGGAAGTGCATCCCAACCTAGTCCAGTTTCAATGAAGTCGAATGACATGAGAGTGTGGGTTGCAATAAAGCTTCAAAAGAGGGATAGTCTTCTGGCTCAAGAGGAAAAAGTCCTTATGTAAATGCTGCTGTAAGTAGTATGCTGAAAAAAAAGAGAAAAAAAAGAAAAAAAATCTCCAAAAAAGTGGATAGGCTTGAAAATAAAATAAAGTGCCTGCCGGAGAATGTATATATGTTGTATAGAAAATAAGCAAGCTTGAGCATCAAAGTTATACCATGTGAGCATGCAGCTGGATGACTTGACTACACTGGTCTTGCATCCCAGGATAGGTAGCTACACTGGCTACCGTCCATTCTCTTCTCCACCTCCTCCTCTTGAGTTGGATGCCACTTGAACTTAGAAGGGAATACCCTGCTCCTCAACGGTAGAGAGCTGGATTTTGGAATCATTGGGTTGTCATTCTGGAGAAGCTAGTCTCTTTGTCATTTCAGTTGGGGAGAGTCACTGTCACTTACACTGTACAAGTCAGCTTCATAGTCATAAGGGTTTACGTATGACATAGGCTAGTTCTGACCTGGCTATTGAGGTGATTTGAACCAAGTTCTGTGACTCTCGAAGGCTGTTGTGTTTTAAGTTTGGTTCCCGACTAGGTTCCACACACATTTTCACACCAAGGTCTAACCTGAGCTCCAAACTTTGATTTTGTACAGATGAGTTTTATAATCATGTTCAATTCAATCTATTCTTTAAAATCTTTATTTTTGCTTTTTCTTTTCTTCTTATACTTGTTTTTTTGTACTTATTGCCTAAGTATTTGCTAGGGACTAGCAGAGGCAGGTATAGGGGGGTGATGAATCCCCATTTCATCACCTTTATTCTATCATTTTCGCCTTAAAAACCCCAGCAAATGCATGTAAATAGCATTAATTTGTCCATAATAGCATCCACTATTTATTGTATTAAGTGTACATAAAATAAGGTTTTTAATGCCAAAATTATAGAATAAAGAGAAGAAAAGAAAAAGGAATAAAATATTGCAAATATTTTAGGACCCTAACCCCGAGACCAAGGCCATCATGGAATTGGTCGACAAGGAATAAAGTAGGGGGAGATAAGGGCCATTATACAGTAAATACCTCATTTATTTATTCATTTATTCATACATTTTTGGCACCTATTTTGTATATAATTATTTATGCATCAATAAAAAATATTTTGTTCATGAAAGTTGTAGATAATAATGTGAATAAAAATACAAAATTGAGTTTGTGTAAAAATAAGACTCAGTGTACATTTTATACACAGAATAAAAAGCCAAAATCTCAACTTCACAGACCCATATCTTGCAAATAAAAAATCCAAATCACCCAAACTCACCTTTAATTGTATATAGCTTCCCATGAACTAATTAATAAAATTGGTTTCATAATTTTTGGAGTTCATCTGTAGAAGATAGGTTTTGGCCCACCTTGTATATAGGACTGATTTAAATATTCATTTTATTCAATATTTATTATTTCTATGAATTATATTTTTTAGAATTTTGTAAATAATGTATATAATACATGTACATATTGAAATTAAAAGAAAACCAAAAAGAATTTGTAAAATAAAATAAGTCTATAAAATTCATAGACAAAATACCTATGCTACCTATATGTATATAAATAAAAAGAGATTTTATTCTTTTATTCTTTATTCATCTATATTTTATGGTAATGTACATATTATATATAACCTATTAAAAATACAAATCCAAAATAAAAACAAATAAAATACATTAAATAAATAAAGTGTACATAATATATAGGTAAAATACCTAGAAGTATAACTACATATACATACACCTATTTATTTAAAAGTTGACTCAAAAAAAAAACCTATTTATTTAAAAGTATAAATAAAGTCATAAAAATTAAATAAAAATACATTTATACTCACAAAAATAAGTTATAAATTTTTAAAATAAGAAAAAAAATAATAAAATAAAATAAACAAAATAAAAATAAATAATACAAAATACTCATAAATACACTTATAAATACATTATTAAAATAAACCCGTAATAAAATACTCCAAAAAAATAAAAATCATAGATAAATAATACATTAATTTATAAACATTTTTTATTTTATAAGTAAAATCTAATTAATTCATTTATTATGTTAAATAAATGGATCAAGATTGGTCCGATGTGGACCAATCAGGGGCCAGGGAGTGTTGACCTCCGGTCAACTCCCCCTGCGCCTCTGACTCCCGTTAGGCACGTCTTGTCCCCCGTTTTCCTCCCTGTTTCATGGGCGTCCCTTTCACCCATCGCCCTCGAATCCTTAATGAAAAATATTCTCTGATCATCCAAGATTCTCGCCGAGATCTTGGATCCTTTGTACATACAACCGATTCTTTGATTTTGGCCAGTCAATAAAGGTCTCCAGGGATGTCTATAAATAAGTGCTTCTTCTGCCTTGGCCGAATTTGGCCAATTTTAATCCAACCAAAAGCCTTGATCTCATTCCTGGAATGTTCCTCGTGACAGGGGGAGTGCTCCAGCACCTCGAATCGGTCGGAGGAAGGGCAATTTTGACGCGGCAGAGCTCCGGCGTCCTCCTGCTCCCTGGAGGCCCCCAGGTCTAAGAGCTGCGCCTTTTACGTTTCTTAGTTAGATTTAATTCCTACATTTCATTTCTGTATTTTAATTAGCATTTAGTTGTTAGAATTAGCGTAGGTTTGGTTCCCCCGTAGTTCGCCGGAGGTACACTCCGGCGAACTCATCCACAGTACCCCCGCCGTGTTCCGACCACCCTCTCACCTCCATCTCCTTACCCTTCCATTTCCCTACGCCCCAGGCATTTTCATTCACCCAGATTCTCTTCAGAGATGGAGATCCGATCTCCTCCTCCGCCCCTCGCCAGAGATCGTCGCCCCGCACCTCCTTTCGCTCATTTTGACCCAAATAAGGCTCCCAGCCCCTTGTCTTTGTGCGCTGAGTTTTCTTGCAGGTGCTAGGACGCCAAGGGACCCCCGTTGGGGTCGATTTGATTCTTCTGCAGGTACCTGGGGGCTTCATCCTTCATCGACCTCGCTGGACTACTCCGGTGAGCCTCCGGCTCTCCTGAGCCCTCCAGTCAACACCAGGCGTCCCCAGGAAGCTTTTTGGAGCATCAAAAGCCCGAGGGAGCGTCGGACGAGAGTGCAGCACCGGATCGAAGGTCGGGGAAGGGGGAGTTCTTCCCTGTTCTTCGTGCCTTCATCTTCACCGTCCGATCGCGGTCCCAGCCCAGATCAGAAGCCAACCGTTGGATGGAGCTCTTCATCGACCGTCAGATCAGCTCGGCTGATCTAATCTCCGCCCTCCATCGGTGAAGCGTCATCGGGCGAGGAGGTGGCGACGGGTGTCAAGTGAAGAATGCTCAACTGTTGGATAGCGCGCCATTGGGGGTAATTTGCATATTTACCCCCCACTCTTTTTGTACTTAATTTTTAATTCTGTAAATAATTTTTAACGTTGTAAAATAATTGTAATTTTTGCTGAAAGGACCCGGAGTTTCTGAGAATTACAAATAGGTCCCTCCGCGCCTCACGTGCTGTCCCATGTGAGGCGCGTGAAGTTTGCATATACACCCTGGCAGTTTTTGTATATTGTAAAATAGTTCTAAAAGTTTAAATAAATGTTTATTTCTGTTGGAATTTTTGCACTGATGCCCCTAGAAAGTATTTTATTTGCAAAAATGCCCCTGCCAAGCTGTTTGATTTTTGTTTCTTTTATCTATTTATTAAAAATACCTATGTGGCTTCTAAAAATTCAGAAAATTAGGATAGATGTTTCATGTGATGCTCTTGCATGCCCATATTTTATTTCACATTTTTGCATTTTCCCTAATTATTAGAAATGAAAAAGAAGCCCTTTTTGAACTGTTTAAATTAAAAAAATACAAAAAAATGATAAAATGTTTTCGAAAAATTGAAAAAAAATTATATATGGTATATTAATATATATATATATTGACTCCAGAAATTGAAAAACCCTAAAAATATGAAAAATAAAAATAAAAAAATCAGAAAGCTCCAAAATCCAACAAAAAATTAGAAAAATCCTTAAAAAATCCCAAAAATACATTTTTCTCTTTTATAATTATCTATATATTATTATTAATACATTAAAATTAATTTAGGTATTTTTGGAGTGTATTTTATATTTTTAAAACCCAAATTATATTCGGCTATTCAATTAGTCCGATATTGTGGACATTTTTGAAATTAAAAATACATAAAAATTAGAAATGTTCCAGAAAATAACAAAAAAAATTAGAAAAATAGTAAAAAGCTAAAAAAAATTATATATATATATTAAGTATTTATGTCTATATATATATATTTATGATAGTATTCCTCTCTCTCTTCTTATATATATATATCTTTATATATATATATATACATATCTATATTATATAATTAAAAATATAAAAAAATATATATAATATAAAAACAAAATAAAAATTATAAAAATATAATATAAAAAAATATAAAATTAAAACCCACAAAAACAATAATTGGACATGAACGATGGATTGAATAAATTATACACCACATACATTCCCTTCGCCTCCCAGTGTTCGACATCTGCCTGTACTTACACCTATACACATTTACATGTAGAGTTATAATACATTTTAACTCCACATTTTTGGATATTCATTGCATATATTATTGTGGGTTAATTGTTGATTGATCGAGGTCTTTTGTCGGTCGCCTCAGCGACATTGTGACTCCGCTTTGTGCGGGTTACTTTAGACCGGTGAAAAACCTTGTTCATCAGTCTATAGCTTACTTCATTTTTTGTGTTTTTCATTATTCAAAACTCAACAAAAATTAGTGTAATATTATATATAATATATCGTATATTAATTTATTATTCAAAAATACCAAAAAATAATAAAATAATTTAAAGAAGTATTTTTATATGCATAAAAATACTTACAAAATATAATTATGTGTATACGATGTATTTTGATTTTGATTTCTATATCAAAGTTGTAGATCTTAAAAAATACACAACTTTCATGTTGAACACTTTTTCATTTGACATCATTTTTATTTTATTTTGATTTATCTTTCATTTTTTGTTTTCTCTTTTATTTCACTGAGCTCTGTAGCTGCTTGAAAGTATGCCACGAAGCCCACTCCCTATTTTAGCCAGTGCCTCTCATCCTCCCCGTCCCATCTCTTGATCAGTTTGTCATGCACATTGCACACCTGCTCACATCAGAGCTGTTGGATTATTTTCTCAAGTGGCTCTTATTGTTCCATATGTGCACTCGTCAGGGTCGTTGGACTGCATGATCCAACAGTGCATGTTCATTGTCTTCCCTGAGAGCTTACTCCTCGAATAAACGCATCTCTTCACCGGAGCAACTTCCCCATTTTCTCTCAACATCTCCATGCATCCTCACGACATAACGAGGCTGGTACCCAAGTGAAGCCCTTTTATCCCTTTCTTACGCCAGCTCTTCCATCTATGTCACCCTCTTCACATGAGCTCACTTGTAGCAGTTGAAACCACCTTTGCAACCGTTACATTGTGGAAAGGCGTGAAATGAAAAGTTGGATTTCATCGTAGCCCTAGAGCTCTCTTATATAGGAGAAAATCTGTAAGGGAAAATTACATAAAGTAGATAGAAGAAATAAGAAACTATAAAATAAAGATAATGAGATATAAATATCACAACACTCCCCCATAAGCTGGAGCATACATGTTTATCATGCTTAGCTTGGAACAGTAACGGTGAAAAGGACCCCTCGTAAGAGCATTGGTAAACATATCTGCAATATGATCACCCGAAGCAACATGAGAGGAAGAAATAAGTCCTTTCTGGATTAGATCACAAGTGTAATGGTAGTCTACTTCGATGTGCTTTGTTTTTTCATGGAATGCTGAATTATTAGCTATGAATTAAGCGGCTTGGTTATCACATTTGAGGTGCATAGAAAGAGTCACCTCAATAGTTAGGTCAGTCAGGATAGACTTGACTCACATCAATTCTGTACGCCATTGGGTCATGGCCCTTTACTCTGATTCACGCTAGATCTAGTCACAACTGTCTGTTTCTTACTCTTCCATGAAACCAATAATCTACCTATAAACACAGTGAAGCCTGAAGTGGACTTCCTGTTCTTGGGGCACTCAACATAATCTACATCCACACATCGAGTAACTATAAGATGTGTCTCTTCTGAATAGATGTCCTACCCCTGGAGAAGACTTGAGATACCTAAAGGACATGTTAACTGCACCCATATGAAGCTGCATGGATTGCTCCATAAACTAGTTGACTCTGCTAGCATCAAATGATATATTAGGTCTGGTGATAGTGACATAAAATATATTACAATTATGGTTGTAACCTTTCGGGTTCTGTAACCCTTAATCCTTTGGGTTCCGTAACCTTTGACCCTTCAGGTTCCATAACCGCTCAGGGGTATTTATGATTTTTACCTTGTACTCTCTTGGGTTTTCTCTCTATATAAGAGACCCTAGCCCTATGGAATACATATCCTATTTGTCTCTCTTCTCCACATGGTATCAGAGCAACAATCCTAGACCGGGGTTCTGACCTAAAATCCCCACCGCCACCTTCAAGCCTCGCAAAAGCCTGTGTGAGCCCTCTTCCCTGAATTATGGCCCCCTGCAAGGCCCTCCAATCGCCTCTAGTACAGTAGTTCGACCCCAAAGGCGCACCTCCAGCACCTATCGGTGCCGCCAAGGGGCACACAGCCCTCCCGCTAGCGCTACCCTGCACTTTCAGGCCCTCCTACGAAGGTCGTCAGCCCCATAGCTACCCTCCACGATACTGTAGGACTCTTTGGAGATCCAAAAGTCATCACGGACCGTTGTCAAGAATCCAAATCTGCTATCCATTGAGGGTTTTCAGCTCTTCTTCAAGGGCAAAAGTGAGTTCTAGGGCATTTTCAGCTCTTATATCATCCTTGGTTGATCAGGATCTTCTTTCTTCCTTTAAACCACCATGGCACCTTCATCTAACGAGACAAAGTCCTTGGCCATGAATAATATGACACAAGTCACTACTATCAAACCAACGGCACAGAAAATTACGTGCTCTGGTCTCGATCTTTTATGGTGTTCATTGATGGTCAGAGGAAAATCTATATTTTGATTAAAGATCCTTTAGATGAAAAGGACAAAGAGTATGACAACCGGTAGACTAATAGCTATTTGATTATCAACTGGATGACCAACATTGTTGAGGCTCACATTACCTTAAATCTTCTTTACAAAAATACGGCCAAGGAAATGTGGGAGGATCTCGAGCAAACATACTCCCAAAGAAGATAAAGTCATGCCTTGCAAACATTTATAGGTGAACCTAGTCGGCATTTCAGGGTGATTCCACCCTCATCGAGTACTACATGCATCTCACCAACCTGTATGAAAAGCTTGTAATATTCCAGCCCTCATGTTGCACTAAACAGATATAAGAATATTCTGTCTGGCAGGTATATCGCTTCCTTGATGGCCTGCATCTAGATACCATGCAGCGAAGGAGCAATTTCCTATATCAGACACACTGCCAACAATGAAGGTCATCTTTGGCTGACTTGAGGAGCTCGAGACATCCGTTGCCCAACCTCCCATCTTACCGTCAACAGAGAACGTTGCCAAACATCTTGTCCATATACCTCACAACAGAATGGTATAGCTGAGAGGAAACTCTGACACTTGTTAAATGTTGCTAGATCTCTTCTTAGTCAAATGAGTGTCCTAAACAATATTGGAGAGATGCTATCCTTACTGCAGTGTATCTCATCAATCGTGTTCCTTCATCTGTTCTCAAAGGGGGCAATTCCATTTTCCTTACTTTACCCTACTGAGTCTTCTTTTCACATACCTCTACAAATTTTTGGTTGTATTTTCCTTTGTTCATAACTTTCATGCATTTGACAAATTATCCTCTCGTGCCATAAAATGCGTCTTTCTTGGGTGCTCTCGTACCCATAAAGGCTATCGTTGCTATGATCCTATTGGACGTCAAGACTATGTGTCTGCTGATGTCACCTTCTTTGAGCAAACAAGTTATTTTACACAGACTGCGAGTGACATTCCTCTGTACCTCTCTCCTCCGCCAATCGTCTATACTCGCCAGTGTACCTCTATACCTTCTACACAAGTGTTTGTACCTTTGCCTGTCCCTTTTATGCAGGATGATATGACCACTTCGAATGCTCCACCACTGCTATCCGGATGTACCTGGGGAGCTTCCTATAGCTCTACCCAAGCAAAAAAGGCAATGTACGTACCACCCCATGTCACATTTTACTTCTACTGATGGTTTATCTAGCTGTGACAATAGATTTGCATATGCTCTGAATGCCATTTCTATTCCAAGAGATCATTTCAGTGCAATGCATGATCATAGTTGGCGACAAGCCATGGATGATGAGATGGAGGCACTTACCTCCTAGGGCATGTGGGATCTTGTGCCGTCCCCCTGGGAGTTCACCCTGTAGCTTGTCGAGGGGTCTTCACGACCAAACAATCGCCTGATGGTTCTATTGACAGGTTGAAAGCCAGACTTGTTGCCAAAGTTTCACACAAACCTTTGGAGTTGATTATTTTGAGACCTACTCTCCTGTTGCCAGAATAGGGTCGATACGCACCATTCTCTTTATTGCTACCAACAAGGCTTGGCCCATTTATCAACTTGATGTGAAGAAGGCTTTTCTTTATGGTGATCTTGAGGAGGAGGTCTACATGATGCAGCCGTCGGGGTATGCAGTCGAGGGGGAGCATGTGTTTCGACAGGCCATTTATGGCCTGAAGTAGAGCCCAAGGGTATGGTTTCGCAGGCTCACTACGAAGATCAACACACTTGGTTTTCAAAGGACAACATCTGACTACTCTGTCTTTGTTAGACGACAGTCTACTGGCACGATCATCCTTGCTGTCTATGTTGATTATATGGTCATCAGAGGAGATGATATAGATGGTATTTAGGAGACCAAGACCTTCCTTCGGAAGGTCTTTGTCAGAAAAGATCTTGGCAAACTTCGTTATTTTCTTGGCATCGAAGTAATACACACAATAAAGGGGCTCCATCTTTCACAGTGAAAGTATTGCCTCGATATTCTAACTGAGGCAGGACTTCTTGGATGCAAGCCATCTGGCATGCTGCAGAAGTGAGAAAATATTTAGCATTTACTGATCCAGCGTCTGAAGATGCAACACGATACAAAAGCTTAGTGGGAAAATTACTTTATATTACTGTTACTAAGCCAGATATATCATATGCTGTGAGCAGAGCCAGTCAGCATATGGAGAAGCCTTTTTATAGTCATTGGCAGGATGTTCTTTTGATCCTTCGATATTTGAAGGAATTTCCAGACATGTACTCTTCTATGGGGTGAATGGGCACAATAATATCTCTACCTATACAGATTATGACTATGCTAGCTCTCCTGAGGACCGTCGATCCACTAGAGGATATGCCATGTTTGTTGGGGATAACCTTGTCACTTGGAAAAGCAAGAAGGAGACAGTGGTCTCCAGATCCAGTGCAGAAGCATAATACAGGGAAATGACTCAAGCCACATGTGAGAATCACATGGCTTATTTCTTTCCTAACAGAACTTGGCATGTCAGTCGTCACTCTTGTACCCTTATATTGTGACAACAAGTCTGCCACGTATATCACCACCAATCCAGTTTTTCATGAGCGGATAAAACACATTGAAGTTGATTTCCATTTTATTCAAGATACAGTACGAGGAGGATGAATTAGCACTCCTCCGCATCTCCACTGAACTTCAACTTGCAGACATCCTCACAAAGGCTCTTCCAAGGAAGCACCTCATATACTTAGTATCCAAGTTGGGCATGATCCGACATATATGCTCCAACGTGAGGGCGAGTGTTAGAATTATTATATTACAATTATGGTGGTAACCTTTCGGATTCCTTAACCCTTCAGGTTACGTAACCTTTAACCCTTCGGGTTCAGTAACCCCTTAGGGGAATTTATGTACTCTTGGTTTTACTCTCTATCACAATGAGACCCTAGCCCTATGGAATACATATCATGTTGTCTCTCTTCTCCCACAATTAGGTCTGGTAATAGTGACATACAACAGATTCCCTACTAGCTCTCTATACCGACTCTTATCCACCTCCTCAAAATCATCATCATAGTGCCTAGCATTGGATCTGTCGGAGTAGTAGCAATTCTACATCATGTCATGCACATCTCAGATAGGACGTCAGTGATATACTTCCTTTTGTTTCATTATCATACCATACCGATTTCTTGCAAACTCTAGGCCAAGACAGTAACGAAGCATACAAGGGTCCTTGGTCACAAACTATAGTCCAAAGAAATCCGTAGCTGCTTGAATGCCATGTTCATCATTTCTTGTAACAATAATGTCGTCAACGTAGATCAGAATAGCAATGGTACCTCTCCGGGTTCTCCTAAAAAAAGATATTGATTTGCAGTACATCTGACAAACCCATGATGTTCAATCAACTTTGAGATCTTCTGAAACCAAGTTCTCGGACTCTGCTTAAAGCCATATGTGGCATTGTGAAGTATGCATACTACACAGGACTTCCCCTCAACAACAAACCCTGGTGGCTGATGCAAGTAAACTTCCTCATGCAAGTCCCCATACAAAAATGCATTCTTGACATCTAATTGGAAAAGTGACAAGTCACGTACCTCAGCAACAATATGAATGCACAACATAGAATGACGTGCAACTGGAGAAAAAGTATCCTAATAATCCACCCCATAGGTTTGGATAAATCCATGAGCAACCAGTCTGCCCTTATACAAATCCACAGTACCATCCACTCGGTGTTTCACTATAAACATCCATTTGCTGCCAACAACAGATGCACCAGAAGGACATGTACAACACTCCACCTACCACGAAACTGTAAAGCCGCCATCTCCTTCTCCATAGACAGATGCTACTAACTACTCTACAATGCCTCCTGATAGGACCGTGGTATCTCCATAACTGACAAACCCACAACAAACTTTTAAAAATCCTTCGAGAATCATTCCAAAGAAACATGGGAAGCAAGACGATAACGATTCTTACGATGAAAGACCCATGACAATCTTGATAACTCATCGACAACAACAAGATAAAACATATGCCCCTGATGGTCTGGGATATGACTTGAACCTCAAATTCAAAATGAATTAACTCAAAAAGACTGTGACTACATCGACACTGATGATTATGGAATGTAGACGGATGATGCTTCCCAAGATGACAAACATCGCACTGAAAAGTAGAGCGATGGGAAATATGTGGTAGAACGTGACACAACTTTTGCAGAGGAAGATGACCAATCGAAAATGTCTACATAGGGAGAAACAGATCCAATGCGAAGAGAAGAAGCACCAGCATATGGGAGGATCAAATATGCTGTAAAAATACAACCACTTAGGTCGTAAAAATGTCCTGAAGTATAAGAGCAGGAGGATCAAATATGACACGACAATGTAAATCCTTAGTGATTTAACTAATGGACAGTACATTCATAGAAAATTTAAGGGCGTAAAGAACATTTGGAAGTCACATTGAGGGAGTTAATTGCACCTCCCCCTTGTCCAGTGATGGGAGAGTGTGTCTCATCTGCTATTACTACCGATCTCCCTGATTGAGTTAGACTCTAGGTGTTAAATTGTTCTATGGCTAAATTGCTCTATGTCACCACAAAGATGATGGGATGCTCCTGAATCCATAATCATTTCTGATAAATCTACCCTGAAACAGCTAGTGAGAGCATATGTTATACCTGATGTGGATGTTGATGTTGAAGCAGCTTCCTCTGAGGATCCTGGAGGAGAACTGGTTGACCTAGAAGCATGAATAATATCCCTGAGTCTTGCTATAAGTTCATCAAAACTCTTATCAGATGCATGTGATGGACTCCCAACCTGTTGAGTCTGCTTTGCAACTTGTGCTGAAGCGGGAAAGTCATGCTTAGTATAGCATGTTTCCTCAGAGTGGCCTGACCGATGGTAGTAGGTACATGGCTGACAGGGTTGGCTACCCCCTCCCCTACCACAGTTACCTTGACCATGGTACTACGTCGGGTTCTCGCTGCCACGAGAGACACTCATAGCTGAAGAGGTCTGTGACTGTTGAATACCACCAGATGATATAGAGAGCCAACTTAATCTAAGGTACGCCTCCTCCAATGGAGGTATGGTGGAAACAGTAAGGATCTGTGCTCGAGCAGTGTCATACTTAGGATCGAGGGCTGCTAGAAAATCTCCGATCATCACCAAGTCTCTATACGCCTTGAGCTGCTCTTGTGTGGTGGTCAAGGGAATGAAACCATGGAGCTTCTCAAACATACCCCTTAGAGATGTGTAAAAGGTATGCTGAATTTTACCCTCTTATTATATTTTTTATGACATATTATATTCTCAGATGTGAGGTTAACATTATGACTTAGGTTGCCAACTTTTATCTATCTTGTACCACACGAAAATCCAACCAGTTTAAGCCAATCATAACCAGGCCACATTTATTTTATTTTGTCAGAAACAGGTCAGTAATTACCAGAGTTGACAGAATGTAAAGCTGAAATTAAATCTGGAAGCTGTGAATGGAATAGGAGAATTCGAGAGGTTGTATCTGTTATAATTCTTATGACCATGTCAATGTCATATGTAGATATGAATGAGTATTGATTAACCAAGTAAACACAGACTCTATAGTAAATAAATACAAAGTTTATGCTATACTTACCTATTTTCCCTATATTGACGGCAGAATGGGGAACTTTTCTATCAGGGTTTTTTATTGTTGATTTGATATATGCTATTAATCTTCTCCGTTTTAGTGCATAAATTCAGAAGACCATGTAGGTCGACATAACAAATCTCTTATATTAATTTTCATAAATGCATTCTTTTACTTTATAATTAGAAAATATACCCTGATTTCTCTAGCATTATCGAGTCCTTACCCGTTGTCGTGGTCAGTACCAACGAGAGTGGGATAGAGCGCACACAGTGCAACCTGCTACCTCAATGCTCCCCGACTAGACACCATATCCACCTCAGGACAGGATAATGTCAAATTGATCATTATGTACTTGAGATGTTCATCGGTTTTTCAACCGAAAATATACCATATAATAATAATTAAAACTATTTTGATTATAAGGAAATTTGCTAAACAAATTTCCAAAACCTATTCAAGTAACGTGTTTGATGAAGTGTATCAAGTAACCATTTGGTAATCTAGATCATATTTAATCATCTATTGGTCGAGGCAATGTCATTTAAGGGAACAATTATTGTCAAATATTTTCCATAATTACTCCAGAAAATTAGCCATTAATTTCACAAGTTACTTAAATGACATTCACAAGGATCATGATCGAGTACGTAATTTTCAGCAATGACCCCTACTTACTAAAATTAACATATCTCAATCAATTTAAATCCAAATTAAGCAAAATAAATTTCTAAAATTTGCTAAGTTGATTTAAAACAGAACTCAAAGTAGTAAACATGCATTTACATGCATTTGAAAACAGTATTTAACTCCTTAATTACGTCATTATTCGCCATCCCCGAAACAGTGGACATATTATCGATAAAATGATCATAACTTCAGCAAACGAAATCCAAATTAAGCAAACTCAATTTGCACATTTTTTTATTTAACGGAGAACAATATCCATGTGATAGATTCATCCTTAAAAATTATAAAACGGGTTGAAATTTATCACAAAATAGGGCAGCGAAAATTGAAATGCGGTAAATTTTTCACGAGCCCCACTGAACCTAAATCTTCGTAGGTTCATGGATCGTATCCAAAGCCTCAAACCTGGCTCTGATACCACTTGAAGGATATGGATAAATCCTCAAACGCATCATGAAAGTGTGATGATCGTATCACATACGTTCACGAGCGACTAGTCACACTAGTTTCTCAGTGCAGCGGAATTTTAAAATTTTTAAAAGGATGAAACCACATGATCCAAGAACATTTCTTTAATTGTTTCATCTAACCACAACAAAGATATAGGAATACTTATTGGAGCGTGGTTGCGATCTAGTCTCTAAAGGAAGAGACCTCCTGTCTCAAGTCCGATCTGTCGGAGGAGACACTTGCGAGCGCGGGGATGAGTCGTGTGCTTCTCGCAATCCGAGTTGATGACCCAAGCAATGGATCTCCTGATCTCATCTCACAAGATCGAACGTCTTCTTCACGAGCGCTACACACTAAAGAGGAGGGAGAGCCAATAGTCATCGAAGCGGAGCACAATGACAAGGTGACAACCAAGACGACCTTCTCTCTTTAAGAGTGGACAACCACTCAAGATGAGAGAGAGTATGCGTGAGAATAAGAGAGAGGCTTTTGTTGTGATTTTTTTAACTCGAAGAGTAAGGATTGCCTCTTCTTATATAGTGTTTTGGGAGTCCATGGATCCCAATCCATGGACAACACACAATCAACGGATGAGATTGATTTGTGTTTCTTTCAATGGCTAAGATGTTGTTGTAAAAAAACAACAACAAATAATTTAATTTAATTAAATTTACATTGATAGATCAACAAAATTAATTTCAAATTAAATCATCTTTGACTAGAGATAGGATAATGAGGAGACTAACCTCCTTCCCTAAAAGGGGGGACGGCTACTCCTCTCCACAAGGAGAGTAGTGGCCGTCCACTCCTCTTAGGAGGAATAGGTTTATCTCTCCTCTAATTATCATGAGATCTCATTATCTCATGATATATCATGATCTCTTGTCGAAACTATTTTAAAAAAAAATAATTCCAAATTATATTATGAAAAATATCAACCAAGTCATTGAAATTATGTGAATCTCATGTACAACCCAAAACAAAATTTAATTATTCTTTCAAGTAATCATTTAATGTGAATCCCATCGACATTAACATTTAATCAACAAATATAAATTACAAAGTCTCTCTCTGATATATTATAAATCTCATTTATAATATACCTGGATAATTGGATAGTTCTATCTACATTATCCATGTCCATAATAATTAAATCTCAGTTAATTACATTGGATAATCATTCTCGTACCTTCAGATAATGTGAATCAAATTCACATTATTCATGATAATTAAATCACATTTAATTATCCATTTCACATTGCTTAGACATAAATCAACTTTGGAATTATTCTTAAACCCTTTCAAGAAGAATATCCTTTCTCTGGAAATGCTTAGAGATAAGGACAAGGTGATTGTATTGTACCACGTGTAGTAACTTGGATACTGAGATTACATCTTAAATCCAGATCCCATGAACCTCTCACAGATGCTTGATTTAATCAAGGTCATAAATCTAATCTTCTCATTGCATCTGAATCTCATTCAGATCAATGTCCAACATTTGGACCAAGATCAAATTACTTCTCAACTGAGAGGAGTCACCAAAATCCAGACCTATTTTATCACTCACTCGGAATGGAAGCGTCATGGTTATACAATCGTTTAAAATCACGTCACCCTCAGGTATTCCTAATACATGTACATCATGTATACTGGAAGACCTATGATCATCCCGAAGATGTTGATCAATTTTAAACTGTCATCTTCAGGGTTTGATCATCAAGTTTCTCATTCTTGGTCATTGGGATTTGGTATGGATCATATGCTTTCCAAAAGCATATATCATACCTTCAAATTCTTGTCATGCTTCCGAACCATGACGACCATGCATGGAATTTGGTTCCAATACCTCATGAGTGAGCTCATGTCTTCCGATTCACAAGTGAACCTATATGATCTCTTTGAGAGATCGTATTACTCATATGCCCTTGCATGCACAATAGCATGTCGGTGTATAGACCTTGGTTAGGTCATCAACTTATTGGTATGTCAAATGTACATACTCAGACATATAGTAACGCACATGTCTCCGGTCAGAGGATGCATGCTTGTATCACGACAGTATATAATCTAGGACTTTGGTTATCTCAATCTCATTAAGTCAACTCCTTGACTTAACTAATCTAACACCTCTGAATCTCTATTCCTATGCGGAGGACCTGCATCAAGAGGTCGGTCAGATACCAACCTATGTGAGAAATGATTTCCATCTCCTACTCAGGATGGAGATCATCTCCTAACAATCATTTGACGGTGCTTGATGAGTCCTCAATCTAACTCATTAGATATTCATCCAAACACCAGCCTCTATGATTTTATTATTGAATCAACAATTGTATGGTTATTAAGATGGCCATGGTACATAACCCTAATTGTACAAAGGGAGCTTATAGTGCATTCATTCACTTAATCTCAGAAAGAGAGTGAAACAATCAATAACTTTTTATTGATAAACCATGTACTACAATTACATTTATGGTAAGAATGGTTCGCCTCGGGCTCACGCGGCTAACACAATAACCATATAATTGCTTGTCTTTTAAAGATATTAGATCCGTTGTATCATCTTGCATTCATTTTTTCTCCTATAAAAATGGTATTTAGAAATCATGATGGTAATATATTATAATATGCTGCTTTCAAGTTAAACATGAGACATTGATTGACATGGATAAAAAATCGATTAATTTAATTTTAAATGACGAAGTTTGTTCCTCCTTGGAGAATCAATTCACTCAAAAAATACTCCAATTCCACCCACACCCTGATGCAGAACAAGTTTGACTAAGAACACGAATAACCTTATCTTGTAATGTCGGAGTTGCTCCACCATACATTTTCCACCATTCATCTATATAAACAAATTGTAAGTTATACATGAACTAATCAAATTAGAATATTAACTATGTAGCACAATTGACTATTTAAATACCTGGAGCCATCTTCGTACATTTCAAATCGTGGATGGACGACCAAAATCTCCCATAGCATCCCTATACAAGAACTCCATGGTGATAGAATCTATTTTCTCTTCGTCATTATGAAATAAAATTTCGCTAGTGTCATGAAAGCCAGCCATAATATGATGATTTAAGGACAAGTTTTCATCAGTGGAAGAATTTGAGGTCCAAAAGTAATCCAACTTTGTGTAGGGTTTATCCAAGCTTCCTATTCCACTTATCATCAATGATACCATATGGCTTGTAGTCAATGGCAGTGTTATTAAACGCAAGTTTGTTAGCTTCCCTTGCTCTTTTCATTACATCATAAATATATCACGTTGGCAACTTCTCATCACTATCACAAGGCACTAAACCCTCACCACCGGTTTAGCTTTACCAACAACCACTGCACATGAACCCCATAATTATCTATTCAAAATTATCTCATATAATTTTTATCCATAGTTGTTCACGAGATTTTTTGCTAAAGCCCTTCTCTAGACGCAACCATAGAAACCAAGCTTTATTTATTCTGATGTAGACTCTGCTTCGTTGCAGATATGGTTGCAGTGGGATGAGTAATCTCAAAATTGAAAATTTTCCGCATCAATTGAAGAGCAAATTGTTATTGTAAATAAAGTTTGTAATCTTTTGTGCTTCTTTATGACATACTTCACTCTTAAAACTTGATCAAACTTTTCTAAAATCAAATCGAGACAATGAGTTGTACATGGACTACAAAAAATATTACCATAATACCTTGTGATCATCTTTCATGTAGCCTTATAGTTTGCAGCACTGTCTGTGACAAAGTGAATTATATTTCCAGGTCCAGCATACTCTGCACAATCTTTGAGATTTCAAACAACAAGTCAACTTCCTTTGAATGCCTTGAGGCATCAACTGATTTAAAAATAACAGTGCCAGCAAATGAGTAGAATTAATGTACGTTGTCTTCAATTCGCTCATCCATCAGCCATGACTGTACAACCATTCATTTTCCAGATCTTCCTATGTGTAACAACATGTTCCTTCACTTTCACCATTGTTTTCTTCATGAGAAGCTTGCGTACTGCATATGCAGGTTGTGCTTTATAACCATGTCCAACAGAGGCAATACCATCAATCATCTTCTGAAAACTAGGAATGCTAATGGCATAAAAAGGAATGTCAGCATCATACATCCAATCCGAGATGAGTAAATCCACCTCTTCAAATTCGTCCTTCCTTTGCATGTTGGACTTGATTCCAGGTTGACTACCAAATGTGGTTCCGAATGAGAAGAAAGATTTCAACTTCTTAGACGTAGAATCCTCATTTGTTGGACTTTTTTGAAAAATTCTTAATTCTATAGGACATGTATCATTCATTTTCACACTGTCAGATTTGTTGGATGATCTGACTGAAGCATTGTTACTCTTTTATGTTTTAAATTCAGTCAACTTCTCCTGCATCAAAACTTGAATGTGATTGAGAACTTTTTTACAACATGCACTTCTCCTTTTACTGCCAAGTTCTCTTTCACTCGATGGATCCCTCCTCCCAAGAAAATCTTAAAACAAAAAAAACATAACTTTTTGATCCATCTACTGTCAAAGTGACATATTGCCATGCTATGTCACTTTGTTATGTAACACCTGTTATGATTAAATCTTCTGACACATCTTCAACAACAAATATTCGGTATAGGTTATGATCATCTTCCATCTAAAAAATATTCTATAGGTTATGATCAATACAATATATACAAGAACATAGAAACTTAGATTTGAGAATATATCAGCGCAACCAAAAAACATATATAGAGGAGTGGATAAATGAATAATTTCTCCCATTTTATATTCAGAATTTTACCCATTTTAGAAATCGCTAACTTAGTTTGCTCCTTTTCTGTTTTTGATTAGTGTAAGAATGTTGGGATCTTCAGTATATAGTTACCCAATTTCTAATCCATCCTGACCTGCAAGAACAAGCTACAGTTCTATGTGTTTTTTAGTGATCTGGTCGTGTAGTGGGGAATTAAATATGTATCAAATTTACTTCAATTCATAAGGAATTTACCAAATTCTAAAGATGTAATATTTGCTCAGGTTTTACCCAATAAATAAATCAAATGCACACATTTAAAGGCCTGAAGTGATTTAACGAAATGTATTTAAAGAATAAGGGAAAATTCTGAGAATGGAAAGGATGTTCTCACAGATCTCGAGAGATGCTCATAACATGGTAATGGTGACGATGGCAGCGATAGAGGAGATGGCAACGACAACCGGAGTTTATGACGGTGGCAACAGAGTTGTTACGACATCACGATGATGATCATAGCTGACGATGTCACGACTGACAATGTCGGATGATGGAGATGATGATTGGAGGAAATGGTGGCACCTTTAAGTGTCTGACGTGAGAGGAGGAACTGGCATTCGAGAGGCATATGGATTTTAGAGTTGAGATGTTGGGGCCGACGAGGTCGATTAGAAAAGGGGGTAGAAATGTATAATAATTATTTTTTAAATTTTATGTGGATTTTAAACCATCAAATAGGTTTGACAAATCGAACGATTCGTACCAACGATCGAACTTAATTTTTTTTTTGTTATTGTTTTTAAAATTTCATAGAACTGACCAATTCGAGGCCGGTTCCTGGTTGGACCACTCCAAACGGCCAGTCCAATCTGGTTTTGTTTTCCTTGCTTCTACTACGGCACATGCTTTTATATATTACATTATGCTACAACATAATTGACATGCGACAAGGAAAATTTTGAATATTCATTGTCATATTATTCGTTATAAATTATCTTATATTCTTTGTTGCTAAAGGTTTAGACTATTGTTCATCTCCTTTTTCATTAAAAAGTTTCTAATAATGGTCTGATCCTAAGAAACTATCAACAAATAATAGTTGATGTATGATTTATTGTTACAGCACCATAATAACAAAAATGATATTCATTTGCGATTTTAATAAGAAAATGAAAATGTGAATAATATTCATTGTTAAACATTTAGCTAATTATAAGATATGACAATAGATTATTTGTTGTAATAGGTCAATTTTATTGTATTATTACTCTCTCTCTAACTTGTCGTCAAATTAATTTCGGGACACTAAAACACGAGTTTATAGTGATATATTTTAAAATCAACCACTGTGTCGTTATATGTTTGATATATGATACAATAACATTTTTGGTTAGAAAATGTACTTTTAAAAATAATATTAATGGCGAATGGCTTATCTATTTCCCATGTCACTAGAGACAACTCATATAACATATATATGTTTACAACTCATATAACATATATTTGTTTACTCTATTATATATTTGATAATAAAAAAACAATTGATATGCATTCAACTTTCGTTATTTATAACATCCAGACTTGTCATTCATCGCTAGTTTCATGTATAAAAAAAGTTAATTTGATCGTAATGGTTGATATTTGTTATCATATATTTAACAAAGTATGATATAGTAAATATTTCCAAATATTGTATGTATATAAAAAAGTTTTGGTGTGATGTGAATTTGGATAAAATATTCCTTATAATAAATTAACATTTTCACCGGTGCAAAGAAAGGATAAATAGTAGTTATATTCAGGTAAGTATTATGTCTATCTTTAGTAGAAGAGATCTTATTTTCCGTTCATTTAATGTGATTGTGGGATTTTTAATATATAGGACAACTTACAAAAAAAGACACTAATCTTACATAAATTCCTAACCATGTGCCTCATCTTTGAAATGTAACATAAATGTGTCTGATATTATTTACGTATCTCAAATATAGGCCTACGCAAGCTTCCACGACCCTTTTATGTTGACGTTAAATAATAAATTTAAAAGTTCATGACTCTCTAGTTAGATGTGAAAGATGATAACCTTAGTTCGGAACTAACACATAATGGATTTCTTTTTTCAAAAATGATATCCCTAATTAAAAATTGACACGCAATTGAGGTCCTATTTTTAATTTACCCGAATCTATCTTTAACTGGTGGTCATATTATGGAGATTACATCAGAAATCCGGTGAACTTCTATTCGCAGATTACAACCAAAATCTTCCAACACACAGTGCTCTGTTCAGACTCCCAAAAAGCTTTCAAGAACTGCATTCATCAAAGTTAGAGAATGAATGGGACAAGCTTCAATCATGAGAGCCTCCTCCCATTCTACGCCAGGTCTAGATCGTTCCGATTAATCATTTTTACAGTTCGGGTCAAATTGACATAATTTTGGTTCAACTACCGGTCTGATCGACTATTTGCAATCTGGTTTAACCGGTTCAATCGAAATTCAACGACTTTACTGTAATTCAAATTCAAGTTTATATTAAAATAATAATAACTATGATGAGTGTTGAATTCGTGACCTCTTATAACACATCATAGAGTATTAGCGAACTACTTTTGAAAGGATTGAATAAAAAATATAATGAAGTTATGATTATGCTAGATATTTAATTCAAATATTATTGATATGTATATGAAAAACATTTAATGGTGCATATTCAAGAAATATTTTATGTATAAATAAGATATTTTGATTATTTATTTATTTTATATTTATTTCAAGTATGTTTGAGTGTGTATTTGTATATGTTCTAGTCCATCCGGTTTAGTTACATGGCTCAATTATTTTTCCTTGTCGGTTTGGTTTTTTATTTTAAAAAATAATGGTATTATCATCAAACTGAATCAATTTGATTTCATTCACCAAACCCGATCCAACCTTTTTTTGTTGGAATTTCCATTTTTTGGTTCCAAAAACCTTGACATACCTTGTTACTTCTTACGTCTTTGGATATGGTCAATTACACGATCAATCTCGAGTTTTGGAGGTAAATCACATCGAGACCCTTCAACTCACGGGGACCGTATTAAAATAGCGCTAAAGTTCAGGAAAATTTGTGTCAATAAAATAGAAAAAAATTGTATAAATACTTATGTCAGCATTAAATCTAATGCTCGTCCATTGTTTCGTGTTATATTAAAGCACGTAAGAATAATATTACTAAAACTATTACATCTATATACATGAAGCTGAGATAGGAGAAATTGTCTATGGATTGAGGAAGCATGCTTCTTTCTCTGGGCAAAAACTCGCAATACATCTTGTTTGCTAATATTATCTATGTATATGTATATGTATTCTTTATCGTCATAAATAGTCGGGCAGAAGTAATTATTGATATGACATTTTCATGTTGTTGTAACTGATCAGGAAATGGAAGCATCATCATGTATGAATGGGTTAATCAACATATGAAGGATGGCCGCTACACTTGAATGTTAGCTAGCTAGTTATAGACAAATGTTGTTCGATTTCCTTCGGATAATTAACATGTACGTGTTAATGACAATTACCTAAACACTTAGAGCATTGTAGTTGCTTTTAATCGACATCATTAGTAGTTGTTGATTACGCTTGCAACGAAAAAACAGAGGACTGTGAAGATCTTGGATATACATGAAATCACAAATTGGTGAGCGGTTTCACTCTTGACAAGAATAGAGGAGGCTCTCCATGGAGGGGACAGATCGTCTGTTGTAGTATCCCCTGCTGTAACGCAAGGGATGCATCAGAAGAGGAATGGACGACCCCGATGAAGAGGACGGGGATAGTTGGCCCCTCATACGGTTCGTCCATTCTTCATCTGACACATTCTATGCATTACAACAGGGGATAGTACAACAGACGGTCCTCTCGCTTACAATGACTCATTACTTGAGATACCATTAGAATATGTGTGTGTGTGTGTGTGTGTGTGTCAAACTTCCTTTTCAGTGTAACTTAAAACTTTGTTGGTTGTGATTGCACTCGAGAATTCATATATATAACTAAGGTTCTTGTTTTTTTGGCATATACAGTGAAAACTTGAGTCAGTGAGATATGAAGCATTAATTTGTTACAATCGATCACACATTAAATAACCATATAAATCTTTTTAAAAATGGCCAAAGGAACTTGTTTGGAAGTTGGACTTGAAATATTTGGTCTTATACTAGGAAACCCAAACATTTAAATAAAAATAATCCAAAATATCACGAATAAGCTACTTGAGAATAAAAAAATTCATTTAACTTTGATTGTGATGAGTTTTTTTTGAAAAAATTCATTTCCTTAGCAGTAATTAAAAGTAATTAAAGATGTCCCTTTCATTGCTTCCTGAATTTCACAAGATCAACTATCGTGAATTGTATTTTTCTAAAGTTTTAGTATTCTACCTAATTAAACGAAAGGATTCTTTGGCTACTAAAAGTAAAAATTAATACCTCAAAAACAAGATGGGGAAGAGGGATCGACATTTTCAATTGTACTTCAAACCAATTTCACAAAAGAGAAAAGTATGATGTGAGTAGGGGATGTAAAAAACCAATCCTAAGCGAATCTATATTTTTTAGGTTCGATTTGTTTCTTTGATCGAGCCTAAATTTGTTTCCAGCTTCGGTTCATTTATTTTGAACCGAATGTGAATCGAACCTCTATTTGATCGAATCGAATCTAGGTTAATATGGAAGTTTTAAATAGTCTAATGAGAGAAGAAGTAAAAAGAAAAAAGAAATGGATAGATTTGTGCAAGGGTATGTTTACATAATTAGAATATATATTCATTTGATCATTTCCTTTATCTAAGTCTTCATCTTTTTTTAACAAAAAAATTAGGTTAATACGTACTACTTCTCTTCGAAAAAAGTTAGTTATAATATAGTTTTATATTTGTTCGCTTACGAGATAATGAGTAAGGTAAGATAAGGGATAAATGTGATTTACACTTGTTTTGTTGATTTTAGAGATACGGAAAGGAAACTACTAGACAGTGTCATAGTGGAGGTTGACTATTTATCTTGGGATAGTTTTTACCGAAAGTAAGGGTACATGTCTCGTACATATCTGCTTATCTCCGGACAAAACCCACTTATTCCATACAAACCCACTTATGAAATGAGGTCCACTTATCCTACATAATGATTTGTAACTCTGTATATGTATGTGTCGAACTTGTAACGAATTGAACTTAAGCAATCCTACAATATTTAAGTTTGGATAGTTTATTTAATTGAACATGTATTCAGGTTAGGTTTGTTTATTTACAAATCGAATATGAATAAACTTTTAGCGAGTCAAATATAAGCGAATGTCGAATTTGAGAATTTTCGGAAGTGTGAGCAGTGAAGGATATATTTTACGATTCTACATGTTTCATTACTTGAGATTTGCCCTCCCTATCTGTTGTCTTTTGTGCATGTTTTGATAACAGAAACAATTGATGATCATTTATAATCTAACCGTGACTAACTATAGCACCGAGACATATCATTCAAAATATGTGGGCACGTTTTGGTATGATGTGGATTTAGATAAAAATACCTTTTTAGGCATTTTTAACTCACGAACTTTATAAATTTGTAAATTATCTTCTAGACCTTTGAAACAACATAATTCCCCCCTCGATCTCGTGAACTTGCTAACTCTTACCCAATGTTAATCTATCTGAAGTTCGTGGGGATTCTTGAGGTAATTTATGGGGTGGATAAAGTAATTATATTGTGCAAAAAATTGTAGAGATAATTTAATAAATTTCCAAGGTTCGTGAGCATAAAAATCTCATTTTTTTAATCATAAATTAACGTCTTCATCGGTGCAGCTCAAATACTACTCTGCGGACTCCTATTTGCCCGAAATCTTACAACACTACCAATATAAACACAAGAACACCGTCACTCTCTCTTCACTCTTTCTTCGGGAACCATCTCAACTACATTTCAAGAATGGGAGGCGCGAGCTTTGATCCTGACGGTCTCCGAGACATCCTCCGCCGCACCGGCGCCGGCATCTGGAACCTCATCGATGCCGCGATATCCATCGCCGAGACCGACCACAGGCCCGAGTCGGAGACGCGGAAGGCGGCGGTGGTCAGGCGACTCAAGGCTTCACGTCGTGTCCATTTCGACATCGCATCATCTATCACTCCGTCAAAGGAGGAGTGGAAGAATCGGCGGTGGAGAGCGACATCACTTGTGATGGAGTCGATCATCGTGATGATATTCCTGCAATTCAAGAACAACTCCAAGACACCCGCCAGGTTAATACTTTCATCTTCTTGATTAGTTAGGGTTCCAGTGTAGGGTTTTGCCGTGAGTATTAGGTGGTATATAAGAGATGAACGTATCCTGCAGCCTGCGGAGAAGCTCGTGGATTTGCTTTGTCAACTGGACGGCGTCGACGTCACCTTCGGAACCTTACAGGTGTGCCAATCTCCAACTCTGTTTCTGCCTACATCTGTATATATATCTTGAACTCTTAATCCTTCAATGCCCGTGGAGGGAGGATCTTCGAGACTTGCTGGTTTTCATTGGTTTTAGATATATATAGCATATTGCTAATGAACCTGGTATTTTATAGATAAATCACATCTATGCCCTTCGATACCCGAGGACTTCTTAAAAATAGGGTCTGAAGTCAGGGGATTTTGTGCCATTTGATTAAAAAAAAGGTCCTGCTCATCAAATCGTTAAATAACGTCTCAACTTACGCCGTAAATCTGTTCTTAATGAACTGGAGTTATATTCTTATTAAAGCACAGAATAGTAATATTACTAATAATTGTTATGCTAAATCGCAGAAGTATGTATATAGGAATTTATAGTGAACTGAGATTTATCTGTATGTGCACAGGAAACCGGGATTGGTAAAAGCGTGTATGCGTTACAGAAGCATACTTCTCTCGGGGTGCAGATAGTCGCAACTCATCTTGTTAGGTAATATATAACATAAATGGATCCGTTAGTGTTTATTATTGTAAATCTCGCTTGGTTGAAGTAGTTGATGGTCTAATATGGCTGTGTTGTTTCAATTGATCAGAAAATGGAAGAGGATTGCGAAGGAATGGGTGGATCTCCACATGAACGATGGCCTTGTGGCTGCCGCACTCGAAGGTTAGTTATATGTCAGTTTGTTGCGATCATATATGCTAATAGATATCTACTTTTTAAAGGTAATTTGGAATTCAAAAATTCACTCGATCTGCAGGTGGGAAGAGCATCGATCAATCGACAACTCCGATTGAAAAGGTCAAGGAATCAACGACAATTCAGATCGAAAAGGTCAAGGAAGCAACGATAACTCAGATCGAAAAGGTCAAGGAAGCAAAAGCAAGAGATGATCTTTTGGATCCTCAGAGACTTCTGATTGCAAAGAAGAGGCTTCGTGAGGGCTACGAGGCTGCTAAGAACGGTAAGAACCCTATTACATTGTTGTTTAATTGTACTTAAATGGTCATTATTAACATCGTTATCTAATAGTTGATTGTGATTGTTTGTGTAGCGAAGAAGCAGAGGACCGTGAAGACGTTGGACATACATGATATCCCGAAATTGAAGAGCAATTGCACTCTCGAAAAGAACAGAGGAGGCTCCCGAAGGATGCGCTACTTGAGACGCTATTAGGATTATATATATATATATATTTGTCAAGCTTCATAGAAGTTATTCGTTCAGTGTAAATAAATAAATGTTTGGGCATTCATGAATGAAAATAAGATCCTTTTTTGGCATATAGAATGAAGAACCGATCGAGTTGACAAGATAAAAAGGTTAATTTGCAAAAATCGAGCACGCATCATTTGATCTTATTCTCGAAAGGCTAAACATCTAAATAAAAGATATAAAAACAAGATTAAGAAACTTAAGAATCGAGGAATTCATTCTACTTTAAATAACAGTCATCGTCTCGAAAGTGATTGAGGATTTCGCATTCGTCATTGGTTATTTTCAACATAATCTCTTCCTTCATTTCTCTCTTTATCCTAAAAAAATTTTCATCCCCACTAGGCATAGTTCAACATTTCACCAAACCGGAATTTCTTGTGATCGACTACCATGAATTGCATTTATCCGATGTGTTAATATCTTTCGTAATTTTTCTATAAAAAAACAATGCTCCGTAAGTATGATGGGAAAGAGTGAGAGATAAATAAATTTCCATCAATGAATGTATCAACTATTGTCATTATACATCGAACGAATTTCATGAAAAAGAAGTAAGTGTGGTGCAAGTAGTGAAGGCGAAGACAAACTATTACAAATACTTGTGTTATACAATTGTACATGTTTCATTGTCCCAAACTATTAATGCTTGTGTTTCAATGTAAGACATCCTTTCTTGCTTGAATTAAGAAAGTGAGGATTACCCTAGCCATGGGTGAGCAATAAGATCTCTCCGGTGATTCTTTTGTTTCCATTGAGAAGTATTCTACACATAAAACATCAAGCTTTGTGGCTTGTATGTTTCTTTCGTTCTCTTAACAAATAATCGCTTGGATCATATCCAACAAAACATAGATTTGTACATGTGAAAAATAAATCGCACAAAACATTTACAAGGGGAAAAATCATTGTTCTGCACAGGAAAAAGAAGTTCAAAACATATTAAGGTTTCATTTGAAAACTATATTATATATATATATATATATCACGAAGAATAATCTCAAATAAAATGCGCACAATGACCTTCTTGAAAAGAGGGGTATCAGAAGCAATGATTAAATACATAACCACCACAGGGATCAAGGGATTGAAACACTCAGTTTAAAAATATTAAATCAATCAATCACAAGCAAACAATTAGATTACCTTGGAATAAAATTCTACCCATGGTAAAGTTGAGATACTTTCGACATTCGGCAAGAGATTAAGCATAACCATGATGTGCGCATACCTTGTTTTAACACCCATTTCCTGCAAAAAAAACTACCATCCCACTTTATATGGGACGCATGTACGTAGCAATTTAACAGGCATGGAATCATGTCTTCCAGAGGAAGAAACTCCTGCTGAAAAACGGTAGAATTTGCAGCAACATATCACTTCCTTTACAATTGAGTGCCCAATTTCTTCCAACTTCATAAGCAACTCTAAAATTTCTAATAAAAGTAGACAATTTTGATCATCAGATTTTCCATATTGTATGCAATTCTTTGGTAAAGAAACACAAAAATATAAAACCCTTGCCACCTAAGACCCCCATCAGTAAAAAAACAAAAAAATATATAAAACCCTTCCCACCCCAGACCCCCATCGCAGATGAAGGGAAAGTTTAACAACTGTGTTCATTTTTGAGTTATTCCTCCACAGACGAGGAAACCACATCCTTGGAGTACCATGTTTTAAGTAAAGAAGCATATATAACAATGAGCCCTATAACACTTAACTCAAGGCACATCTCCAAGTTAATAGAAACACCAAACCTCACCAAAAAAGGAATTCGATGTCCATATACCATACTTCCTTTTAAAAGGGAGAAAACAAGAGAACTTACCCGGAAGCACTTCAAGTATTACTTCAAAAGAAAAGGGGAAATATGGTGAAAGTAAACAAGAGAACTTACCCAGAAGCATCCTCACCGTAAAGATAGCCCATATTTGCTCTTGTTCTAGAAAAAGCATGCTCGAGTGCATGACCTGCCAAATTAAATGGAAAACAACCAATGCAACGTATATCTCCCTTTGTGGTCTACACATAAATACATAAAACACTGAGTGGATTTACCAGACTCCTTTCTTGTCTCGGCAGCAAGGCCAAGAAATGCATGTTTAGCATAAGCAAGCAATCTCACATGTCTTGGGGCACCGAGTTTGCTTATTATGGACCATAATAATCCTCTGCAATACACAGAAGCATAGGTCAGAGTGTTGCTGCTTAGAAATTACCAGATAACTCGTGAACAGGGACGACAGCTTCTTACTCAGTCCGTAATAATGCAAAAAAATCTGGGGGCAGTGACTCGATGAATGTAGAAATGTCACACATTTTCAGAGACTTCAGATCTTGATTTAAGCTTCTTTTCTCTTCAACTGATAGGCATGTCCCAAGAGCCGATTCGTTGATGTGAAAAAGCTCTACTTTTGAAAGATGTGTTGCTTGAGTGGCATAAATATCAAATTTAGGAAGTAAAAGTAGATGTTTCGTTTGTCTGACTAATAGTTGAAAATATCAAGAATAAGAAATTACATATATTACTTGGATTGTTGGATGGAGAATGCATATTCCACTATGTAGAAATTAAGGATAAAGAACCAAATGATTAAGAAAATTGCTTTTAAATTTTCCCTAATAGTGACCAATGTCCACAAATATTACCAAAAAACAAACACCTTACTATATATTCAGCATGATGGGTCGCAGATCCTGCTTTACACAATGAAGATGATAGAAGCTAAAATAGCACTATCAGAGAAGTTTACGAATATAATTGTTTAAATAACCAGTCCAATGATGTTTTTACGTTTCTAAATTTCCATTAAAAGGAAGATTAAAATATATAGTAAAATCTTAAAAGGAATGACGTGATCATTTATCTCATACACTATAGACAACAAGAAGAGGCGAAAAGAATACAGTTCCATTTAGATGATTAAACAAGACATTGCAGAACTCTAACAAGCTATCATTATCCAGAAAGATGAAGTACAGGAAAACTTGCATGCACAAAATGGTGAAGCCTTCTCTCTCTTTGAGTAGGGTCAGTAATATGGATTCTTGCTCAAATCCATGATGAAAGTAACGCAACTTGCCAGAGTCCTTGGTCACAACTTGTTGTCCAAGGAAATCCTTATATGCTTGAATGTCATGTTCATCATTTCATGTAACAATAATGTCGTCAACGTAGACAAGAATAGCAACGATACCTCTTTGGGTTCTCCTGAGTCATAACAAAAGGAGAATGATCTGCAGTAGATCTAACAAACCCCTGTTGTTCAATCAACTCTGAGAGCTTCTGAAACCATGCCCTCGGACTCTTCTTAAAGCCATGTATGACCTTATCAAGTCAGCACACCATACGAGACTCCCCCTCAGCAGCAAACCATGGTGGTTGCTGCATGTAAACTTCCTCCTGCAAGTCCCCATACAAAAATGCATTTTTGACATCTAATTGGAAAAGCGGCCAGTCACGTACCACAACAACAATAAGAACCTGCAACATAGAATGACGTGCAACTAGAGAAAAGGTATCATGATAATCCACTGATAACCGCCCGAACGACAAAGGTAAAGGTAAAGAAATGGTCGTCGCGACCTCAATCACTCGGGCTAAGTATATCAAGAAAAATATCGAACCGCGAAATAAATCAGAGATCAAAACACGAAGTGCGGTCCTAGCTATGAGATTAACCTGGTATAGCACCCAGGGTCGAACACAAGGAGCACAGATTGGTCTTGCGGCCTACGATGTAGTCAGAAATCCGAGAGAGTTTTTTTTAGTGTTTTTAAGGGTCTTTATATTTTTTTAGGATTTTTGGAATATAAAGAAAACAGGAAAAGCACACAAACAACTAACTTGAACAATTTATTTAATGCATTAAAAAGCAAGCAAAAATTCAGACAAAAATATTTTTATGTGTTTTATATTTTTTATGTTTTTGGTGAATTTTTGAGATTTTTCTGATGTTTATTTTATTTCCTAAAAATCAAACAATGCAAAAAGCAAGGGGTACTGTCCAGCTAGGCCCAAAACCCAAAGATAAAATATCTAAGGATCTCAAAGGGACCTGGAGGTAATTTTCCTGTATACTAGAGAAAACAAGGAAAATTTGAGCACCAAAATTATTGTTTTTGAGTTTTTAAATTATTTATTATGATTTTTAGGAGTTTTGAGGTGTTTTTAAGTTTTTAGGGTTTTTACTCAATGAAAAATAGCCAAAATTGGCTAGCAAATCAAGGAACACAAAATAAACAGTAACTAATTTTTATGGAATTTTTAAAAGGGTTTTGATATTTTTTTGGGGTTTATGACTCTAAACAGTAGCAAAAATACGGGTTTTTGAATTTTTAAAAATAGCAAATGAAATCAAAAATGTCCTCAAAAATTCACAAAAATTCTACACCATGGCAGGAGCCATGTGTCTAATTTTCATCGAATTTGGAGGTGATTTGATATTTTATTCAAAAATAAAGGGGGGGCACTGTGCACAGGGACCAAAGTGCAAATACCCAAAGTTCTGGGGGTCCTGGTGCAAAATACCCAAGAAATCACGCACGAGGCGCGTGTCTGGGGCACTCAGGGACCCAAATGTAAGAAAAATAAGTTCCGAGGGCTTATTGGTAACAAGTACCAAAAGTCCAGGGGCTTATCTGCAAATAACCCAAAAAAATATCGCACATGGGGAATTAAATCACGCACAGGGGCATAAATGCAAATAAAGAAAACTTTTTATCCAATCCGTAACATCCAGAACTACAGGGTTTATATTGCAAATAACCCAATAAAGTTCACGTGACGAAGCACGTGGTCCACGTAGACAGGGGTATAAGTACAAATAAAGTAAGTTAATGCAAATATCCCAGAAAATAAACAACTTAATTTAAAAATTACAAGACTAAAATGAAATAAAACAAACAGAGGGGCCTAAGATGAATTTACCCCTTTTATTATTATCGACGGCCTGATGTGCGCCACGTGGCTGATCGGACGGTGGAGAACGGGTGCGCTCTTCTTCTTCAGCTCTTGGGCCAGATCGATGGTGCAGAGGTGGCCACGTGGGTGATCGGTCGGCTCAGGCGCTGGGGGCCTCTCTCCTCTGTGCTGACGGTTCGGATCAGCCCCTCGAGATAATCAACGGCTGCTGCTCCTCAGTGGATGGACGATCAGGATCGAGACTGGAGCGGCGGGGCTGATCGGACGGTGAAGGAGGATGCAGGAAGAACACTCCGCCGGCGAGCTTCGCCGGCCTCGTGCGCCTGCAGTAGTTCTCCTCAACTGCTGCTAAGTATCGGAACAGATCCGCGGTGACGTCCCGCAGCTGGTGAAGGCCTCAGATGACCCGGTCGAGCCCTGGAGGGACTCCGGCGAGGTCGGCGGCGACGGGCTTCTGGCCTGGATGTAAGGGGGGCTCAGATGACCTCCTTTTGACCTGCAAAAGGCACCAGAAGCTTCGCGGGTCGAGGGCAAAGTGCCTCGACCCGAAGAAGCGAAGTGAACGTGGACTGTGGGTCGGGGCGGATGAGCTCCGGCGAGCGGAGGATGGTTGAGCTCGACTCCCAGCTCCGGGGCGAGCTGGGTTGAATGAAAGAGCGAAGAACGTGCGTCGGAGGATGGCGAAGGTGTGTGTGGGTTCCAATGATCGATAAAGTGCGCGATATGGCCGGAATCAGGGGAACCCGTCGGAGATGCGATTTGGGCGAAATGAAAAATTAAGCTAAAGGGAAGGGCTAATCGGCTACCTGGATGATGCGGGAGACTGTGCTGGAGCTTGGCTAGCTCCTGGCCGTAGCCTCGAAGGGCGTCAAGGCCTGAGGCTCGAGCTCCTGCAAGCGGCGGAGCACGGCGGCGCGAAGCTGCCGGATCGATGGTCGGGGCACCCTCTCCTCACTGCAACAGGGGCAAACGCGAGCTGTCACCTCGGTGATTGCTCTGGAGGTCACGGGAATGAAAGTGGCGAGCCAAAGATGAGGCGCGGAGGCGGCGGAGGTCGGGATATATATGGAGACAGGGCCGATTAGGGTTGAGTGGAGGCAGCTATGGAAGGCGTGGATCCCACGGCGAAGGATCTGGCGAGGATGTCGGATGAACGGCGAAGAATCCGGGCGCGAGGTTCGCGGGGGCGACAGGCTGGAGACGTGTGGAGAAATCGACGAAGTCGGGTCGGGCGCGAGTCGACGCAAAAGGAAAGAGTCCGCGGGGGAGTTGACCGGGGTCAACAATCCCCCGTGGACCAATCAGGAGCTGCCACGTTTTTATTTTTTTGTTTATTTAATTTAAGGTAGAAAAAGGCCGAATTAAGAAAAACTCAAAACATGAAATATTTTTCTTTTATTTTTTTTCTATTTTTTGGTGATTTTTAATTAATTTTTGGAAATAAAAATAGGGTAGCTATATATATAGGTATATGTACACTATATAGATTTTAATTTTTGATTTTTTATTTGTTATTTTTATGTATTTTTATGCCCATTTTATATTTTATTTATTTACATCATAAAATAAAGAACAAAATGGTATTTTTATTTTATTTTAATTATTTATACACAAGGGTGAAATAAATAGTTGTATACATTTATATACATGGTATTTATACAATGTATTTTTGTATTTTTAATTTTGTAATTTTTATTTGATTTTTGTTTTGTTTCTTGTTATTTTATGTATTTACAATATGTAACATAGAATATTTACAAAAAGTTTAGAAAATAATTTTATTTATTTATAGGGTTAAATAAATAAAGGATGATGGTCTATATACATGGTGAAAGGGCATTTTTGGAATTTTGATTTTTAAATTTTTATTTTGTTTTTAATAGTTTCTAAATATATACAAGCATATTTTTGGGTGAGGAAAATATAATTTTATTTATTTACAAAAGTATGTACACATGAGCTCCTATCTCCCTCTACTTTGGCTTTTATGCGGTCAGGCCCATGCTGAGCCCTCCCTTGGGTTAGGTTGCTCAATATTTATTTTAAATATTTCCCTCTTTTTCTTTTTACTCTTTATTCTTTTATTTTTGCACAAAAACATGCTAATTATATCTTTTTACACAATGCATGCTTTTGGTAATTATTTGTATTTACACATATTTACATGTATTTGCAAAGGTTTTTGTAGCTAAAATAGAAGAATAAAGAGTGATGAATGGGTATTCATCACCCCCCTATGCTTAACTTTGCTAGTCCCTTAGCAAACACTTATTTGAAAAAGAAGTGAAAAAGAAAGAAAAAGAAAAAGAAAAAGAGGATGTACATGGATCAAGGTTGAATTATTAAACTTTCCTTTATTAACTTGAAATATGGAGCTCGATCAGATCTTTGGATTATTAATGTGTCGGAACCTTATTTGGACTTAAGCTTAAAACTCAACAGTCTCCAAGTTCCACCAATCTATGGGCAAGACTCCTTAATAAACCAGATCAGAACAAGTCTACATACACAAACTCTAATGACCATGAATCTTTCCATGCGGTGTAAGTGATATGTGGCTCCCCACCTCAGAAGTAACAAAGAAACAACCTCCCTCAACATGGTAACTCTAATGCCTCAGTCTAGCAACTCTTTCCTCGAGAAGCGGGGTATTCCCTTCTAAGTTCAAGTGCAACCAGCTCAAGAAGAGGGGGTAGAAGTATAGAGTTTTGGAAGCTTAGCCAGTGTAGCTAAGTCTTCCGCTGCAAGCTTCATGAGATGTAACATTGATACCATAAGCTTTTGCCTTATTTGATTATGTACACTCCGGTGGGGTTATTAAATTTTCAATCCGACCCACCACTTTTTTGGAGTTCTTTTTGCATTTTTTTTTCAAGGATTTCTGTACAGCATATCTACATGGTGCAGCATATAAGAAATTTCCCCTTGAGCCAGTAGACTATCCCTCTTTTGAAGCTTTATTGCAACCCACAGCTTCTGTCTTTAGCCTTCATCACCACTAGACCAAGTTGAGGCGCACTTCCTTCACTAGAAGAAGAAGAGAGGTTCCGCCTAGAAGTACTACCCTCATATGCTACCCCAAGCCAAAGGAAACTGCCTCCTCACCACCTCATCCGTGGAGAGCCATGTGTAAGTGCAGGTGCAAGTCAAGCCATTATCTCTAAGAGTCATGCGTGTGTTGTTAAGTGCTCTACTTAGGCTCATCAAGATGACATATGCTCATAGCCTAGTGGACTCAAAGAATTAAGTCCTTATGGACCTGAAAAGCCTTAACCCTAAGTCCTATAAGGTTCCTCTTAAAGTTAAGTGGATTAAGATCTTTTTCAAGCTCCATTTCTCAATTTAATTCCAGGCTTAGTTTAAATGTCAACTCTTATCCAGGAAAAACTATATACATATATGTACACAAGATGCTATTTACAAATGTTTTACAATTATGCAAAATTTTTGAAAAATGTTTTGAAATCATGAATAAATGATGCATGAGGTGCAAGTTTTGCAAAGAGATATTTACAAACATTTACACAAGATTTTTGCAAACTTTTGATTTTCAAAACATTTTGGAAAAAATTTTGTACTATATACATAATTTTGATACAAAATATTTACACAAGCTTTACACAAAAGATTTTTGAAATCATTTTTACAAAAATACTTTGTACACTAGCTATGTATGTGCAAGATAAAAGAGGTTTATGTACATGAAAAATTTTTAAATTTTTGTGATTTTTAGCCATTTTATTTATTAACACACTCACACAAAGTACGAGTTATGGCTAAAGTATATATGAAATATATACACACCCCCCCTATACTTAGCTCGAACGATGTCCTCAGAGTGATCAAGAGCGATGAAGAAGACATAACTCGTGCTTAGTAAAAGGGAAGTGAAAAGGAATGGCTAAGTACAGGAATGAATAAATGAATAGAATGAGAGGAACTCGGTGGTCTCCCCCTATACTTAGGATTAACTAATCCTAAGTATAGCAAGCTGTACATGAAGGCAAAGCCGAGTGAAGAAGATACAGAATCTGCCCCCCCTATACTTAGGGTAAAATATCCCTAAGTATAGGCAGCAAAAACAGGAGCAGAAAGAATGAAAAGAATACTCGCAGGTCCGACATTCCCCCTATACTTAAGGTAAAGTACACCCTAAGTATAGCATAATCACAGGATGAGAAAAGGGATGTGGGACTAAAGAATAGAATGATATGGACAACTGGATCTATACAGACGGAAGAACAGTGAGAATCAGGCGTGAGATGCAAAAGATGTGAGTCAAGAGACCACATCTCACGCAAAATGAATAGCGGCAATAATAACGTCCCGCGGCTCATGATCTAGAAATGGCTTGAGCCGCTGGCCGTTCACTCGAAAGGTACTCTCAGAAGATAACTCAGATATATCAATGCTACCGTTATCGTGTACCTTTCTGACCAAGTAAGGTCCCTTCCATTTGCTCTGTAGCTTTCCTGGAAATAATCGTAGCCTTGCATCAAACAACCATACTTTCTGTCCAATCTCAAAATGCTTGTGGCTGATATGAGAATCATGCCACTCCTTCACTTTCTCTTTATAATGTAGGCTGTTTGAGAAAGCTGTATCTCTAAGCTCTTCCAGGGCGGCTAACTCTGCCCTCCTCTGGTCTCCTACACCATCTGGATCCATAAGGATATCTGTAACTGCCCAAAGTGACTTGTGCCTCAGCTCAACTGGTAGATGGCATGGCTTGCCATAAACGAGGCGAAAGGGAGATGTACCCAATGGAGTCTTGAAAGATGTCCGATATGCCCACAAGACCGAGTCCAAAAGCTGTGACCAATTCTTTCGGTCAGGGCGGACGACTTTCTGCAAAATATTCTTGATCTCCCTATTCGACACCTCAGCTAGACCATTCGTCTGTGGATGGTAAGGTGTGGCAACACGATGGTCTATGCTGAACTCGCTAGCAAGGGCCTTCACCTGGTCGTTTGACGAAATGAGACCCCCCATCAGAAATCAAAACTCGTGGAACCCCGAACCGCGTGATGATGTGCTTTCTCAAAAATCTGCAAACTGTCCTTGCATCAGCGGCTCGGGCGGGGATAGCCTCAACCCAACGACTCACATAATCAACGGCCAGCAGAATGTACTCACATCCCTGACTCTTAGGGAATGGACCCATGAAATCGATGCCCCATGCGTCAAAAACCTCACAGAAGTGAATGGGCTGCATCGGCATCATATCACGCTGTCCACAAGTGCCCATCCTCTGACAGTCAGTACACCTCTTCACGAACTCATCAGAGTCCTTGAAGAGGGTAGGCCACCACAAGCCAGATTGGAGCACTTTCTGTGCCGTTCTTTTCCCAGAATGATGTCCTCCTGCCTCAAGCTTGTGGCAGTAAGTGAGGACACTATGATGCTCCTCCTGAGGAATACACCGACGCCAGATGCTATCCCCTCCTTCGTGGTAAAGGATGGGATCCTCCCAGTGGTAGGACTTGGCCTTCGCAAGGAAGGTCTCAAGCCTCTGCCTGGGCCAATCTTGTGGGACTTTCCCAGCAACGAGAAAGTTCACAATATCGGCATACCACGGGAGTGAGGCGATAGCAAGGATCGCCTCATCTGGGAAGGTATCTCGAATAGGATCAATCTGCTCAGAATCCTCAGGCTGCTCTAATCGGGAAAGATGATCCGCCACCACATTCTTGACTCCAGGCTTATCCTTGATCTCAATGTCGAACTCCTGGAGTAGAAGGATCCATCTAGTAAGTCTGGCCTTGGCATCCTTCTTTGACATGAGGTACCTGATGGCGGTGTGGTCAGTATACAAAGTCACTCTAGATCCAATGATATACGATCTGAACTTATCTAGGGCGAACACTACTGCTAGCATCTCCTTTTCTGTGACCGTATAATTCCGCTGGGCGGAATCCAATGTGCGGCTAGCATAGTGTATGGCAAACGGAACTCCGTCCCTCCTCTGTCCTAGCACGGCCCCTACGGCAAAATCAGAGGCGTCCGTCATGATCTCGAATGGGAGAGACCAATCGGGTGGCTGAAGGACAGGAGCCTCAATAACACACTGCTGGAGAGTCTCAAAGGACGAAAGACACTTGTCATCGACAAGGAACTCGGCGTCTTTCGTCAAGAGGTCAGTCAACGGTCGGGCAATCTTACTAAAATCATGAATGAATCTCCTATAAAAACCAACGTGCCCCAGAAATGACCGTAGCTGCTTCAAATTGGACGGCGGTGCGAGTTTTCTAATGACGTCAACCTTGGCCGGATCAACCTCCATGCCCCTGTTGGAGATGATGTGGCCAAGCACCGTCCCTTGAGTCACCATGAAGTGACTCTTCTCCCAAGACAGAACCAAGCGGGTAGCAATACATCGCTGGAGCACTCGGTCTAGGCAGTCAAGACAGGAATTGAATCTGTCACCGTAAACCGAGAAGTCGTCCATGAAGACCTCCAAACACTCCCCTACCATGTCCGAAAAGATCGACAGCATGCATCTCTGAAAAGTCGCAGGGGCATTGCATAGCCCAAATGGCATGCGTCGAAAGGCGTATGTACCGAAGGGACAGGTAAAGGTGGTCTTCTCCTGATCCTCAGGAGCGATGGCCACCTGATTGTAGCCCGAGTACCCATCCAGGAAGCAGTAATGGCTCTTCCCTGCCAGTCTCTCTATGATCTGATCAATAAAAGGCAGGGGGAAATGGTCCTTCTTGGTAGCCTGGTTGAGTCTCCTGTAGTCAACGCAGACCCGCCAAGAGGTGGGTACTCGTGTAGCAATCTCCTCTCCCGACTCACTGATCACAGTCGTGATGCCCGTCTTCTTGGGCACCACATGCAAGGGGCTGACCCACTTGGAGTCGGAAATGGGATAAATAAAATCTGCGCTCCACCATTTGGATATTTCCTTCATCACGACCTCTCTTAGGTTGGGGTTCAGTCGCCGCTGGAACTCACGCGACGGCTTCGCCCCCTCCTCAAGATAGATATGGTGGGAGCACAACGAGGGACTAATCCCATGGAGATCTGCTACGCTCCATCCAATTGCCTTGCGATTCTTTTCAAGAACCCCCATCAGCCGGGATTCTTGTTCTCCAGTCAGATCGGCAGAGATGATGACTGGGTACATCTCAGACTCTCCCGCAAGGAATCGATACTTCAGCGAAGTAGGGAGCGGCTTTAGCTCTGGACAGCTGGGTGCTGGCAAATCTGGCTTCTGAAGAAGATGTGTGTATGCTGACAAGTCTGCCAGATCTGCCTGGGAAAATGATAAAGAACTCTCACAAGCTGGATCTGGAGAAGGCGGGTCCTCTGCATTGTCTCTGATCTGCTCTACCTCTACCTCCTCCTCATCTATAGGCTCAGGTGGATCCAGGTCTGGCATCTGATCATCACAATCTGCCCAATCAGATTCTGAATCCGAGGGATCTGTATCAACTGCGGTGGCATCAGTACCACCGTAGAGCAGGGTGGCCTCAGTACCACCATCACTGAAAATCGTGTCGCGATCAAGGTCCGACTCTGCTGACTCAATAGTATCCTGAACCAGGGCTGTGCTCTCCAGACTATCCTCTGCTATCATCTCTGCATCAGCTGTATCTGAATATGAGAGGATGGTCTGTGCTGCAGGATCTGCCCAAGCTGCCTCATCATCTGTGATCACAAAATCACAGTCCTGGTGTATGTCTGGCTCTGTATCTGTCAGCTGTTCTGAATCTGTACTGCCCTCTGAGCGGGATCTATCTCTGACTCTGTGGTCCTTAACCGTCTCTATTTGTATACTCTCGCCCTGGACGCGAAAGAATACCTTCCCACTGTCATGGTCAGTCACCGCCTTGGCTGTGGCCAAGAACGGGCGACCGAGGATGATGGGGGAATCGGTCAACGAGTCAGGGGTCTCCATGTCCAGCACTACGAAGTCCACGGGGAATTGCAAACCCTGAATCGTGACGATAACGTCTCGCAACAACCCCTTTGGCCTCTTGACAGACCGATCAGCAAACTGAAGGTATGTCCTGCTCTGTCTAAGAGTGCCCAACTCTAAGTGGTCGAGAAGGGCTGCCGGAAGAAGGTTGATCGATGATCCGCTATCTAATAGAGTACGGTCGAACCTCTGCTCACTAATCTGACATCTGACATACGGGGCTCCTAAATCTGGCTTCTTGGTTGGCAGATGGTTCTGGATCGCGTAACACGTGGCTTTTGTCAACACATGAATCTCTGCGGTTTTGTTCCTCTTCTTCCTCCTGACTGTGGTTCTGTCTCTCAAGGATCGCTGAAGAAGAGGGATGTGTTGCAAAGCCTCATGGAGGGTCAGCTGGATGTGAAATCGGTCTATCATGCTCTGGCTGAACTCCTCTTGCTCTCTCTTTTTTGGATCTTTTTCTTTTTTCTTCCCCTTCCCCAACTCAAGGGCTCTAGGAAAGGGGATCACAGGGTCCTTCTCAGATGAAGGACTAGGAATAGGCCTAGACGGTTCGATGACCGGATCCTCACATACATCATTCACCACAGTGGGATCAGAAGAAACTAAACCTTTTCCTTTATTCAAAATAGAGTCCTGAGATACATTCATACGAGGAAAGACAACATCTCTATCAGAATGAATATTGGTGGCCTTAGTACCACCTCTAGCAGGCTCTACAACTAGACGTCTTGCGGCCTCAGTACCGCGGGCTGGCTCGGCTCTGTTGGTGGCATCAGTACCACCTCCTCGATATGGTGAAGCGGCGGCCTCAGTACCGCCGGTGGAATCAGCATCTCGGGTGGCCTCAGTACCACCGTCATCATCATGTGCGGCTTCAGTACCGCTCTCCTCTTCCTCATCTGGCGCTCTAGATGGATCCTCGCGTTGTCGCTCAGATGAGGCGCCGCCTGCTGGTCTTCTACCGCTCCTAAGTGTGACAAAATCAGCATCAAATAGATCCGACGATATATCATCAAATGAGTCACTAGGAGTGGTAGGCTCAGTGTGAACTACCTGCTCAGACTTCCTCTTCAAGCTATTCGGATTAGGCTCGATCTGTGCAGGGATGGCGGCCTTCCCTCTCATCAGGTCCCGCATCTCCTGGCGGAACTCGTCCATCTCCCGTCTAAATGTAGCCTGCTGCTCTGTGAAGATGCGGGCTAGATCATCCAAGGCGGGGCTCTCATGGGAGCCCGACGGGTTGCCTCTCTAGTAATGAGGCTGCTGGACCTGGTGCTGCTGCGGCTGAGAGGGGTAAGAGGAAGGATGCTGCTGCTGGTGAGCCTGCTGCTCACGTCTCCAAGTCTGTCCTTGCTGCTGGTAGGGACGAGGTACGAAGGACGATGGCTGGTGTGGCTGGTATACTGGGGGCTGCTGGTGATCTCTCTGCTGGGAGTACTGCCCTCCCTGACCGGCTGGCTGCTGTTGGGACTGGTTACCCCCATTCCCCCACCTGAATCCGGGATGGTCTCTTCGGATTCCAGGTTGAGGACGGTCATACCAAATCCCGTTGACATCCATCAACGGTTCCGCATCGTAAGGGGCTGGTGGGAGTACATCCAGAGGCTGATCCGGCTGATATACCACCATCTGTAAGTCTGGAGATGGTGGTGACTGGTAAGAGGGTTGCTGCTGCTGGTACGGCTCCGTCTGTACAAGGTGAACTTGTCTAGGCTGCTGCAAGGAGCTGGAGCGCTGGGACGAGCTGCGGCTGCCGCCGGAATCGCCTCGCGACAGAAGACGGGGCTGAGAAGCCGTCTGTGCCTCCTGAAGACACAAGATATGGGTCTTCATATCGCTCAGAGTTTGTGCCATTTGCTCCATCTGAGTTATGCCCTGGCACTGCTTTTTCTCTATTATTTCCATGCGGTCCAACTTCTCACTGATAATCCCCATGTCCGCAGCGGCCGACTCTGCCTGTGCGGCTGCAACTGCGGACGAACTGGATGGACCTGCATCAACCCGTGCTATCCGCTGGTATTGCACGGGTCCTGGCGGCTGCTGAGATCTCTGCGTGTACAACCGAGTCTGAGACATCACCATATAATTTTCGGCCATCTCCTCGTAGATGGCCCAGACCTGGTTGTGGTCCTTGGCAAAGTAGGACCCGCCGCAAGAAGCATTCACCAGACCCTGAAGCTCTGGCGTCATCCCACTAAAGAAGCTCTGAACTAGGTTCGGCTTGGAAATGTCGTGGTGTGGGCATCTATCCAGAAGCTCTCTGAACCTCTCCCATGCCTCGTGAAACTGCTCGTTAGGGAGCATGGAGAAGTTGTTGATCAAGGCCCTCGCTGCATTCGTCCGCCCGAGTGGATAGTACTTGTTTAAGTACTCGGTGCGGAGCTGCTCCCAGGTGTATACAAACTTCCCTAAATGCTTCAGCCAGGCGGCTGCTCTATCTGCCAGTGAAAAAGAGAAGGCCATCATCCGAATCGTATCTTGGTCCACATGACGGTCGTGGACAGTGCTGCAGATCATCAAAAACTCCTGGAGATGGAGGTGGGGCTCCTCGGTGGCAAGTCCGTGAAAATGAGGAAGCATCTGCAGGGTATTCGGAGGGAACTTGAAATCCCCCACGATAGCAGGTACCACCACCCAATGGTGCATCAGTGTAGATCCGGGGTTGTGTAACTCCCGCATCGTTCTCGGTGGTCCTGCTCCGGCGGCGGCTGCCGCTGCGGCAGCCGCTGCTGCGGCTGCTGCGGCTGCTGCCTCTGCATCAGCATCAGGAATGTCCTCAGGCTCGCTCGGCTCGTCTCGCTCTGCTCGGAGTCGCTCCAACTCCCTTCTCATCTCAATCATAAAAGCTCCCTGATCGCGTAGCTGCTGCTGTACTGTCTCTAATGATGCGATCAGGGTGGAGTTGATCGCTCCCTGGTCTAATACAAAATGTTCGGGTTGGCGATCATCTGAACTGCCGACTCCGGCCATAGTGACGTCTGCAAAATCAGATGAGCCCAACTCAGGTTCTGTCAAATTAATTCGTCTTTCCTCGGGCTCATGTCTCTCAGTAGCAAAAGAAAGGGGATCGAGGGGGAACAGGGTGGAATCGAACTCGGGCCCGGAGAGCTGGTCTCGACTCTCACGGGCCAACCTAGATGGTGAAGTAGACGCGCCTGAAAGCGGTGCAGCCAGAGGCTGCCTAAGAGATCGTCTACCCATCATCTTGATCTGGCGAGTTGGGCGGATGGGATCTGGAGAAAATATGATCGCAAAGCAAACCCCCGGTTCACCAACGCAACACAATCTGAAGACCGTGAAAGCTCGGTCAATTTATCTTGTCAATTTTATTGGGTGAACACACAAAATATCAGAGCGCTTACGTGACCTGTTAGGATACCCGATGTTACTCCAACCGACTGGCCCGCACGGAAGAGTCGGTAGTCAGCTAGAAATAGCACTGGAGGGCTCTACCTAGGGTGCGGGTCACTCTCTCGCGCATCCAGACCATACAAGGAGGGGGTTGCTCTCCCCAAGACAAATTTTTAATGTGAGTGTCTTTTAGGGTGAATAGTGTTATCCAGTCCCGAATTTTTTTTGTTTTTCTTTTTTGTTTTAATTTTTTTTCAAAATAAATACAAGCGGCCTAACGAATTTTCCGATTCTCCTGATGATTAAGCCAAAAACAGAGGGAGAAGACGAAAAAGCCGATGCGCGAAGAAATCAATGATGCATGCAGAGAAAGAAATGCGTACCTTGTTTCCAGCACTCTACATGCAAGTGATCCGCGCAGAATTTAAAGACAGAATAAAACTACCTAAATGGTGCAGCGAGGAGAAACCGAGTCCTAGATGAGCAATTCCTAGCGCAGAACCGTCTAACTCAGTCACTCGCCCTTGATCCAAAGAGTCCGGTCTTGGCCCACCCCTCCTCTTCTCGACAGGTCGAGTTCAGGAGTAGCGCTTCCGGGGCAGGCTCGCGGCGCGTAGGCTCTCAGGAAAGCAACCAAGTTATTTTTATTATTTATTATTAGTAGGTCCAATTAACGATCTATAGGAACAGATAAGCAATTAAGTGTGGGGACCCTACTAATTACGGCACAAGCAAGAGAAATTCCTAAATCTAGGGGCTCGAGAAAAACCGCGTAAACACCGGAAAAGGCAGCTAGCTATCAAAACCGCAGAAAAAGCCGCGAAAATCCAAATGGGTCCCCCGAGCACACCGGTACTCGGCGAAACAGACCCGCTAAGTTATAAGTGTCCACAAATGTCCAAGTTCTAAATTATTACAAACAATATTGTTCTCTCTCAAAATAAAATTCTTCTTCTTCCTCTCCCTGCTCTTCTTCCTATGCGGGTCCTCAAAAATAAACTCCAAGTTGTCCATGCAGTACCTCGCACAAAAATCAAAGAGAGAGAGAGTGTCAGAAAACAATAATAATATAGAGAGACAATATGGAGAAATGACTACAAAGCCGTGCTCCCCGGCAACGGCGCCATTCTGATAACCGCCCGAACGACAAAGGTAAAGGAAAAGAAATGGTCGTCGCGACCTCAATCACTCGGGCTAAGTATATCAAGAAAATATCGAACCGCGAAATAAATCAGAGATCAAAACACGAAGTGCGGTCCTAGCTATGAGATTAACCTGGTATAGCACCCAGGGTCGAACACAAGGAGCACAGATTGGCCTTGCGGCCTACGATGTAGTCAGAAATCCGAGAGAGTTTTTTTTAGTGTTTTTAAGGGTCTTTATATTTTTTTAGGATTTTTGGAATATAAAGAAAACAGGAAAAGCACACAAACAACTAACTTGAACAATTTATTTAATGCATTAAAAAGCAAGCAAAAATTCAGACAAAAATATTTTTATGTGTTTTATATTTTTTTATGTTTTTGGTGAATTTTTGAGATTTTTCTGATGTTTATTTTATTTCCTAAAAATCAAACAATGCGAAAAGCAAGGGGTACTGTCCAGCTAGGCCCAAAACCCAAAGATAAAATATCTAAGGATCTCAAAGGGACCTGGAGGTAATTTTCCTGTATACTAGAGAAAACAAGGAAAATTTGAGCACCAAAATTATTGTTTTTGAGTTTTTAAATTATTTATTATGATTTTTAGGAGTTTTGAGGTGTTTTTAAGTTTTTAGGGTTTTTACTCAATTAAAAATAGCCAAAATTGGCTAGCAAATCAAGGAACACAAAATAAACAGTAACTAATTTTTATGGAATTTTTAAAAGGGTTTTGATATTTTTTTGGGGTTTATGACTCTAAACAGTAGCAAAAATACGGGTTTTTGAATTTTTAAAAATAGCAAATGAAATCAAAAATGTCCTCAAAAATTCACAAAAATTCTACACCATAGCAGGAGCCATGTTTCTAATTTTCATCGAATTTGGAGGTGATTTGATATTTTATTCAAAAATAAAGGGGGGGGCACTGTGCACAGGGACCAAAGTGCAAATACCCAAAGTTCTGGGGGTCCTAGTGCAAAATACCCAAGAAATCACGCACGAGGCGCGTGTCTGGGGCACTCAGGGACCCAAATGTAAGAAAAATAAGTTCCGAGGGCTTATTGGTAACAAGTACCAAAAGTCCAGGGGCTTATCTGCAAATAACCCAAAAAAATATCGCACATGGGGAATTAAATCACGCACAGGGGCATAAATGCAAATAAAGAAAACTTTTTATCCAATCCGTAACATCCAGAACTACAGGGTTTATATTGCAAATAACCCAATAAAGTTCATGTGACGAAGCACGTGGTCCACGTAGACAGGGGTATAAGTGCAAATAAAGTAAGTACGAGGTCCTTAATGCAAATATCCCAGAAAATAAACAACTTAATTTAAAAATTACAGGACTAAAATGAAATAAAACAAACAGAGGGGCCTAAGATGAATTTACCCCTTTTATTATTATCGACGGTCTGATGTGCGCCACGTGGCTGATCGGACGGTGGAGAACGGGTGCGCTCTTCTTCTTCAGCTCTTGGGCCAGATCGATGGTGCAGAGGTGGCCACGTGGGTGATCGGTCGGCTCAGGCGCTGGGGGCCTCTCTCCTCTGTGCTGACGGTTCGGATCAGCCCCTCGAGATAATCAACGGCTGCTGCTCCTCAGTGGATGGACGATCAGGATCGAGACTGGAGCGGCGGGGCTGATCGGACGGTGAAGGAGGATGCAGGAAGAACACTCCGCCGGCGAGCTTCGCCGGCCTCGTGCGCCTGCAGTAGTTCTCCTCAGCTGCTGCTAAGTATCGGAACAGATCCGCGGTGACGTCCCGCAGCTGGTGAAGGCCTCAGATGACCCGGCCGAGCCCTGGAGGGACTCCGACGAGGTCGGCGGCGACGGGCTTCTGGCCTGGATGTAAGGGGGGCTCAGATGACCTCCTTTTGACCTGCAAAAGGCACCAGAAGCTTCGCGGGTCGAGGGCAAAGTGCCTCGACCCGAAGAAGCGAAGTGAACGTGGACTGTGGGTCGGGGCGGATGAGCTCCGGCGAGCGGAGGATGGTTGAGCTCGACTCCCAGCTCCGGGGCGAGCTGGGTTGAATGAAAGAGCGAAGAACGTGCGTCGGAGGATGGCGAAGGTGTGTGTGGGTTCCAATGATCGATAAAGTGCGCGATATGGCCGGAATCAGGGGAACTCGTCGGAGATGCGATTTGGGCGAAATGAAAAATTAAGCTAAAGGGAAGGGCTAATCGGCTACCTGGATGATGCGGGAGACTGTGCTGGAGCTTGGCTAGCTCCTGGTCGTAGCCTCGAAGGGCGTCAAGGCCTGAGGCTCGAGCTCCTGCAAACGGCGGAGCACGGCGGCGCGAAGCTGCCGGATCGATGGTCGGGGCACCCTCTCCTCACTGCAACAGGGGCAAACGCGAGCTGTCACCTCGGTGATTGCTCTTGAGGTCACGGGAATGAAAGTGGCGAGCCAAAGATGAGGCGCGGAGGCGGCGGAGGTCGGGATATATATGGAGACAGGGCCGATTAGGGTTGAGTGGAGGCAGCTATGGAAGGCGTGGATCCCACGGCGAAGGATCTGGCGAGGATGTCGGATGAACGGCGAAGAATCCGGGCGCGAGGTTCGCGGGGGCGACAGGCTGGAGACGCGTGGAGAAATCGACGAAGTCGGGTCGGGCGCGAGTCGACGCAAAAGGAAAGAGTCCGCGGGGGAGTTGACCGGGGTCAACAATCCCCCGTGGACCAATCAGGAGCTGCCACGTTTTTATTTTTTTGTTTATTTAATTTAAGGTAGAAAAAGGCCGAATTAAGAAAAACTCAAAACATGAAATATTTTTCTTTTATTTTTTTCTATTTTTTGGTGATTTTTAATTAATTTTTGGAAATAAAAGTAGGGTAGCTATATATATAGGTATATGTACACTATATAGATTTTAATTTTTGATTTTTTATTTGTTATTTTTATGTATTTTTATGCCCATTTTATATTTTATTTATTTACATCATAAAATAAAGAACAAAATGGTATTTTTATTTTATTTTAATTATTTATACACAAGGGTGAAATAAATAGTTGTATACATTTATATACATGGTATTTATACAATGTATTTTTGTATTTTTAATTTTGTAATTTTTATTTGATTTTTGTTTTGTTTCTTGTTATTTTATGTATTTACAATATGTAACATAGAATATTTACAAAAAGTTTAGAAAATAATTTTATTTATTTATAGGGTTAAATAAATAAAGGATGATGGTCTATATACATGGTGAAAGGGCATTTTTGGAATTTTGATTTTTAAATTTTTATTTTGTTTTTAATAGTTTCTAAATATATACAAGCATATTTTTGGGTGAGGAAAATATAATTTTATTTATTTACAAAAGTATGTACACATGAGCTCCTATCTCCCTCTACTTTGGCTTTTATGCGGTCAGGCCCATGCTGAGCCCTCCCTTGGGTTAGGTTGCTCAATATTTATTTTAAATATTTCCCTCTTTTTCTTTTTACTCTTTATTCTTTTATTTTTGCACAAAAACATGCTAATTATATCTTTTTACACAATGCATGCTTTTGGTAATTATTTGTATTTACACATATTTACATGTATTTGCAAAGGTTTTTGTAGCTAAAATAGAAGAATAAAGAGTGATGAATGGGTATTCATCATCCACCCCATAGGTTTGGGTGAACCCACAAAAACCAGTCTGGACATTATACCTATCCATAGTACCATCCGAACGGTGTTCACTGTAAACACACATTTGCTGCCAACAATAGATGCACCGGGAGGAGCCTGTACAACACTCCATGTACCGTGAGACAGTAACGCTGCTATCTCCTCCTCCACAGCTAGACACCACTGACTACTCTGCAATGCCTCAAGATAGGACTGTGGTATCTCCATGTCCGACAAACCCACAACAAACCTCTAAAAATCCTCTGAGAGTGGTGTCAGAGAAACATGGGAAGCAGGAGGATACATAGTGCATGCACTCCTATTCTTTTCTTAAGATAGTAGGAACATCAAGCACCTTAGCTTCCTCAGTAGCTGAGACCAGATCATCTAATAAATCCTGCACCTCAAGCTGCACACACAAATCACCAGTGCCATTAGTTGAACTCAAATGTTCAGAACATGCATGGTGTGTGCTGGATGATGGAGGAGGCACGTGAGCATGAGGTCGACATTGGTAAACCTGCGGAAAGAATGTAGGTGTGGCAGGAGGTGGTGGAGGTGGTGTACTGGAGTCTGGAGTAGACAAAATTGGACATAGAGGCATGTATACCTCTTCTCCATTCTCCGAAGGAATGAGCTTATCACTTGTAGGAGAGAAATACATAATAGACTCAAAGAAGGTGACATAAACACTAACATAATTGTGGAAAGGATTGAAATGAAAGAGATGCATTCACCTTAGCCTTATATCTCTCTTATATAGGAGAAAAACTCTAAGGGAAAAATTACATAGAGAAACAAAAGAAATAGAAAACTACAGGATAACAATAAAGCGATATAAATATCTCAACAATCTCCCTCAAGCTGGAGCATATATATATATATATATATATATATATATATATATATATCATGCTCAGCTTGGAACAACGGTAAAAAGGCCTCTTTGCAAGAGCTTTGGTAAACATGTTGGCAATCTGATCGCCTAAAGCAACATGAGAAGTGAATATAAACCCCTTTAAATCAAATCAGAAGTGTAGTGGCAGTCAACCTCAATGTGTTTGTGTTTTGTTCTTTCATGGAAGGCTGGGTTGTTAGCTATGAATAGAGAATCTTAATTATCACATTTGAGGTGCGTAGGAAGAGGTACCCCAATAGTTAGGTCAGTCAGAACGTACTTGACCAACATCAATTCTGTGCTTCATTGGGCCATGGCTTTATATTCATATTCAGCGTTGGATTTGGCCACAACCGTCTATTTCTTACTCTCCAAGAAACCAATGAGCTACCCACTAACACAGTGAAGCTTGTAGTAGACTTCCTATACTTGGGACACCCAGCGTAGTCTGCATATGCACATCCTGAAACTGCAAGAGACGTGTCTCTCCTGAATAGAAGTCCTGCATCTGGAGAAAACTTGAGATACCTCAAGATCATGTTGACTGACTGCCTGACCATGCTAACAAAAAACAATATATCAGGTCTGGTAATAGTGACATACAATAGCTTCCCTACCATTTCTCCGTATTGTCTCTTATCCACTTCCACGGAGTGACCATCATATAGCCTAGCATTGGGATCCACTGGAGTAGTAGCACGTCTACATCCTACCATGCCAGTCTTAAATAGAAGATCAATGATGAATTTCCATTGCATCATTACCATACCCTACAGATTTCTTGCAATTTTCAGACCAAGAAAATACCGCAGCTTACCAAAATCCTCAATCACAAACTGTTGTTTAAGGAAATCCTTAGATGCATGAATACCCTGGTCATCACTTCCTGTAACAATAATATCATCCATATAGACTAAAATAGCAACAGTACCTCTTTGGGTTCTCTTAACAAAAAGAGAATGATCTGCAGTAGATCTGACAAAACCCTGTTGTTCAATCAACTCTGAGAGTTTCTGGAATCAAGTCCTCGGGCTCTGCTTAAGGCCATATATGGTCTTGTGGAGTTTACACACCATACTAGACTCCCCCTCAGCAGCAAACCCTGGAGGTTGCTTCATATACACTTGTTCCTGCAAATCCCCATACAAGAAAGCATTCTTGACATCTAATTGGAAAAGCGGCCAGTCATGTACCACCACAACGTCAATAAGAATGCGTAGTGTAGAGTGAAGCACAATGGGAGAGAAGTTGTCCTGATAATCCACCCCATTGGTTTGCGTGAACCCACGAGCAACCATCATGGCCATGTATCTGTCTACGGAATCATTTGGACGGTGTTTTACTGTAAACACTCATTTACTGCCAACAATAGAAGCACCTACGGGAGCAGAGATGACAATCCACGTACCACGAGACTGTAAAGATGCCATCTCCTCCTCCATAGACAAATGCCACGGACCACTCTACAAAGCCACCTGATAGGTTATCGTGCCATCTGCATAGCTGATAAGCCAACAACCTCTGAAAATCCCAAAGAATTGTGCCAGGGAAACATGAGAAGAAAGAGAATGCATAGTGCATGCACATCTCTTTCTACATAGAGCAATAGGCACGTCCAAGTCCACAGTATCCTCAGAAGGGGTATCATCTATGACATCATGCACCTCAATCTGCACACTCAAATCACCAGTGACAATCGTGGAACTCAAATGCTCAGAACATACCTTGGGTATGCTGTATGATGGAGGAGACACATGAGCACGAGGCCGGTGCCTGGTAAACTTACGGAAAGAAAATAGGTGTGGCAGGAGGTGGAGGAGGTGGTGGAAGAAGTGGAGGAGACGGTGGAGGAGAGGACGATGGTAGTAGTGTTGTAGTGTTGCCTGGAGTAGGTGAGACCGGAGGTAAAGGCATATAAACCTCTTCTCCACATTCTGAAGGAACGAGCTTGTCACCTGTAGGAGAGAAATACATAATGGACTCAAAGAAGGTGACATCTGCACTAACATAGTACCTTCATCGAGCAAGGTCAAAGCAACGATACCCCTTTAGGGTCTTGGAATATCCAACGAACATATACTTGACCGCTCTAGGAGAGAGCTTGTCAAGACCTGGAGATATCTGATGAACAAAAGCAACAGATCTAAAAACACGAAGCGTGAGAGAGGAAAGATTCATCTCGAGAAATCTTCTCCCCTGGAACCAATGAAGGCATACGATTCATCAAATAACACGCAGTGAGAACCACATCTCCCCAGTAAGAATGGGGAGCACCACTCTGAATCAAAAGAGTCATGGCAACATCCAACGGACGGCGATGTTTCCTCTCAGCTACCCCATTCTGTTGTGAAGCATATACACAGAATATATGATACACAATACCATAGGATCTAAGGAATCAAGAAAGTTGTGTACTACATAATTCAAGTGCATTATCAGAATGTATAAACTTGACATTTGCAGAAAACACATTCCTTATTTCATTAATAAAGGACCGAATAACATGACCAACATCAGACTTGTTCTTAAGAAGAAAAACCCATGACAATCTAGAGAAATCATCAACAACAAGATAAAACATATGCCCCTGAAGATCTGGGACACGAATGGGACCCTAAATATCAAAATGAATCAACTCAAAAAGACTATGACTACTTTGGCCCTAATGACTCTAGAATGTGGATCTATGATGTTTCCCAAGCTGGCAAGCCTCGCACTGAAAAGTAAAGTGAGGAGAGATCTGAGGAAGAACGTGGCACAACTTTTGCAGAGGAAGATGACCAAACCGAAGATGCCATATGTAGGGAGAAACATATCAAGTGCTAAGAGAAGAGGCACCAGCATAAGGAGATTGCACCAGTCTGTAGAGTCATCCTTGCTCATGGCCAAAACCAATCACCATGCCCGTAAGAATGTCCAAAACACAAGAGCAGAAGGGTCAAATGGCACGACAATGTAAATCCTTAGTGATTTGACTAATAGATAGTAAGTTCATAGAGAATTCGGGAGAGTAAAGAACATTCTGAAGCCGCATTACAAGGGTTGACTTCATCTGCCCCTGACCAGTAATGGGAGAGTGTGTCACATCAGCTATCACAACCGATCTGCCTGATTGAGTTGGGCTATAGGTACTAAATTTCCCTTTGTCACCGCAGAGATGATGGGAAGCTCTCGAATCCATAATCCTCTCCAACAAGGCTTCCCTGTAGCAACTAGTAAAAGCAAAAGCTATACCTGATGTAGATGCAGAGGCTAAGGCTGCTACCTCTGATGATCCTGATAGAGAGATAGTTAACCCGGGAGAAGGCATAATCTCCCGGAGCTGTGCTACTAACTAATCAAATCTCTGATTAAATGCAGTTGCAGAACTGTTGCCCTGCTGGATTTGTTCTGCCAAACGTGCTGAAGCGGGAAACCCATGCTTAGAATAGCATGTTTCCTCATAATGACATGGTATGTGTTTGTAATTGCAGGGCTGATAAGCGGGAAACCCCTGCTGACATGTTTCCTCTTCCACAGCCACCTTGGCCACGAAACTGTGTAGGGCTCCCCTACTACGAGCTGTGCCCTAGGAGACGACCAGAGGGGCTGGGCGTCATCTTGGCAGCAGCTCGGATGGTCGGAGGGGCGCGACCACGACATGGCGGAGGCAGCCCGACGGCCTGGGTAGCTGGGGACTACCAGGGGTGGCGGAAGTCAGCGGCGGCCGGGGAGGGGAGAGGGGTGCAATAGGGTTAGGGATTGGTGGGATAGGGGAACTCCGGTCTAGGACCTTCACTCTGATACCATGTCGAGGGAAAAGAATGAATTACATTAATGAGAGGCCCTAGGGTTCTCTTATATAGGAGAGGAACCTATTGGGCAAATTACAAGAAGAAGACAAAAGAAGTAGAAAATAAGGAAACAATAATAAAGATAACTAATATCCCAACACATACCCTTAGGGTTTTGGTGGGGAGGGGCAGTTAGGCACATGTTTCGGTCTAGGATCGTCGCTCTGATACCATGTGGAAAGAGAAAAATAGAATTGATAGATATTGTGACCCTAGTTCTCTCTTGTTGGGAAAACAATCAATCTATCATTCATGATAACCCTCGACTCTCTTATATAGGGGAGAGACCTAAGGGTAAATTACATAAGATAGACAAGGAAAGCTAAAATAACAGAAACAGTATATAAAGAACAAATATCTCTACACTCCCCCTCAAGTTGGAGCATAGATACCGATCATGCTCAACTTGGATGAGCATTTCTGAAATGGTGCCCTGAGTAATGCCTTGGTGAAAATGTCAGTTGTTTGTTCTCCTGAACTGACATGAGTGGTATGAATCAGGCCCTTCTGAATCATATCTCTAGTAAAGTGGCAATCCACCTCAATGCGTTTGGTTCATTCATGGAAAGCTGGATTGTTTGCAATAAACAAGGCTGCCTGATTATCACATTGTAACTGCATGGGAAGTGGTACATTGATGTGCAAATCTATAAGCACTGCTCTTACCCACATCATTTCTGTGTTTGCTTGAGCCATAGCCCTGTATTCAGATTCGGCACTTGACCTGGCCACCGCTGTCTGTTTCTTGCTTTTCCAAGAGACCATAGAACTTCCCACAAACACAGCAAACCCCGATATGGACTTTCTGTCCTTTGGGCATCCTGCATAATCTGCATCAGCACACATAGATACTGAAAGAGATGCTCCCTTTTTGAATAATAATCCTGCACCTGGAGAAGACTTCAAATATCTCAAAATCATATATATAACATCCATATGGACCTATCGAGATTGCTCCACGAATTGACTCACCCGACTTACTGCAAAGGCAATATCGGGTCTCGTAATAGTAATGTAAAGTAGTTTTCCCACCATTTCTCTATATCTCCTTTTATCAACCTCCTCTGTATCATCATCAAACAGCTTCATGCTAGGGTCCATCGGGGTACTGGATGGTCGACACCCCACCATACCTGTCTCAACAAGCATGTCCGTGACATATTTCCTTTGGGTCATTACAAGACCCTGAGCATTCCTTGCAAATTCAAGTCCCAAGAAATACCTTAGAGTACCAAGGTCTTTGGTAACAAAGTGATGACCCAGAAATTCTTTTGCCATCTTCACTCTCTGCACATCATCTCCTGTAACAAGGATGTCATCTATGTATACCATAATGACTACAATATCCCTAGTTGTCTTCTGCACAAAGAGTGAGTGGTCCGAGTTTGACCTCTTGAAGCCTTCTTTCTCAATTAGATCTGAAAACTTCTGAAACACCGCCCTCGGGCTTTGTTTACGGCCATATATTGCCTTATGAAGTCTACAAACCTACTGACACTCCCCCTCAACAGTAAACCCAGGTGGCTGTTGCATGTCGACTTCCTCCTGTAGATCACCATATAAAAAGGCATTTTTAACATCCAGCTGAAACAAGGGCCAATCACGTACCACAACCATTGTAAGGAGTATACGGAGGGTAGAATGTCGAGCAACTGGAGAAAAAGTATCCAAATAATCCACGCCATACGTTTGCGTGAACCCCCTAGCTACCAATCTGGCCTTGTATCGATATAGAGAACCATGTGCATGATATTTGACAGTGAAGACCCATTTGCAGTTGTCAATGGACGCATCTGGGGATGGAGAAACCAATGTCCAAGTACCATGCAATTGTAGGGCAACCATCTCTTCTTCCATCGCTAAACGCCAGCAGCTATCCTTTAAGGCATCCTGATAATTCCGTGGAATTTCTATAGTAGATAGAGCAGTTGCAAACCTCTGAAAACCGCCCGTCAGTTTGTGAAGAGAGACATGTGAGGCAATAGGATAGGAAGCGCAGGACTGCTTCTGCTTCCGAAGTGCAACAGGTAAATCCAGATTTGCAGATGTGTCTTGTATCCTGGAAGTATCTCCCTGTAAGAATTGTTGCACAGATATATCGTCAGACCCATCACTAGAGCAATGTATATCAGAACAAACCTGAGGCATAGTGACGGATGGATGTGTGCCAGGAGCAGAGACAGTCCGGCGGGTGTATAATTTAGGAAACGGTGGTACAATGGTAGGTGGTGGTGGTGATGGAGGTGGTGATATAGGTGAAGATGGTACTACTGGTGGTGAACACGCAGGAGGAGGAGGCACAAAGATTCCTTCATTAAAACTGGACAACACCAACCGTTCACTCGTGGAAGAGAAATACATTACCGATTTAAAGAAGGTGACATCAGCACTAATATAGTATTTTCGACGCAACGGATCATAACACCGATATCCCTTTTGAGTCCGTGAGTAACCAACAAAGACACACTTAGCAGCTCTAGATGCAAGCTTGTCGAGACCTGGAGTTAACTGATGAACAAAGGCCACACACCTAAACACCCTAGGAGGTAGAGAGAATAATTCTTTTTCAGGGAAGACAAGAGAGAAAGGAGTTTTCTCACTCAGGACAGTCGATGGCATGCGATTGACCAAGTAGCATGCAGTAAGAACTGCGTCACCCCTGAAAGAATGTGAGGCACGGCTTTGAATCAGGAGAGTGCAGGTGACATCAAGTAAGTGACGATGTTTCCTTTCTACAACACCATTCTGTTGGGATGTGTAAGCACAAGATGTTTGGTGTATAATACCATGAGATGAGAGGAACTGAGACAAGGCACAAGTACAAAATTCCAAAGCCTTGTCAGTTCTCAAAGTTTTAATGGACACTGAGAAAATATCTTGGACTTCATTGATAGAACTTTTGATTACATCCCCAGCTTTAAATTTATTTTTCAATAGAAAAACCCAAGACAGACGAGAAAAATCATCCACAGCAGCAAGATAATAACGGGGTCCCTGGTGATCTGTAACACGACTAGGACCCCATATGTCAACATGAAACAAATCAAAAGGGGAGCCACTGCTCCTACTCGGACGACTAGGGAAAACAGAGCGATGATGTTTTCCCAACTGACACGCCTCACATTTAAAGGATGCGCCTGGTGAAATTTGAGGTAATACACCGCAAAGCATCTGAAGTGGGAGATGACCAAACCGCAGGTAACAGGTGTAAGGAGAAACAGAGCCAGACTCAGAAGAAGAAACACCAGCAAATGATCCCTGGTCAAGACGATACAAACCACCTTGCTCACGGCCACATCCCATCACTTTGCCCGTAAGAATATCCTGAAATACAAGAGACGAAGGGTCAAAAATAGCTCGACAATTCAAGTCTTTTGTAATCTGACTAATGGATAATAGGTTCATAGAGAAATCAGGTGCATATAACACATTCTTCAGATGCATAGAGGGTGTCAATATAACCTCCCCCTATCCTGTAATTGGGGAATATGTCTCATCTGCAATCACAACTGTTCTACCAGATCTAACCTATCTGTAAGACGTAAGCTGATTCCGGTTATCACATAAGTGATGGGTAGCACCAGAGTCCATAATCCAGTCAGAAATCACAGAACCATGAAATGACGTGGTTGCAAAAGTACTACCTGAGATACTGGGAGTGGCAGAAGTGCTCGTAGAAGCAGACAAAGCAACATCGGAATTACTTCCAGGTGGAGTAGTGGGAACAAGAGAGATAATATCTCTCAGCCTAGCAAAAAGATGATGTGTGCCCTGGACGGTGACAGTACGTGCATGGATGACGAATCCGTCGCCCTCTGCCACAGGGTCCACGCCCACGAGAAAAGGAAGAGCCTCCTCGACCTCTGGAGGCTGCCATGGCTGAGGAAGTCTGGCCAGGAACTGTGCATGGAACTGTGATCCGATTGAGTCTGCGGAACGCTTCCTCCATTGGAGGAATAGTAGCATCCGCCAAGATCTGAAAGCGCGCCGCATCATATTCCGGGTCTAGCGCAACAAGGAAGACGCCGACCACAGTAGCATTCCTCTACGTCTTTTGCTGTTCAGGAGTCGCAGTCAGGGGCATGAAACTATGAAGTTTCTCATACATTCCTCGTAGGGATGTATACAAAGAGTGGAGAGGACGGCCATTCTGCTTCACTGTAAATATATCATGTTGTAACTGTAGAATTTTCATCTCGTTCATTGCTTGAGAATATATAGCCGTAAGAATGTCCCACATCGCCTTCGCCGTAGGTTGATGTAACACATCATTGGCGATCTCAGTTGTCAATGTGCCAGAAAGCCATACTTTAGCATAAGCATCGTCTTCCTCCAAAGAGGCATGTACTCCAGTCTTCTTTAATGGTTCTTCTTTGGTACGAATATGTTTCTTACCACTCAACTTCATGAGAATCAGGAACTGCATAGCCCGGAGCTCGTAATTAGTCCCGTCCATTTTCACAATAGGCGTCGGACCCTTGAAGGCGCCAGTGGAGGGAACATCAACCTTGCTTTCTGACATGATATCGTTGGAGAATGATAACCAAACAATAACTTGTAGCAACAAATGTCTACACAGACATGACTGGATTTGGTTGCACGTGTAGACTCAAACCACAACCAAATCCATCAGACAAACAAGGACGCGCACACGCCTAGGGCAGAACGACGCGGGCCAACAATCGTTGGTTACGCAGGCTGCAGGCGACAAGAGGGGCTCTGCGGTGGCACAGGAGGAGTAGCGCGACGAGGAGGGGTCCTGCGGCGGCGAGAGTACTGCCGCAGCGGCGCAAGAGGAGTCTCGCGGCGGCGAGAAGGATGTCGCGGCAGCGCAGGGGTTCCCGGAGGCGGCACAGGTGGCTCGCGACGCCGATAAGGGGGTTGGCGGCGTGGGAGAGGAGAGAGGGGGGCCGACGGTAGGGTTAGGGCACAAGAGCTCCGGTCTAGGACCGCCGCTCTGATACCATGTTGGGAAAAACAATCAATTTATCATTCATGATAATCCTAAGCTCTCTTATATACGGTAGAGACCTAAGGGTAAATCACATAAGATAGACAAGGAAACTAAAATAATAGAAACAATATATAAAGAACAGAAATATCTCTACATCTCTTACGTAGGAAAAAAATCCAATGGAAAATTACATAAAGTAGACAGAGAAATAAGAAATATGAATAAGGAACAAATAAAAACAATTATCTCAACACATGTGAAAATAAAAGGAATAAGAAAGAGGAATCAAGAACAAAGAGGAAACACGTATTTACATAGAACCTTACTCCCTAAGGAGCAAGATGAAAACATGGGAGAAAGCTTAATGGGCTAGATATTCTATTAGAATCTCTCAAAGATTACAATGAATGTGGGTCTCTTTATATAGCTCTACAGACACACAAAAGTCTCATCATTAGCCAATATGAAACTAAACAAAAGAGATGTGTAATTAGATCTTAGAGAGATCAATTACTTATCAAAATCATAATCTAACAATATATATTATAGAAAGAGAAATGTTGTAGGTCAGAGACATCTATAATCGATTAATGCTGATACAAAGTATGAGAGTCTTGATATGTACATAATTGCTCGATAGATAATCGTAGTAGACTCGTACAATCCATCTTATTCATCAGACTAACCAAATTAGATAATTATCATCTCAACAACTAGTAGTATGTGTTGAGTCAAGGTTATATGTCATCATATATTAAGTATGTAATGGGAGATTTCGGTTTGTACGATCATGCTCAGATGGAGCATAGATGTCGATCATGCTCAGCTTGGAAGAGCACTTGTAAAAAGGTCTTCTGAGTAAGGCTTTAGTGAAAATATCTGCAGTTTGATTCTCTAAGCTAACATGAGATACGGAAATAAAACCCTTCTGAATCATATCTCGTACATAATGACAATCAACATCGATGTGCTTGGTGCTCTCTTGAAATGCTAGATTATTTGCAATAAATGTAGCAGCCGGATTGTCACATCCTAGTACCATTGGAAGGGGAACCTCTATATTTAGATCTGTAAGCACAGCTCGAACCCATATCATTTCTGTACTAAACTGGACCATAGCCCTATATTCAGACTCAACACTAGATCTGGCTACAACTGTTACATTCTTGCTTCTCCATGAGATAAGAGAGTCTGCAACGTATACAACAAATCCAGAAGTGGACTTTTAATCCTTCGGACACCCTGCATAATCTGCATCAACGCATGCTGAGATGGTGACCTCCTTGCTTTTTCTAAATAGTAGACCTGCCCCTAGAGATGATTTGAGATACATGAGTATCATTTGTATCGTATCCATATGGACATGACGTGGTTGCTCCATGAACTGGCTCACCCGACTAACAACAAAGGAAATATCAGGTCTTGTAATGGTAACATAAAGGAGCTTTCCCACCAGCTCTTTGTATCTCCCCCTGTCAACATCATCAGTATCCTCATCATATAGTTTCATGCTTGGATCCATAGGTGTAGTGGTTGATCGACATCCAAGCATTCCCGTGTCACTTAGCAAATCAGTGACATTTCCTCTGGGTCATTACAAGCCCTTGTTGATTTCTGGCAAACTCCAGTCCCAGAAAGTATCTAAGGGCTCCCAGGTCCTTTATGACAAACTCATGACCTAGAAATTCTTTCGCCCTCTTGATTCCTTTTATGTCATCTCCTATAATAAGAATATCATCAACATGCACCATAATAGCAATCATACCTCTGGAGGTTTTCTGTATAAAGAGGGAATGATCCACATTCGAACGTTAGTACCCCTGTTTCTCAAACAAGTCTAAGAGCTTCTGAAACCAAGCTCTAGGGCTCTGCTTAAGGCCATAGATTGCCTTATGAGGTCTACACACCTATGGAGACTCCCCCTCAACAGCAAATCCAAGTGGTTGTTGCATGTAGACTTCCTCGTGAAGGTCACCATACAAAAATACATTCTTGACATCTAACTGAAACAACGACCAATCTCGAATGACAACAACATAGAGAAGGATTCGTAGAGTGGAATGACGAGCAACTGGTGAGAATGTATGAAGATAATCCACCCTGTATGTCTGAGTAAACCCTCGTGCAACCAAACAGGCTTTGTATTTATCGACACAACCATCTGCATTATGTTTAACTGTGAATACCCATTTACAGCTAACTGTAGACACACTAATAGGAGCTGAGACAAGGCTCCAAGTCCCTCCTGACTGAAGAGAAATCATTTCTTCTTCCATAGCCAAATGCCATCGGTTGTCCTATATAGCCTCATGATAATTCCGTGAAATGGTCACGGTTGATAATGCAACTGCAAAATTCCTAAAGTCACCAGTCAAGCGGTCAAAAGAGACCATGGGAGCAATAGGATATGACGCACAACTACGTGTCTGCTTTCGAGGTGCAATAGGTAGTTCCAAATCTTCATTCTTTGCATCCATTCCCTGTAAAAACCATGCTCAGGTAGACCATTAGACCCATCAGTGGAAACTGTATTATCAGAACATACCTCATCTGTGCTTGATGATGAGCGGTGACCATGAGTAGAACAGGCCGACGGGTACAGTAGTGGGTCAATGGTGGAACTGGGATCGTTGTAGGAAGTGGAGGTGGCGTAGGAAGTGGCGATGGCGTAGGAAGTGACGATGGTGTGGGAGGTAATGATGGTGGTGGTGGTGGCATATATATATATATATATATCATTATTGGAAGACATCAACCGATCACCTGTAGGAGTGAAATAGATCACAGACTCGAAAAAGGTGACATCGACACTGACATAATACTTCCTGCATTGGATTACAACACATGTACCCTTTATGTGTCCTGGAGTACCCAACGAAGACACACTTGACATCTCTTGGAGAGAGCTTGTCATTACCTGGAGAAAACCGATGGACGAAGGCAATTGACCCAAACACACGAGGAGTGAGTGAGAAAAATTCCTTTTTCTAGAAAGGCAAGAGAGAGGAATTTTCTCACCCAAGACTGATGATGGCATGCGATTAATAAGATAACATGCCATTAGAACTTCATCACCCCAAAAAGAATGAGGAGCACGACTCTGAATGAGGAGTGTCCTAGTAATATCAAGCAAATGATGATGCTTCCTTTCTGCGATACCCTATTTTGTTGGGAAGTATAGGCACATGTTGTTTGGTGGACAATTCCTTTGGTTGAAAAATAACTGGAAAGATTATTAGTATAAAATTCCAAGGCATTATGTGTTCGCACAATTTTCACGGAGACAAAAAAACATTTTGGACTTCAGTTAAGAAATTTTTGATAACATCCCCAACTTCATATTTATTCTTTAATAAAAATACCCAAGACTAACGAGAGAAATCATCCACAGCAACTAAATAAAACATGTGCTCTGATGATCAGGAACATTAATGGGACCCCAAATGTCTATATGAAACAACTCAAAAGTGGAGCTACTACTCCGACTCTGACGACTGAGAAAAGTAGAACGATGATGCTTTCCCAAATGACATGCCTCGCATTGAAAGGACACGTGAGGCGAGATTTGAGGTAGAACACGACACAACTTCTGGAGCGGGAGATGACCAAAGCGTATGTGCCACGTGAATGGTGAGACAAGTCCAACAGATAGAGAGGAGAGTCCATCATAGGGAGTTTGGATGAGGCGATAGAGACCTCCCTGCTCGCGGCCACAATCAATCACCTTTCCCGTAAGGATGTACTGAAAAACAAGAGAAGATGGGTCAAAATGGCTCGACAATGTAAATCCTTCGTAATCTGGCTAGTGGACAATAAATTCATAGAAAAATCTTGTGCATGCAGCACATTCTGTAGATGCATAGAAGGTGTCAAACTAATTTCCCCCTGTCCAGTAATTGCGGAATGAGTTCCATATGCAATAACCACAGTTCACCCTGGCGAAACCTGTCTTTTGGCCGTAAGTTGACCTTTATCTCCACACAAATGATGTGGGGCTCCGGAGTCCATGATCTATTCTATAGCATCAGGTCTACTACAGCTACTGAATGCATAAATACTACCCGAGGCACTGTAAGAGGCTGAAGTAGGTACATCTGAATGACTCCCAGGAGTTGATGAAGATGTCACCGAGCCGGATGGTGGTATAATAACCCTTAATCGTGCTACAAAATCCTCAAAACATTGATCCAGAGAGTAAGCAGCTGGGGGCTCAATCTGCTCAGCAACCCGAGCAGATGCAGGGAGTCAATGCTAGGAATAGCATGTATCCTTTGTATGTCCAGGACGATGGCAAAAGGTGCATGGCTGACGAATGCGACCCCCTCTGCACCTGGGTCCATGACCACGAAACTGAGAAGATCCTACTCGTCCTCGGGAAGCCGTCATCGCTGAGGATGTCTGACCGGCAGTAGAAGATGGAACAATGATTTGACTAAGCCTGTGGAAGGCTTCCTCCATAGGAGGAATAGTAGAGTTTTCCAGAATCTGAGAGCGAGCTGCCTCATACTCAGGGTCTAGGGCTGCTTGGAATACACCGACCATGTGGCATTCCTATACGTCTTATGTTGCTCAGGGGTAGATGTAAGAGGCATGAAGCTATAGAGCTTCTCAAACATCCCTTGCAAGGATGTATAAAGAAAGTGAAGTGGTCGTCCATTCTGCTTGATGGTAAAAATATCATGCTGGAGCTATAGGATCTTGGTCTCATTCTTCGCTTGTGAATAAGTGGCCGCAAAATATCCCACGTTACCTTGGTTGTGGGCTGATGGAGTATATCATTGGCAATCTCTATTGCCAACATGCATGAAAGATAAACCTTGGCATACGCATCATCTGCCTCCCATGAGGCGTTAACTCCGGTCTTCTCAGCCGGCTCTTCCTTGGTAAGAATGTGTTTCTTACCGGTGAACTTCATCGTACTCATGAATTGCATAGCCCACAGTTCATAGTTTGTCCTGTCTATTTTGACAATAGGCGCTAGACCTCTCAAGGCGCATGTGGTGGGAAGATCAACTATGCGACAATGAATCGGCTAGATAGCGTGCCGCGAACGAAGGCGGGACACGCAAGAAAATCACGCGCGGGAACCTAGGGACTGTTGTGCAGCCCTGGGCGGCAAGCCTGCCGCAGTATGATGCCTTAGGGACTGTTGTGCAGCCCTGATCGAAGCCGTTGGGCGGCGGGTTTCGCTGGAAGATGCGGCGGAAGCCGTCGGAGAATGCGGCAGAAGCTACCGGACGGCAAGGCGGGAGCCGCTGGGCGTCGACAGCACTTGGCAGCCACGGAGATGAAGGTGTAGGGCTAGGGTTAGGATTTTGGGTATGAGAGCTCTGGCCTAGGACCGCCGCTCTGATACCATGTTGAGAAAAATGAAAGAGTTGTTTACTCTGTGAACCCTAGGCTCTCTTATAAAGGAGAGTAGCCTATGGGTAAATTACATATGACGTCCATAAGTACGGGGAATCAAGAAACAATATATAGATATGGAAATAAATAACGTAAAGTGATATATCTCTACACATATAAACCACGTAAATTCATATTTTAATGTTACAGTTGTTAAACTTACTCTAGATTAACATTTTCTAAATAATGATTAATCACATAGATAGCATCGAATAACTCGTAGATGATTAAACTTACTCAGATTATATGTAATCGTGACGTCCTGTGTGGCACGGGATGTCGGAGGTAGGGTGCTCTTAGGCAGTGATCTCATTTTTTCTTTTTGGAAAGATGCACTCGGAGCCGAGTGGGACAAAAAACCTGGGCGCATACCTCCCTCACTTTATTGGGGTGCTGCTCTAGTTGCTGAAGGCAGCTTCTCTGCCTTCTTTTTGTACTCTGTAGTCTCGTAGATAATAAGAAGAGAGATCAGGGCTCTCTCCACAGCCTTACGCAAACATGAACAGGGCTCACACCAAATTTTTCTCCTATATGCTGTATTTTTTGGGAATCAGGAAGAATTAGCGCTTTCCTCAGCTGGCAGTAATCCAGTCTGAATTCTGGACTTAACTCCTTGTAAATGCCATGGTCTAGAAGAACTGTTGCAATGAAAAAAATAGAAGTTTTTACTAAAACAGAGCAAAGGTGAATATCAGTTAGACAAAGCTACTAAAGCAGCACATACCTGCAGAAAAATTATTGTGATCTCTTGGAGCAACCAATTTGTTACCAGGATGGGGATCCATGAACAGATATCATTTCGGCAAATACTTCCATCAATGCTTTGGCAACCTACAAAAGGACATTAGTTCTAGTTTGTAATTTTATCCTTCAGGTCATGTCTGCACTTTAAAACAAAGAGGATGCACAATAGTAAACAACAATTTAATCTTTTAATATGCCATGCTAACATTTAGTGGATTTATACCTGACAGCTTAATGAACTCCAAGTTGTCAACCTACATTGCATAGAAGTCTCACGTCAAAAGAATCTTAAAAATAATATGAAGCGAAAGAAAAGGCACAGATAAATGAAAACTTCTACAGTTCCAATATGGTTCACCACTAGAATGAATCCAACTTTCAAAATCAGTAAGGTTTAAGATCAGAGGAAAAGATAAAGCAAAGAGTTATTACTGCGCTGTGGACCTAAATATAAATGGCACAGCTGCACTCTCAGTTTCTGTGTTCGTCTTAAGTAACCCTTATGCAGGTCTATCAGATAGAATTAATGAACTTCGACTTTTATGCCTATATTTTGTGTCACAGCGCAATGATCAATGTAGACGCAAAAAAATGGATGGTATGGGCAGAAAAATGTGTGTCACTTAAGGCGGTTTGGACATCTTCACGGAAGACGAATCGATGTTCTAGTTTGGACGCGTGAGAAGTTGGACAAGATGAAGAAACTCAATGAAGGAGACTGTCAACAAACAATCTGGTTACTTGGATCTAAACTCAGGTAAGACCATAGACAGATCAGTTAGGAGGTGATGAATCCATATAACTGCTCAATTTAACAAGAGAACGGTGCTGGTTTTGTTATCCACGTGTATAGCAATTTATCTTGCACTTCTTCATTCTAATGTTTTCTTCAATGTTCCTCAAACTTCTCTCAGCTCTACATATCTACCTTCAATTTTTTGTAGTTAAGGATCTCTGTGAGACAATCAAAAACTCGGAAATAGCAGCAGGCTGGAATTAGTGATGATTTGTGGTTTTCTTAACAACAAAGATGCAATGGGACTCAGGTCCATTAGTTAGAGGGAGATGCCGAATTGGTACGGTGTTAGCAACAATGCTACTTGCACCCTGCTACCCTGAGAAGACATTTTTTCACAACAAAAAAGCATTGGGACTTGAGTCCACCAGCCAGATGATGTGCCAAATTGGGACGTTGTTAGCACCATTTTATTTTCTCCTTGCTAACTGACCACATCTTTTTCCCCACACCAATTTTGCTCTATCCCAACCACACCCCACCTCAAAAGGTTCCACCGGCCCACAACTTCACCTCTACTTGGGCCCCTTTCCTACAACATGGTATCCTCTCATATATGCATCCAAAGCCAACTTCGCTCTACAACCTCCCACCCATTTGAGCGTGTTCCCATTCACCGTAAGTACCCCTTCTAGCCACATCCCCAATCTAGGACCCTCATCCAGATCTTTTCTCCTACTATTGCAAGATTCTCTCTCTCTCTCTCTACCCATGTGTATGTAAGAGAGCGTGTTTTCGTGCGCGTGCTAGCCAATTCATGGTTAAGAAATTCATATGGATGTAGTCATGATAACACTCCTATACATGAAATCCTCACCAGAAATGGCCTATTTTTCTGGGTGGGAGGTTCGCATATCCCCTCAGGTTATGATAATGCTAACTAAGGTATCTAATGGACAAAAAATCCTCAGTTGGCTTTGCAATGTTTCTAGGTGATTCGTTGGTCACTTAAGAGAGTGAGAATCAGTAGGTTGTATCCAGATTCAGTGATGAATCGAATTAAGGGAAATAAGGTGGCAGATGCGCTTAGCAGGAGAGCTCATGCTGAGGGTACGGAAAACTGGTTATACACGTGAGATATACTCGCAGCTTTGACTGATTGGCATCCTCAAGAGAGTGCATCCATATCTATTGTCGTACATCCACAACTCAGCAGTCCTTGCGACCGCAGAGTAGATGGACAGAAGACAGATCCTTGGATTTGAGACAGATACATGTGTGCTGTCAAGAACGAGATTGATGATTATGACAGAGTCTATTTTGTGGGAAGTCGGTCGAGTCATTGTACCCAATGATGAGCAGTTACGTAGAGACATTCTTGATGAGGCGCAGTTCATGATTATCTATTCATCCTGGCAGCACAAAGATGTCTCGTGATCTACGCCGACAATTCTAGTGGGACGGGATAAAGCGTGATGTGGCACATCATTTTAGCAGATGTATGACCTGTCAGATAGTCAAGGTTGAGCATGGGAGACCACCATGGTTATTGCAGCCTCTCCTCATTCTCGAGTGTAAGTGGGAGAGTATCTCTATGGATTTCGTCATTGGACTGCCAAGGACACCAGGCAGTCATGATGCTATTTGGGTTGTTGTTGACGAGTTGACCAAGTCAGCCCATTTCATACATGTTAGCATGACCTATACTCCATCTAGATTGGTCAGGTTGTACGTGCATAACATTATCAGGCTTCACGGTATACCGTGCAAGGTGGTCTCTGACAGAGACTCTAGGTTTACATCGCACTACTGGCATCAGTTCATGTCAGCACTACAAATAGAGCTGAAGATGAGTTCCGAGTACCATCCACAGACCGACAGACAGAGTAAGCACACCATTCAGTAACTTGAGGATTTGTTATGCGTATGCAATTTGGAGTGGAAAGGGTCCTGGAAGGACCACCTGCCATTGGTAGAATTTACGTAGTACAACAGCCATCAATCCAGTATCGAGATGGAACCATTCGAAGTCCTATACGGGCAGAGATGCCTCACACCTCTCAATTTACGTAAGGTAGATGATCATGCTCTTTACTTCGTAGATCTCTTGGAGGAGACTGCAAGGGTTGTTGATCTAGTGAGACAGAAGCTTTTGATGACACCGAGTCCCCATGAGAGCTATGCAGATCGTCAGAGAAGAGAATTGGATTTTTTGTGTAATTTGATCATCTTCTCTTAATCTATTCCAAAGTAAATATTCAACATAATCTCTCATACTAATGAAATTCCTGAAAATACAGGTGGGAGATTGGGTATTTCTCTGAGTATCTCCCATGAAGGGAATACAGAGATTCGGTGTTCGTGGCAAGCTGGTGCCATGATATATTGGACCGTTTGAGATTCTTGTACGTGTTGGCCTACCGAGTATCCCTTCCTCCACGCCTTTCAGCCATTCACGATGTCTTTCACATATCAAACCTAAAGAAGTACGTACACGACCCTCGACACATCATTAGCTATGAAAATATTGATGTGGAGCCTGACTTGACATACGAAGAGATGCTAGTGCAGATAATTGTGCAGATAATTGATAGTGTTGTGAAGAAGCTTCACGGCAAAGAGATGCCCTTAGTCAAGGTGCTATGGCACCAGCATGGTGTCAAAGAGGCAATGTGGGAGATTGAAGCAGACATGCGGGCGCAATACACGCAGCTTTTCTCTGTTAATCATTAAAACAAGCCCATTTTATTACATAGTTATTGAAAGAATATGGCTTGTTCTTCCTTTGTAATTTTTAAGGGTTCAAAACCCTTTGAGATTTTTATGGCCAGATGAAATCCAAACAAGACACATATAACCATGATACGAGTCTCGAGGATGAGACTCCCTTGGAGGTTTTTATAATTGTAGCAACCGAATCCGAATAATTCGAATCCGACCCGATTAAGTGTCTTCATGACCAATTAATGTTCAATTAATATTATATAAACCCAAATCGATCTGTTAATTGCAGATCGAAATGCGTTTGGTCGCAATCGATCAAAAATCGATCGCATCGTAATGTGTGCCATCAGAAAAGCTAGGATGCAAAATCGAAAACTGCTAAACAAACCGAGACCATCCAAAATTCAACGAAATAAGACCAACGAAATCGATCGTTCCTTGACTAAAGGTTGGTTGATATTTTAAACCTCAAAATTTAACCACTTCTCGAGAATTTCAAGAATTCAAACTTGATCCAAAGTATATGAATATTATACTCATTTTTATTATTATTCAGAGGTGAACGAAATGAACCATTGTGCACCCAAATCGGAGACTCAAGGTGCGAGTACAGTCAACATTACTGAAGAGAAAACAAATTTTAATTAAATTCTGAAATTCCAGCAGCTGCAGTACAGCAGTTCTTACCCTCCACTTGGCTATGCCTAAATCCAACCATTTGGTTTCCCTATTTTCTCACACTTGTCAACAAACTAAGACTCACTCCCCCTTATATGTATCACCCAAATACCCTTCCTAGTTTTCCCCCAAAACCTCCGATTCTTTCCAGCCGAAGCCATCTTCCTCCTCCTCCAGGAAGCTACAAGCAATAGCTCTCAAGGGTACTGCTGCTACCCCCTTCTTGCAAGGTTGCTGCAATCAGCCACACTGTTGCAGTTGCTGCTTCCTGCAGCTGGGAGCTGCAAGCAGCTGCTGCATCCTTGAAGGCCATCCCACTTGTTGTTGCTTTGCAGGAGCATTTTACTACTGTTGGAGCCTCTCCAAAGACCTATTGCATGCATGTTCTTCTCCATTTGGAGCAAATCCAAAAGAGGTACAATAAAAAACCCCTCCTCTTTGCTGCCATGCATGTGTTCTATACACTAAACTCCTTGTTTGCTGGAAATTTTGGATTTGCCCCAAGAAATAAACTTTCAATCTAGAAATCTTAGATCTGATTTTTTATTTCTCCTGTCAAATTAACTGGAATCCAGTAAATACTTGCTATATTTTTCTGATTTAAGATTTATACAGTTTGGATCTGCTTCACAAATGCATTTCGACCCCTTACTGCATACAAATATAATGTGATTCATATGACGCATTCCAAAATCTTGCTCCTTTTCATAATCCTATTGCTAATTATTGTGGTATGAAAATTCACAGCATGCGTTGATTATGGGTTTGCTTTAGTCTGTTTAGTGCATGCTTCTCAAATGTCATATATATTCTATGAACTTGTAATCATTAGTTTGATATTTTTAATGTGCATTCCATAAACCATATATTTTTATAGAGTCTCCATCTCTCATATATTTAATATAAAGGTAATTAGAAATTGCTGGAATAAGAAAGCAATATGCTACAATTATCACATTTGCTAGTTCGTGAAATTCGGGCTTGCCATTGTCATTTATAAAAGGAAGCTGTAATAGCAACTCCACTATGGTAAAACTCTTCCTATCCTAGTTTTCATTTTTTTTAAAGAAACTTTTTCAAGGAATCACCGACCTCATGTTTAATGAAATTAGACTGAAAACTGGCAGACTCATTTCCTATTTCTTCTGTGTAAAGTAAGCATTGTGACGGAATTAAAGATTTTCATTACTTCTCTACATCATATCGTTTTATCAGAAGTCATTTCCAAAACTGAAGCCCGATATACTTGTGGTCTTGGGTGATATATCAGCCAATGGATCCTATTTGACAAATAAATGGATAAGATTACTGGGTATCCTCTTGACATAGTGTTGAAAAACAGAATGCGGAAGCGGAGTCGCAAATAAAGATAGAACAATAAGAACAAAGATTTTAACGTGGAATCCTACTCCAGAAGGAGCGGGATGAAACCACGGGAGAAGCCCCTGAATTGGGCATTTCTTCTATTGAAGTTCTCAATGAGTACAGGGGGTATGGGGCTCCTTATATAGCCCCACGGACAGACCCAATAGTGATTGCTCCCCCATGTGGTACTAAACACATGGGTGGACTCTTTTCTTTCCAACACTCCCCCTCAAGTTGGTAGCTGGGACAGCTGCAACTTGCAATAATAAAGAAAAATATACATCATTACAACTTCACTTGAAATCACCATAATAAACGTATGTATCCGCAACTGGTAGACAAACCCGCTTGCTGACGGGTCTATCAGGTCACCGGAACGTATCTCTGTCGTGCCTGGAAGGTCACCGGACTGTCTCTGTCGTGTCTGCATGGTCACCGGATCTCTGTCTCAGTCGTGCCTGCGGGTCACCGGACTTTGTCTCCGTCGTGCCTTGAAGAAAACAAATCCAGTGCGGAGTCGATGTCGAGGATAGAGACACCACGACGAAGATCGATGCACGGTGAAGATGTCTTGATATTCTGTGAAATCCGGAGTGTTTGGTCTGTCAGTCAATGATGTAGGATGCATATAGCTTTTACTCCCCCTTTCTCCCAAACTTGTGAGAAAAATGAAAAATAAAGACAAGTTGGGAGAAGCAAACATGAATCACATTTTTTTATGCGTACGGCTTTTTCTTGTACGCGCCTTTTCTTCATCTTCTCCTTTTACAATTTTTCGTACGGCTTTTCTCATGTACGCGCCTCCTTTTTTTAAATAGCTGTTGATTTTTTTAGGCTTTGCATAATTTTTTTTTCATATGTTTTTTTTTCAATGTCTGCGCCCCCCACTTTTTTTGTTAACTCAGGGTCGTCCACCCCTTGTTCAGCCCACACGGTTGGGCTCACAGGTCTTTTTTTAATGATACCCCAGCCCAAACTAGCCATTATTTTTTTAAATAAAGGGCACGGGCCCACTACTTTAGGGTTCCCATGTTGGGAGAAATGCCGCCGTCGCCTCCAAAGTGAGAACTGCGCCTGGGATGTAGGTGCGTGCCTCGCACCATGGAGGGATATCCGCCTTGGAGCTTCGTGCTCCACCTGCGCGAAGACGCGCCTGGGGTTGCGCCTGGGTACATTGACTCGCGTAGACAGGACTTGCCACTTGAGTGTGCCGCCGCCTGAGAGAAGCGGCCTTCGCCGCCAAGAGATCGCCAGTCTGAGATATGCGGCGGTGAAGGAGGTTTCGCCTGGACCTGTTGCTGGAACACCGAAAGGAGGATTCCGCCAGGAGGAGGGTTCGCACCGGTTGTTCACGCCACCTGGGGCTTGGACCAGAGCCCTTGGAGGGAGATACCGCCGCGCCGAAGGAGATCGTGCTGAGGTCGAGTAAAGGGCGGCGCGCGTAGAGGTCCTCTGAATCGCCTTTGGAGGCTGGTGCTGAGATGGCTCGGATGCCATCTGAATCGAGATGGCCTGGAGGTTCCTCTAGAAGAGATGGGGCTCTGGATTGGCTGAAGGGGGGCTGCAGCACCGCCCTAGAGATGTGATACACGCCCTGGAAGGGCCCCTGCCTGGTGCACGGCGCCTGGAAGCCGCCTTGCGACCCCTCGTGCCTGCGAGACAGTATGGGAGGACCTTCTCCTTTGGGTTCTCCTCTTGAGAACGGCAAGAACTGCATCGTTGAACCTTGATAGAACACGGATTAGGGTTTCAAAAAGAAACCCTAAAAACTTAATCATACATGATACTAAGAATGAATCAAATGCTAAATCTCGAATAACATCAAACATGAAATCCTCGAGAATCGACCCGCTCTGATACCATGTTGAAAAACAGAATGCGGAAGCGGAGTCGCAAATAAAGATAGAACAATAAGAACAAAGATTTTAACGTGGAATCCTACTCCAGAAGGAGCGGGATGAAACCACGGGAGAAGCCCCTGAATTGGGCATTTCTTCTATTGAAGTTCTCAATGAGTACAGGGGGTATGGGGCTCCTTATATAGCCCCACGGACAGACCCAATAGTGACTGCTCCCCCATGTGGTACTAAACACATGGGTGGACTCTTTTCTTTCCAACACATAGTTCTAGGTGACAGAAATGTTGGAAACTGTGAAGAGTTGGAATTGGAATTCATCAGCTGGATATCTAAGAATCTTCCTGGACTGGATTCTTTGGGTTGCGGTGTCTTTGAGTTTGCTAACATTAGTTTTGTCTCGCTAAATTCTGTTGCCATGCTTTGTGGAAACAGTGAAGCTCGCTACAATGTAGAGACAACTATAGAGCGAGAAAGTCTTGATCTATGGGGACAAACAAGGGATAGAAGTAAAATTTTCAAGAACACCAAGAAAATCGACAATTTTTCGAAATCTTTTTTAAAATAGAAGCAAAAGAATCAACAAAACCTTCCAATCAGTGGGCCATCAAATCTCAGCAATTGTAGGATTTCTTTGGATGCCCTTTCGAATTAAGGCAATTGCAGAAAGATAATGTCGTGATAAACATTAACATCATCAACCTGCATAGAAAGCAAACGAACGAAGGGAGAGGATGCCAAGAGATAGAGAAGGGAAAAACCCAACGTGTTGATGTGAGGAAATCGGTGAGTTCGCGGTTAGGGTTTGGAGCCAAGGGGTGGCTATAGATCCTACTAACAAAAAAAGATCTAAATCTGTACAATCAACCACATAAAGGATTGTGAAAAAAAATGGGTACTCGAGCAAGTGAAAATGTTGAGAATTAGTCATGACTGATAATTAATAGTATCAGTCATTGATAACCCTTACATCTGACCGTGCAAGGGCACAGTGATCCTCAACTGGCAGGAGATAGGAAGCCTAGTTAGGGCAATGACAGTCAGGTGCACGGGTCTAGGATTTCAGTCCTTTTTACAGTTTTTTATGCGAAGTCACAGTATTTCTATGCTTCATTGGGATCTAAGCTTTTGAGCAATTTTGCTGACCCTCTGTTTTAGGGTACCTAGGCTGGAGGGCCCTCGATTTTAGTTTTTCTTACAAGCTCGTTTTCCCATACTGGTTGAACCGATTTTTGAAGTGACTCATCCGGAGAGTTTCTCCCACTCATCTAAGGGGCGTAGCTTGGGAGTAGGCCTAGCCCTCTACTAGACCACATTTCCATTTAAGGGGTGAGAGGAAGGGTCTCTTAGGAGACTTCCTTACAACTTGAGTTTTGGTTACCATTCCGCCAACAGGTCTTGACGAGGAGTTACAGTTGAGCTTGGAGTGGGTTACAGTTGAGTTTGGATAGAGTTGAGATCAGTTATAATTGAGTTGGCTACAGTTGAGTTTGTACGGAATCATAAGAAGAAGACAAAAGAAATAGAAAATAAGAAAATAATAATAGAGATAACTAATATCTGAACAAAAACACTATAGTAGTGTAGATGTCACCTTAACTGACTTGATTCACTTGTTCTGCCCCTTGTTATCTCTAAGCATGCTTTGATACATATTCTTATTCCATAAGAACAATACTTAATTCAAAAGTCAGTATCAATACAGGCAATCCCCTTCTGAGGTGGCACCTTCTCCTCCTACTGGGGTTAGCCTTCCAACTTGCATTTTACAAACTGATAGCATTCTTCCTCCAAGAATACCGCCCAAGGGTATGACTCAGAAGACAATCCATCCAAAGATATAATTGATGTTCCTATAGACCTCCAAAAAAGCAAAAGACAATGTACCATGGATCCCAATCATCTTATCTCCACAATAGTATTATTCTCAAGCCGTGGACTATCCTACATACAATTTGTCGATGCTCTATCAGCAATGGAGATCCTTTGTAGCCATATCAAGGCATTATAACTTTAGATAGCAGCTTACAGTGGAAGAGATGCCCACTCTCTCATCTCTTGGGACACCACAACAAGTCCACCATGAAATGGCAAGGAAGTGGGATCTAGGTAGGTTTTTGCAGTAAAGTACAAATTGGATGGATCAATTGCACATAACAAATATACATTGGTAACCAAAGGTTTCACAGACATATAGAGTTGACTTTTTCAATACAACTATGATCGCACATCTTTCAACAATGTGGATTCTAGTTTCGATGGTGGTACAACTTGATTGGCCCATATTGCATAGGCATGTGTCCCTAGCAGTCTTACTCCAACCTACTGGCAGTTTATGTTAGCCTTTCCGATGTAATTGCTCCACAAACATATTAGGAGGCTAGTGTTGATCCCAACAGGCAGGAGGCTATGCAGGACGAGACAATCACCTTCTAATCCTAGGATATGTGGAGCCTCGTATGACCACTAGTGGATGCAACAGTTGTGAGATGTCATTGTTTGGACATGGTCAAGTACCATTCTGATGGCAGAATTAAGTGTTACAGGGCACGACTTGATGCAAAGAGCTACCTAAACCTAAGAATTGGACTACATTGACCCCTTCTTTCATGCGGTGCGTCTCACCGTAATTTGGATTCTCATTGATGTTGTTACCAATGATCGACCCTTGTTCGATTTTGATGCCAAGAATGCCTTCTGGTATGGTGATCAACAAGAAGTCTTCATAAAACAACCACCAGATTTTATTGTTGAGAGGGGTGAAAGAATGTATAAAACAAGGCTTTATATGCCCTTAAGTAGAGTTCGAAAGCATGGTTCTCGAAGCTCTCACAGATGAATGAGAAAAGTGGTTTTGTCACTCATCACATGACATTCTCTTTTTATGCATGGTAGTAGTATGATAATATATGATTTCGTGATGCAGAAGTGTATTAATTCTGATCAATCATTAAAAAAACATGCACCAATTACAATATTATTCAATCAAAGGGATAAACCAATAGCCACAATAAATACGTGTATTTTACAAGAAAAACTTAACGAGTGAACCATCAATATAGTCCTTCCAATTTGAGATTTCCATCGACTCAGTCACTCAGTTCTTTCTATTATAGAAGCTTTAAACCAGGGCAGCTCCTCTCCAATTTCACCGTTGCAATACTAGAGTCCATTCGTGTCAAACTTTTCTTCCATCTTTTCCCAACTCTTAGGTAACCCGAACAACAATAAAAAATGACAGATCCTTCTCCCACTTTATGTAGGGACGGCTACATGGATTCTTGCTCGAATCCATGTTGAAAGATACGACTATTTTTTTATGATGGTTGTCGACTACCTAACATAACCACCATAAAGGGGGATTTGAACCATGGTCTTTTGGGTGGTAAGCACACAACATTACTACCGCATCCACCCCAAATGATAATAATGCAAGAAAATAAAATTCTCACAATAACATGTGATCCAATATAAGGTTAAGTCAGAATATATTTGCATATCACGGTTAAGGGTCGACGCAATGAAGACAGAAGCACAAATATGCAAAACATGTCTTTCACAAAGAATGGATTTGAACACAGTAAGAGATTCATCCTTTAGCACTAGAAGAATGGGAATGAAAGAATAAGTATATAACGAGTAATGAATATCATATTCATCATCTTTATTCATATTATGTAGCCACCTATCTTAAACTATTCACTTAGTCTAACAACTAATTAATTAGAATTAACATATTACACCTAATAATTAATTAAAGTTAATTATTATAAATAAATATAATGTTTAAATATATGTGTCTATAGCTTCCTTTATTTTTTGTGTTTTTCAGTATTCAAAACTCAACAAAATTAGTGTAATATTGTATATAATATATCGTATATTAATTTATTATTCAAAAATACCAAAAAATATAAAAATAATTTAAAGAAGTATTTTATATGCATAAAAATACTTACAAAAAATAATTATGTATATACAATGTAGTTTGATTTTGATTTCTATATCAAAGTTATAGATCTTAAAAAATACACAACTTTCATGTTGAACACCTTTTCATTTGACGTCATTTGTTATTTTATTTTGATTTATCTTTCATTTATTTGTTTTCTCTTTTATTTCACTGAGCTCTGTGGCCGCTTGAAAGTACGCCACAAAGCCCACTCCCTATTTTAGCCAGTGCCTCTCATCCTCCCCGTCCCATCTTTTGATCAGTTTGTCATGCGCATTGCACACCCGCTCACATCAGAGCTGTTGGATCATTTGCTCAAGTGGCTCTTATTGTTCCATATGTACACTCATCAGGGTCGTTGGACTGCATGATCCAACAGTGCATGTTCATCGTCTTCCCTGAGAGCTTACTCCTCAAAGAAACGCATCTCTTCACCGAAGCAACTTCCCCATTTTCTCTCAGCATCTCCATGTATCCTCATGAGACAACGAGACCGGTACCCAAGTGAAGCCCTTTTATCCCTTTCTTACACCAGCTCTTCCATCTATGTCACACTCTTCACATGAGCTCACTTGTAGCAGTTGAAACCACCTCTGCAACTATTACCTTGTGGAAAGGCATGAAATGAAAAGTTGGATTTCATCGTAGCCCTAGAGAACTCTTATATAGGAGAAAAGCTCTAAGAGAAAATTACATAAAGTAGACATAAGAAATAAGAAACTATAAAATAAAGATAATGAGATATAAATATCTCAACACTCCCCCTTAAGCTGGAGTATACATGGTTATCATGCTTAACTTGGAACAGTAACGGTAAAAAGGACCCCTCGTAAGAGCATTGGTAAACTTATCTGCAATATGATCGCCTGAAGCAACTTGAGAGGTAGAAAGACGTCCCTTCTGGATTAGATCATAAGTGAAATGGTAGTCTACTTCGATGTGCTTTATTTTTTCAGGGAATGCTGGATTATTAGATATGAATAAAGAGGCTTGGTTATGAGGTGCATAGAAAGAGTCACCTCAATAGTTAGGTCAGTCAGGATAGACTTGACCCACATCAATTTTGTATGCCCTTGGTCCATGGCCCTTTACTCTGATTCAACGCTAGATCTAGCCACAACTGTTTGTTTCTTACTCTTCCATGAAACCAACGAGCTACCTACAAACATAGTGAAGCATGAAGTGGACTTCTTGTCCTTGGGGCACTCAACGCATCGAGTAACTATGAGATGTGTCTCTTCTGAACAGATGTCCTACCCCTGGAGAAGACTTCAGATACCTCAAGGTCATGTTAACTGCATCCATATGAACCAGCTTTGATTGCTCCATAAACTAGTTGACTCTGCTAACATCAAATGATATATTAGGTCTAGTGATAGTGACATAAAATATATTACAATTATGGTTGTAACCTTTCAGGTTCTGTAACCCTTAACCCTTTGGGTTCCGTAACCTTTAACCCTTCAGGTTCCGTAACCCCTAAGGGGTATTTATGTATTTTTCCCCTTGTACTCTCTTGGGTTTTCTCTATATATAAGAGACCCTAGACCTATGGAATACATATCCTATTTGTCTCTCTCCTCCACATGGTATCAGAGCAACGGTCCTAGACCAGGGTTCTGACCTAAAATCTCGACCACCACCTTCAAGTCTCGCAAAAGCCTGTGCTAGCCCTCTTTCCTGAATTATGGCCCCCTGCAAGGCCCTCCAATCGCCTCTAGTACAGCAGCTCGACCCCAAAGAAGCACCTCCAGCACCTACAGGTGCCGCCAAGCTCGACCCCACACAGCCCTCCCGCTAGCACTACCCTGCGCTTTCAGGACCTCCTACGAAGGTCGTCAGCCCGACAGCTACCCTCCACGATACCATAGGACTCTTTGGAGATCCAAGAGTCATCACGGACCGTTGTCAAAAATCTAAATCTGCTGTCCATTGAGGGTTTTCAGCTCTTCTTCAAGGGCAAAAGTGAGTTTTAGGGCATTTTTCATCTCTTATATGCATACGTGGTTGATCAGGATCTTCTTTATATTTTAAAACTACCATGGCACCTTCTTCTACTGAGACAAAGCCCTTGGCCATGAATATTATGGCACAAGGCACTACTATCAAACTAACGGCACAGAAAATTACCTGCTCTGGTCTCGATCTTTTATGGTGTTCATTGATGGTCAGAGGAAACTCTATATTTTGATTAAAGATCCTTTAGATGAAAAGGACAAAGAGTACTGGTAGACTAATAACTATTTGATTATCAACTGGATGACCTACAGTGTTGAGTCTTACATTACCTTAAATCTTCTTTACAAGAATACGGCCAAGGAAATGTGGGAGGATCTCGAGCAAACATACTCCCAAAAGAAGATAAAGTCATGCCTTGCAAACATTTATAGGTGAATTTGGTCGGCATTTCAGGGTGATTCCACCCTCATCGAGTACTACAGGCATCTCTCCAACCTGTATGAAAAGCTTACAATGTTCCAGCCCTTATGTTTCACTAAACAGATACAAGAATGTTCTGACTGGCAGGTATACCGCTTCCTTGATGGCCTGCATTCTAGATACCATGCAACAAGGAGCAATTTCCTATATCAGACACACTGCCAACAATGAAGGCCATCTTTGGATGACTTGAGGAGCTCGAGACATCCGCTGCCTGACCGCCCATCTTACCTTCAACAGAGAACGTTGCCAAACATCATGTCCATATACCTCACAACAGAATGGTATAGCTGAGAGGAAACTCTGACACTTGTTAAATGTTGCCAGATCTCTTCTTAGTCAAATAAGTGTTCCTAAACAATATTGGAGAGATAATATCCTTACTGTAGTGTATCTCATCAATCGTGTTCCTTCATCTGTTCTCAAAGGGGCTATTCCATTTTCCTTACTTTACCCTACTGAGTCTTCTTTTCCCATACCTCTACAAATTTTTGGTTGTATTGCCTTTGTTCATAACTTTCATGCAGCTGACAAATTATCCTCTTGTGCCATCAAATGCGTCTTTCTTGGGTGCTCTCGTACCCAGAAAGGCTATCGCTACTATGATCCTATTGGACGTCAAGACTATGTGTCTGCTGATGTCACCTTCTTTGAGCAAACAAGTTATTTCACACAGACTGCGAGTGACATTCCTCTGTACCTCCCTCCTCTGCCAATCGTCTATACTCGCCAGTGTACCTCTATACCTTATACACAAGTGTTTGTACCTTTGCCTATCCCTTTTATGCAGGATGATATGACCACTTCGAGTGCTCCCACTACTGTTATCCCGGATGTACCTGGGGAGCTTCCTATAGCTCTACGCAAGCAAAAAAGGCAATGTACGTACCACCCCTTGTCACATTTTACTTCTACTGATGGTTTATCTAGCTATGACAAGAGATTTGCATATGCTCTGAATGCCATTTCTATTCCAAGAGATCATTTCAGTGCAATGCAGGATCATAGTTGATGATAAGCTATGGATGAGGAGATGGAGGCACTTACCTCCTAGGGCACATGGGATCTTGTGCCGTGCCCCCTGGGAGTTCGCCCTGTAGCTTGTCGATGGGTCTTCACGACCAAACAGTCGCCTGATGGTTCTATTGACAGGTTGAAAGCCAGACTTGTTGCCAAATGTTTCACACAAACCTTTGGAGTTGATTATTTTGAGACCTTCTCGCCTGTTGCCAGAATGGGGTTGATATGCACCATTCTTTTTATTGCTGTCAACAAGGCTTGGCCCATTTATCAACTTGATGTGAAGAATGCTTTTCTTTATGATGATCTTGATGAGGAGGTCCACATGATGCAATCGTCGGGGTATGTAGTCGAGTTGGAGCATGTATTTCGACTACGTAAGGCCATTTATGGCCTGAAGCAGAGCCCAAGGGCATGGTTTGGCAGGCTCACTACGGAGATCAACACACTTAGTCTTCAGAGGACAACATCTGACTACTCTGTCTTTGTTAGACGACGGTCTACTGGCACGATTATCCTTGTTGTCTATGTTGATGATATGGTTATCACAAGAGATGATATAGATGGTATTCAGGAGACCAAGACCTTCCTCTAGAAGGTCTTTGTTAGAAAGATCTTGGCCATCTTCGTTATTTTCTTGGCATCGAAGTAATACGCACAATAGAGGGGCTCCATCTTTTACAGAGAAAGTATTGCCTCGATATTCTAACTGAGGCAGGACTTCTTGGATGCAAGCCATCTGGCGTCCCTACAGAAGTGAGAAAACATTTAGCATTTACTGATCCAGCATCTGAAGATGCAACATGATACAAAAGCTTAGTGGAAAAATTACTCTATATTATTGTTACTAGGCCAGATATATCATATGCTGTGAGCAGAGCCAGTCAGCATATGGAGAAGCCTTTTTGTAGTCATTAGATGTTCTTTTGATCCTTCGATATTTGAAAGAATCTCCCGGACGTGTACTCTTCTATGGGGTAAATGGGCACAATAGTATCTTTGCCTATACATATTATGACTGCTAGCTCTCCTGAGGACGTCGATCCACTAGAGGATATGCCATGTTTGTTGGGGATAACCTTGTCACTTGGCAAAGCAAAAAGGAGACAGTGGTCTCCAGATCCAGTGCAGAAGCAGAATACAGGGCAATGACTCAAGCCACATGTGAGATCACATGGCTTATTTCTTTCCTAACAGAACTTGGCATGTCAGTCGTCACTCTTATACCTTTATACTGCGACAACAAGTCTGCCACATATATCACCACCAATCCAGTTTTCCATGAGCGGAAAAAACACATTGAAGTTGATTGCCATTTTATTCATGATACAGTACGAGGAGGACGAATTAGCACTCCTCACATCTCCACTGAACTTCAACTTGCAGACATCCTCACAAAGGCTCTTCCAAGGAAGCACCTCATATACTTAGTATCCAAGTTTGGCATGATCGACGTATATGCTCCAACGTGAGGGGGAGTGTTAGAATTATTATATTACAATTATGGTGGTAACCTTTCGGGTTCCTTAACCCTTCGGGTTACGTAACCTTTAACCCTTCAGGTTCAGTAACCCCTTAGGAGAATTTATGTATTTTTCCCCTTGTACTCTCTAGGGTTTTCTCTCTATATATGAGATCCTAGCCCTATGGAATACATATCATGTTGTCTCTCTTCTCCACAATTAGGCCTAGTGATAGTGACGTACAACAGCTTCCCTACTAGCTCTCTATACCGTCTCTCATCCACCTCATCAAAATCATCATCATAGAGCCTAGCATTGGGATCTGTTGGAGTAGTATCAATTCTACATCATGTCATGCATGTCTCAGATAGGAGATCAGTGACATACTTACTTTTGTTTCATTATCACACCATGCCAATTTCTTGCAAACTCTAGGCCAAGAAAGTAACGAAGCATACAAGGGTCCTTGGTCACAAAATATTGTCCAAGGAAATCCGTAGCTGTCTGAATGTCATGTTCATCATTTCCTGTAACAATAATGTCGTCAACGTTGATCAGAATAGCAACGGTACCTCTCCGGGTTCTCCTAAAAAAAGATATTGATCTGCAGTATATCTGACAAACCCATGATGTCCAATCAACTCTGAGAGCTTCTGAAACCAAGTTCTCGGACTCTACTTAAAGCCATATGTGGCATTGTGATGTATGCACACTATACGGGACTCCCCCTTAACAACAAACCCTGGTGGCTGATGCAAGTAAACTTCCTCATGCAAGTCCCCACACAAAAATGCATTCTTGACATCTAATTGGAAAAGTGGCCAGTCATGTACCTCAACAATAATATGAATCCGCAGCGTAGAATGATGTGCAACTGGAGAAAAGGTATCCTAATAATCCACCCCATAGGTTTGGATAAATCTACGAGCAACCAGTCTGGCCTTATACAAATCCACAGTACCATCCACTCGGTGTTTCACTGTAAACACCCATTTGTTGCCAACAACAAATGCACCAGAAGGAGCATGTACAACACTCCACCTATCACAAAACTGTAATGCTGCCATCTCCTCCTCCATACACAGACGCTACTAACTACTCTATAATGCCTCTTGATAGGACCGTGGTATCTCCACAACCGACAAACCCACAACAAACTTTTAAAAATCCTCTGAGAATCATTCCAAAGAAACATGGGAAGCAAGACAATACATAGTGCATGCACGCCTCTTCTTCCTTAAGACAATAGGCACATCAAGGTTCTCAGCTTCGTCAATAGTTGAGACCAGATCATCTAATAAATCTTAAACCTCAAGATGCACACATAAATCTCTAGTGCAATTAGTTGAATGCTCATGACATACCTGGGTGTGTTGGATGATAGGGGAGGCACATGAGCACAAGGTCGGTGCTGGTAAACCTGCGAAAAAAAAGGTAGGTGTGGCATGTAGTGGAGGAGGAGGTGTAGGTGGTGGAAGAGGTAGTTAATGGAGCTTGGAGTAGACGAAATCGAAGGAAGAGGTACCCTCTTCTCCATTCTCCGAAGGAATGAGCTTGTCACCTGTAGGAGAGAAATACATAGAAAACTCAAAGAAGGTGACATCAACACTAAATAATACCTTCGTCGAAAAGGGTCAAAGCAAAGGTATCCCTTTTAGGTCATGGAATACCCAACAAAAACATACTTGAGGGCTCTAGGAGAGGGTTGTCAAGACTTGGAGACATCTGATGAACAAAAGCAACTGACCCAAAAACACGAGGCGTAAGAGAGAAAGGATCTATATTGGGAAACACAATCGAGAAGGGGGTCTTCTCCCCCAGGATCGATGAGGGCATGCGATCACCAGATAACAAGTAGTTAAAACCGTATCCCCCGGTACGAATGAGAAGCACGGCTCTGGATCAAGAGGTCTTGGTAGCATCCAAAAGGTGGCGATGTTTTTGTTCAGCCACCCTATTCTGTTGAGACGTATAAGCACAACATATCTGATGCACAAAACCGTAGGCTAGAAATTGAGAGAGTTGAGTACTGCAAAATTCTAAAGCATTATCTGAATGAATATACTTGACATTTGCAGAGAAAACATTCTTATTTCATTAATAAAAGATCGAATAACAGGATCAACTTCAGACTTATTCTTACAGAGAAAGACCCATGACAATCTTGAAAACTCATCGACAACAACAAGATAAAACATATGCCCCTGATGGTCTGGGACATGACTTGAACCCCAAATATCAAAATGAATTAACTCAGAACAACTGTGACTACATCGACACTGACGATTATGGAATGTAGACGGATGATGCTTCCCAAGATGGCAGGCATCACACTGAAAAGTAGAGCTATGAGAAATATGTGGTAGAACGTGACACAACTTTTGCAGAGGAAGATGACCAATCGAAAATGTTACACATAGGGAGAAACAGATCCAATGCGAAGAGAAGAAGCACCAGCATATGGGGATTGTACTAGCCTGTAGATATCTCCTTGCTCACGGAAAAATACAATCACTTAGGTCGTAAAAATGTCCTGAAGTATAAAAGCAAGAGGATCAAATATGACACGATCATGTAAATCCTTAGTGATTTGACTAATGGACAGTACATTCATAGAAAATTCAAGAGCGTAAAGAACATTCTGAAGTCACATTGAGGGACTTAACTGCACCTCCCCCTTGTCCAGTGATGGGAGAGTGTTTCTCATCTGCTATTACTACGGATCTCCCTGATTGAGTTAGACTCTAGGTGCTAAATTGTTCTATGGATAAATTGTTCTATGTCACCACAAAGATGATGGGATGCTCCTGAATCCATAATCAATTCTGACAAATCTACCCTGAAATAGCTAGTAAGAGCATATGTTATACCTGATGTGGATGTTGATGCTGAAGCAGCTACCTCTGAGGATCTTGGAGGAGAACTGGTTGACCTAGAAGCAGGAATAATATCCCTGAATCTTACTATAAGTTCATCAAAACTCTGATCATATGCATGTGATGGACTCCCAACCTGTTAAGTCTGCTTTGCAACTTGTGCAGAAGTGGGAAAGCCATGCTTAGTATAGCATGTTTCCTTAGAGTGGCCTGACCGATGGTAGTAGGTACATGGCTGACAGGGTTGGCTACCCCCTCCCCTACCACAGTTACCTTGACCATGGTACTACGTCGGGTTCTCGCTGCCACGAGAAACAGTCATAGCTTAAGAGGTATGTGACTGTTGAATACCACCAGATGATATAGAGAGCCAACTTAATCTATGGTATGCCTCCTCCAATGGAGGCATGGCGGCAACAGTAAGGATCTGTGCTCGAGCAGTGTCATACTTAGGATCGAGGGCTGCTAGAAAATCTCCGATCATCACCAAGTCTCTATACGTCTTTAGCTGCTCTGGTGTGGTGGTCAAGGGAATGAAACCGTGGATCTTCTCAAACATACCCCTTAGAGAGGTGTAGAGGGTATGATGAATTTTACCCTCTTATTATATTTTTTATGACATCTTATATTCTCATATTTGAGGTTAACATTATGACTTAGGTTGCCAACTTTTATCTATCTTGTACCACACGAAAATCCAACCAGTTGAAGCCAATCATAACCAGGCTACATTTATTTTGTTTTGTCAGGAACAGGTCTGTAATTACCAGAGTTGACAGAATGTAAAGCTGAAATTAAATCTGGAAGTTGTGAATGGAATAGGAGAATTCGAGAGGTTGTATCTGTTAGAATGCTTATGACCATGTCAATGTCGTATGTAGATATGAATGAGTATTGATTAACCAAGTAAACACAGTCTCTATAGTAAATAAATACAAAGTTTATGCTATATTTACCCATTTTCCCTATATAGAATGGGGAACATTTCTGTCAGGGTTTTTTATTGTTGACATGATATAAGCTATTAATCTTATCCGTTTTAGTGCATAAATTCAGAAGACCATGTAGGTCGACATAACAAATCTCTTATATTAATTTTCATAAATACATTCTTTTAGTTTATAATTAGAAAATAAACCCTGATTTCTCCAGCATTATTGAGTCCCTACCCGCTGTCATGGTCAGTACCGACGGGAGTGGGACAGAGCGCACACAGTGCAACCTGCTACCTCAACGCTCCCCGACTAGACACCAATCCACCTCAGGAAAGGATAATGTCAAATCGATCATTATGTACTTGAGATGTTCATCGGTTTTTCAACCAAAAATATATCATATAGTAATAATCAAAACCATTTTGATTATAAGGAAATTTACTAAACAAATTCCCAAAACCTATTCAAGTAACGTGTTTGATGAAGTGTATCAAGTAACCATTTGGTGATCTAGATCATATCTAATCATCTATTGGTCTAGGCAATGTCATTTAAGGGAACAATTATTGTCAAATATTTTCCGTAATTATTCCAGAAAATTACCCATTAATTTCACAAGTTACTTAAATGACATTCACAAGGATCATGATCGAGTAAGTAATTTTCAGCAATGATCCCTACTTATTAAAATTAACATGTCTCAATCAATTTAAATCCAAATTAAGCAAAATAAATTTCTAAAATTTGCTAAATTGATTTAAAACAGAACCCAAAGTAGTAAACATGCATTTCCATGCGTTTGAAAACAACAATTAACTCCTTAATTACGTCATTATTCACCATCCCCGAAACAGTGAACATATGATCGTTAAAATGATCATAACTTGAGCAAACGAAATCCAAATTAAGTAAACTCAAATTTCATTTTTTTTATTTAATGGGGAACAATATCCATGTGATAGATGCATGTTTAAATATTTTAAACAGGGCCGAAATTTATCACAAAATAGGGCTGCGAAAATTGAAATGCGGTAAAATTTTCACGAACTAGGTTCATGGATCGTATCCAAAACCTCCAACATGGCTGTGATACCACTTGAAGGATATGGATAAATCCTCAAACGCATCACGAAAGTGTGATGATCGTATCACATACGATCACGAGCGACTAGTCGCACTAGTTTCTCAGTGCAGCAGAATTTTAAAATTTTTAAAAGGATGAAACCACATGATCCAAGAACATTTCTTGAATCATTTCATCTAACCAAAACAAAGATATAGGAATACCTCTTGGAGCATGGTTGCGATCTAGCCTCTAAAGGAAGAGACCTCTTGTCTCAAGTCCGATCCGTCGGAGGAGGCACTTGCGAGTACGGGGATGAGGCGCGTGCTTCTCGCAATCCCAATTGATGACCCAAGCAATGGATCTCCTGATCTCATCTCACGAGATCGAACGTCTTCTTCCCGAGCATTGTGTTGGACATGCGATCCTACGGTGAGCCATTATGCAATAAATGTTATTGCAAATATCATTTCCCTGATCTGAAATAAAGAATGAATAATTTGCATAATAGGTCCCTTAGTACAATTAGGGTTATGTACCATGGTCATTTTGATGATCATACAGCTGTTGATTCAACTGTTGAATCATAGAGGCTGGTGCTTGGATGAATATCTAAAGAGTTAGATTGAGGACTCATCAAGCACCGTCAAATAATTGTTAATAGATGATCTCCAGCCTGAGTAGGAAATGTCAATCCTTTCTCATTTAGGCTGATATCTGATCGACCTCTTGATGTAGGTCCTCTGCATATGAATAGAGATTCGGAGGTGTCAGATTAGTTAGGTCAAAGAGTTGACTTAACGAGATCGAGATAACCAAAGTTCTATATCGTATGTTGTCACGATACAGGCACACATCCTCTGACCGGAGACAGATGTGTTACTATGTGTCTGAGTATGTACATTTGGCAGACCAACAGGTTGATGACCTAACCAAGGTCTATACACCGGCGCGCTGGTGTGCATATAAGGGCATATGAGTAATACGATCTCTCAAAGAGATCATACATGTTCAGTTACTGAACCGGAAGGCATGAGCTCAATCATGATATATTGGGAAGAATCAAATTCCGTACGTACGGTCATCTCGCTTTGGAAGCTTGACTGAATTTGTAGGTTTGATATATACTTTTGGAAAGTATATGATCAAGACCTAGGTATGATATATGCTTTTGGAAAGTATATGATTGATACCGACTCCCAATGATCGAATGAGAAACTTACTGATAAAACCATGAAGTAGACAGTATAAAGTTGATCCAATACTTCAGGTTTATTTTGAGTCTTCCAGTATGCAGGATGTACAGGTATTGGGAATACCTGAGGGTGATGTGATCATAAACGATTGTATAACCATGACGCTTCCATTCCTAGGGAGTGATGAAATGGGTCTGGATTTTAGTGACTCATCTGACGAGTCGCTAAATACGATATTTAATTCGTGTTCGTTGTAATACGTGTACCTAGCGATTCGGTCAGAACCGAGAAAAGAATCTCTGTGAAGAGTATCTCGGCTTAATTTATATCCCGGGCAAGTCCGGGGTCGAACTCAGGGAGGCAAAGGAACAACTTTGGGGTTAATTCGAAAATTAAGTTTTAGATTTCAGTGCGGTATTTTTTTTATATTTTTTATAAAACAAGAATACAAATGCAAGTGAATCAAGACACTTAGAAAACACAAACAAGGCCAAATTAATTTTAATGGAAAAGAAGTCCAATTTAGCCAATTCGTATTTTTCCTAGAATCCTAATCCAGTGATGAATGCAAAACATATTTTTTTAGAATTTTAGGGGTTAAAATGCAATAACTAAAAATGCACACTTTTTATGGGTATTTTCGCAATTTTTCACACAAACAGTAAGCAAAAATTATGAAAAAATTATTGGAACATAAACATGATGAAAGGAAGCTACAGTAATTTTTTTGGAATTTTTTGACAAGGTACGATTTTTTTATGGATTTTTTAGTAAAGTCCGAGTGACAGTGAGTAAATTATTTCTAATAAATCCACCTTATCAAATTAAGCAGAGTGCAAATTATGTCAGAAAGATATTTTCATATGCAGTCCAGGAGATTTGAAATTTTACAAAAATGATGTTTGTGGATTTAATTAAAAATCAAACACTATATTCACTCTACAAATTATTTCAGGCACATGACAACTCCATTTTAGATGAAATTTGGAAAGTAAGTTAAGCACATATTAAGGCATTATATATAATTTTTTTGATTTTTTAGAACAACCGTGTGTGAGATATAATTTTAAGAGCACGGAATGGGTAAAATATATGGATTTTCAGTTAAACAATTTTAGTTAATTACCCATTACTCACAAAAATACAAATAAATAGTCAAAATGTAGACAATTAGTTGCTCAACACAATGGTATTTTTCATTGAATAAAAAGATGCCATATCTATGTTCAAATTTAAAGTCAAATGCAGGGGTATCTGTGCAAACTCAGAAATTGAAAAGAAAACTCAAACTTATATACAAGGGCTAGGCTGTAATTACAAAAACTATGAAAGAAAAGTTTGCAATTTTTACAAATAAATAAAAAAATAAAATAAAATGAACCTTCTTCTCCAAGTACGCAGGTGGAGGAACCCAAAGGAGGAGGATCGGTGCCGGGCGGCGCGGCCGCGCGCGGCCGCGAGGAGACGATGGCTGGCAGCGGAGTCGCGGCGGAGGTCTGGCGGCGAGGGAGCTGCTGTTGGCGGGTGGGGCTGCGCACGGCAGAGCAGTGGCGGCGGCACCGCTGAAGGCTGGCGGTCTCACGCGGGGTGGCCCGCGCTGAGATGGAGGGAACCGCTCGTGAGGTGGCGGAGGGCGGCGCGGAGCCGCAGCTGGCTGGAGCGCCGGTGGTCGACGGCGGAGAGGGGGGCGGCGGCGGTTGGGCCGCTGCTGCTCCCGTTTATTTTTTTTTGATTTTTTTTTGATTTTTTTAACTATTTTGATTAAAAAATGTTGTAAGGACATTTTTTTGTTTTAATTTTTTTTATTTTTTTTAATTTTCTTTAAACAGGAAATATAAACACAAACATATAGGGAAAAATGATATGACGATGACAGTTATGAAGATGAAGATATATAAACAAATGGGAGAGAACAAATGGTGTGATGGTGGTGGTAGTAAAAGAACCTTTTTTTGTTTTAATTTTATTTATATTTTTTTTAGTTTTGTTAAAACAGGGAATGAACATGATGGGAAAGAAAAAAATATATGATGAAGGTAATGTGATGGAGTAGAACAAATGGAAGATGATGAGTGGTGCTATGATGAACTAAAAAATGCAAAAAATGACAAGATGATAAAATGAAGGGAAAATTTACCTAAGATGAACGCGATCGCCTATGGTGTGCTCACGTGAGCACGGTCTTCGCTCAAATCGCCGGCGAGCGATGAGCTCGAGCAGCACGCAGTTGCGGCTGCGATATTGGCGAAAAAACCAACGGATCACACCGGAGAGAGGGTCGTCGTCGCTCGACCGCGGTTGCGTCGCTGTCACCGATTCAACTCAGGGAACTAGGCTCTCCTCACATAAAGACGGATCAAAGGCAAAAATGAGGAGAATGACATGTATATAAAGATGATGGAATGGGAGGTTATTAAAGTGGTGGAGTTGAATGGGAAGTTGTATTATTAATGGAGTTGAATGGGAAGTTGGGAAAAAATGGTGGAATAATGGAGTTGAATTGGTGGTTATTGTAGAGAATGGAATTTAAATAATAAATAAATAGATAAATAGAGTTGGCTACTTTAAATACAATAAAATAAAGAGAGAAGACAAATAGTGGAGAATTTACAAAAGAAGACAAAACACCATGTACAATTTTTATTTACTTTTCTAATTTGTATTTTTTTGTCTTTTTAGAAAGAGATATTTACAACAGAAAAATACTATAAAATAATATAATTAAAATACAAAACAATCATGATATTTTTGTATTTTTAGTAATTATGAAAGATACAATAAAAATTAAAGAAAGAATGAATATATACAAGGTATACAATGTACATCTAGGTCCCAAAACCCAACTTTTGCAAATGAGCTCCGATTTTAATGAAACCACTTCCGTTGGATAGATAATTTTCTAACTTGAACTTTAAAAGTGAGTTTGGTGAATTTGGAGTTCATACGGAGCGGGAATTTAGCTTGGAAGTTGGTCTTTACGGCTTTTTCCCATTGGGATTTAGGAGTATTTATTTGAGGTAAAATTTGTTTTGTATTTTTGTATTTTTATATACATTGATATGAACATGTTGGAGAAAGAATTAGCCAAAAAAGAGTTGACATGAAATTATTAAAAATACATAAAATTTTGGGCTATTTACATGTATAAAACTCCTTTGATTTTTCGGCTTCTTCTTTTTTTATTGTTAATTTATTTTGTACAATCTAATATACAATAATTCATGTATTTTATTTACAAGAGTCATTTTGTTAATTTAATTAATTTACGTACATTTTTATGAGCTTTTACTCGGGGATTTTGCTAAGATCAAGATATTGAGATGATGAATCGTGGATTCATCATCCTCTCAATAGAGAAGTGATCTGATCTTGGTACAAATGTTGGACATTGATCTGAATGAGATTCAGATGCAATGAGAAGATTAGATTTGCGGTCTTGATTTAATCAAGCATCTATGGGAGGCCCACGATCTGGATTTGAGATATGATCTCAATATCCAAGTCACTGTACATGGAACAATACAGTCGCCCTGTCCTTATCTCCAAGTATTCGCGGAGAAAGCGCATTATCCTTAAAAGAGTTCATGGATAATTCTATTGTTGATAAATGTATCCGAGCATTAAGAAAATGGATAACTAAATGTGATTTAATTATCATGAATAATATGAATTTGATTCGTATTATAAGGAGATTTATCTTAGATTAAATGTGATTTAATTATCAAAGATGTGAATAATGTGAATGTGATTCATATTATTGGGGCACATGAGAATAAGAGATCCAAGATGATTAAATGTGATTCAATTATCATGGATATGAATAGTGTGGATAGCACTATCCATATTAATCATATATATTATAAATATGATTTATAATATATAAGAGAGAGCTATTTGTAACTTACATTTATTAATTAAATGTTGATGTGAATTGGATTCACATTGGACAATTAATTAAAAATGTAATTTACATTTTATTTTGGGTTGTGAATGTGATTCACAATTTTCCAATGGCAAGATTGCAATATTCACAAAATAATTATGAATTATTGTTGTTGAATTATTTACAACAAATGTTGTTGTAAATCTTGGAGATTTCCATGGAATAATGTGATCTCATGAGATTGCATGAGATTGCCACCAAATCCAATATTATGGAAGGATGCAATCTTCATTCCATAATCTCCATGGTTGATTGATTTAATTTTAGGATTGATTTATATTGATTTATAAATATAGATTTAATCTAAATTAAATTAATTGTTGTTGGTTTTTACCAACACAAATCTTAGCCATTAAAAGAAACACAAATCAATGAGAGCCATTGGATTTATGTTGCCCATGGATTGAGATCCATGGATCACAAAATATTATAAAAGGAGAGGCACCCCATTGCTCTTCTTTACACATAAGAGAACATAAGTCTCTCTCTCTCTCTCTTTTTCTCTACACGACAGCCCTCTCTCTTCTTCTCTCACGGCCCATGGATGCCCTAGAGAGGTTATTCATCACCGCAGCATCATCGTTATGCTGCCCGATTGTTTGATCGTGGATCTTAGTCTCCTTTGGTGTGCCTATCTTGTGAAGAAGACGTCGGATCTCGTATGTCGAGATCAGGAGATCCTACCGCTTGGATCATCAACATGGATTGCGAGAAGCACGCGGTTCATCCCCGCGCTCGCAAGCGTCTCCTCCGTCGGATCGGACTTGAGACAGGAGGTCTCTTCGATTAGAGACTCGATCACAACCATGCTTCAAGAGGTAACCCTAATACTTGTTTGTGGTTTAGACGAAACGATCCGAGAAGTGTTCTTGGATCATGTGGTTTCGTCGCATGAAAAAAATTTAATTTCCGCTGCATAGAACAACTAGTCTGACTAGTCGTTCTTTGTCGTATTCGATACGACACTCATGCTTCTGTGATGCGCTTGAGGATCTAACCATATCCTTCACGCCACACATTAAATAAGAGGGAGAGCCAATAGTCGTCGAAGCGGAGTACAATGACAAGGCGCTGACCAAGACGACCTTCACTCTTTGAGAGTGGACGACCACTCAAGATGAGAGAGAGTATGAGCGAGAATAATAGAGAGAGAGAGAGAGAGACTTCGTTGTGATTTTGTGTAACTCGAAGAGTAAGGATTGCCTCTTCCTATATAGGGTTTTGGGAGTCCATGGATCCCAATCCATGGACAACACACAATCAACGGATGAGATTGATTTGTGTTTCATTCAATGGCTAAGATGTTATTGTAAAAACACAACAAAAAATAATTTATTTTAAATTAATTTACATTGATAAATCAACACAATTAATTTCAAATTAAATCACATTTGACTAGAGATAGGATAATGAGGACACTAACCTCCTTCCCTAAAAGAGGGGGGACAACTACTCCTCTCCACATGGAGAGTAGTGGTCGTCCACTCCTCTTAGGAGGAATAGGTTTATCTCTCCTCTAATTATCGTGAGATCTCATTATCTCATGATATATCATGATCTCTTGTCGAAAATATTTTCAAAAAAATAATTCCAAATTATATTATGCAAAATATCAACCAAGCCATTGAAATTATGTGAATCTCATTTACAACCCAAAACAAAATTTAATTATATTTTCAATTAATCATTTAATGTGAATCACATCCACATTAACATTTAATCAACAAATATAAATTACAAAGTCTCTCTATGATATATTATAAATCTCATTTACAATATACCTGGATAGTTGGATAGTGTTATCCATATTATTTATACCCATAATAAGTAAATCTCATTTAATTACATTGTATAATCATTCTCATACATCCAGATAATGTGAATCAAATTCACATTATTCATGATAATTAAATCACATTTAATTATCCATTTCTCATTGCTTAGACATAATTCAACTTTGGAATTATTCTTGAACTCTTTCAAGAATAATGTCTTTTCTCTGCAAATGCTTAGAAATAAGGACAGGGCGATTGTATTGTACCACGTATAGTGACTTGGATACTGAGATCACATCTTAAATCCAGATCCCATGGACCTCTCACAGATGCTTGATTTAATCAAGGTCATAAATCTAATCTTCTCATTGTATCTGAATCTCATTCAGATCAAAGTCCAACGTTTGAAACAAGATCAAATTACTTCTCAACTGAGAGGACTCACTAAAATCCAGACCTATTTTATCACTCCCTCGGAATGGAAGCGTCATGGTTATACAATCGTTTAAAATCACATCACCCCCAGGTATTCCTAATACATGTACATCCTGCATACTGGAAGACCTATGATCATCCCGAAGATGTTGATCAATTTTAAACTATCATCTTCAGGGTTTGATCATCAAGTTTCTCATTCTTGGTCATTGGGATTTGGTATCGATCGTATGGTTTCCAAAAGCATATATCATACCTTCAAATTCTTGTCATGCTTCCGCACCATGATGACCATGCATGGAATTTGGTTCCAATACCTCATGAGTGAGCTCATGTCTTCCGATTCACAAGTGAACCTATATGATCCCTTTGAGAGATCGTACTACTCATATGCCCTTGCATGCACAATAGCATGTCGGTGTATAGACCTTGGTTACGTCATCAACCTATTGGTATGTCAAATGTACATAGTCAAACATATAGTAACGCATCTGTCTCCGATCAGAGGATGCATGCATGTATCACGACAGTATACAATATAGGACTTTGGTTATCTCGATCTCATTAAGTCAACTCCTTGACTTAACTAATCTGACACCTCTGAATCTCTATTCCTATGCGGAGGACCTGCATCAAGAGGTCGGTCAGATATCAACCTATGTGAGAAAGATTGCCATCTCCTACTCAGGATGGAGATCATCTCTTAATAATAATTTGACGGTGCTTGATGAGTTCTCAATCTAACTCATTAGATATTCATCCAAACACCAGCCCTATGATTATATTATTGAATCAACAACTGTATGGTTATTAAGATGGCTATGATACATAACCTAAATTGTACAGAGGGACCTTATAGTGCATTCATTCACTTAATCTCGGAAAGAGAGTGAAACAATCAATAACTTTTATTGATAAAACATGTATTACTATAACATTTATTGTAAGAATGGTTCGCCTCAGGCTCATATGGCTAACACAATCACCATATAATTGTATGTCTTTTAAAGATATTAGATCTGTTATATCATTCTTGCATTCATTTTTTCTCCTATAAAAATGGTATTCAGAAATCATGATGGTAATGTATTATAATATGTTGATTTCAAGTTAAACCCGAGACACTGATTGACATGGATAAAAAATCAATCGATTTAATTTTAAATGACGAAGTTTGTTCCTCCTTGGAGAATGAATTCACTCAAAAAAACCTCCAATTCCACCAACACCCAGATGCAGAACTTGTTTGACTAAGAACACGAATAACCTTATCTTGTAATATCGGAGTTGCTCGACCATACATTTTCCACCATTCATCTATATAAACAAATTGTAAGTTATACATGAACTAATCAAATTAGAATATTAACTATGTAGCACAATTGACTATTTAAATACTGATGAATACCCATTCATCACTCTTTATTCTTATATTTTAGCTACAAAAACCTTTGCAAATGCATGTAGATATATGTAAATACAAATAATTACCAAAAGCATGCATTGTGTAAATACTTATAATTAGCATGTTTTTGTGCAAAAATAAAAGAATAAAGATGAAAAAGAAAAAGAGGGAAATATTTAGAATAAATATTGAGCAACCTAACCCAAGGGAGGGCTCAGCATGGGCCTGACCGCATAAAAGCCAAAGTAGAGGGAGATAGGGGCTCATGTGTAAATAAATTAAATTATATTTTCCTCACCCAAAAATATGCTTGTACATATTTTATATATATTTAGAAGCTATTAAAAACAAAATAAAAATCTAAAAATCAAAAATTCAAAAAAATGCCCTTTCACCATGTATATAGACCATGCTTCTTTAACCTTGTAAATAAATAAAATCATTTTCTAAACTTTTTGTAAATATTCTATGCTATATATTGTAAGTAAATAAAACAAAAAGAATCACAACAAAAATCAAATAAAAATACCAAAATTAAAAACCCAAAAATACCTTGTACATATACCATGTAGATACATGTACATATATTTATTTCACCCTTGTAAATAAATAATAAAAATCAAATAAAAACACCCTTTTATTCCTCATTTTATTCTATAAATAAATAAAATACAAAATAGGGATAAAATTGCACAAAAATAATAATTTAAAAATCAAAAACTAAAAACCCTAATTATGTACATATACCTATATGGTACATATTATGTAAATACCTTATTTTTATTCCCAAAAATTAATTAAAAATCACCAAAAAATAGAAAAAATTAAAATAAAAATATTTTATGTTTTGAGTTTTTAATAATTCGGGCATTTCCTATTTTATTTCGAATTTTCAAATCATTTATGGCGTGGCCTCTCCTGATTGGTCCACGGGGGATGTTGACTCCCCGGTCAACTCCCCCCTTGGACCACAGAGTTCCGGATTCGAGCGGCCAACCCGATTCCTCCATTTTATACCCGCTCGACCCGATTGCCTAACACCCAAACCCTGGCTCCGTTTGTCACCTCCCACATCCGACACCCTCGCCGGGCATCAATCTCGGGGTCCGCGCACCACCGTGACCCTACCCGAGCTCATCTTTTCGGACCCCGAGCCACTTAAATACCCAGCTCCGCCGCATTCTTTGATCATCTTTGGCTCTCCACCCTTCATCCCGTGACCTCCACAGCAGTCCCTGAGGTGACAGCTCTCGATTGCCCGTGTCGCAGCGAGGAGGGGGTGACCGGACCACTGATCCGGCGACTGCGCGCCGCCGTGCTCCGCCCTGTGCAGGAGCTCGAGCCTCAGGACCAGACGACCTTCGAGGCCACGACCGGGAGCTACCTCAGCTCCAGCCTAGTCTACTTCGCCACCCAGGTAACCTTCTAGCTTTCTTATTTAGCTTAATTTCTTGGTTGCCCCAAATCGTAGCTCCGCCGAGTTCCGTCGATTCCGGCTATCTCGTATACTCTTTTGATCATCGGAACCCACGTTCACCATCGCCTTTCCTCCACGCACCTTCTCCGCCCCTTCGTTCAACCCAGCTCGCACAGGAGCTGGGGTTCGAGCTCCACCGTCCGTCGCTCGCCGGAGCTCGCTCACCCCGACGCACAGACCACCTCCACACCACCTAACCGGGTCGAGGCACTTTGCCTTCGACCCGCGAAGCTTCTGACCTATTTTGCAGGACCAGAGGAGGCCATCTGAGGCCTCCCGACACTCGGGCCAGCAGCTTCCCTCCGCCGACCTCGCCGGAGCCCCTCCAGGGCTCGACTGGGCCATCGGAGACCCCCACCAGCTGCGGGACTTCATTGCGGACCTGTTCCGACCTTCAGAGGCAGCTGAGGAGGACCACCGTGCTCGCACGAGGCCGGCGAAACTCGCCGGCCACCTGTTCTTCGAGGGTCCTCGCCAGCCGTCCGATCGCCCTCAGCGCTCCAGTTTCCATCGTGACCATCCATCCATCGAGGAGCAGCCATCGCTTGATCAGTCAGAGTGACGATCTGGACCGTTAGCGCAGAGAGAGAGGCACCAGCACCCGAGGCCGTCAGATCTTCCACGTGCCCTCCTGTGAGACGTCGATCAGGCCCACGTGCGGAAGGAGAGAGGCGCCCGTCGTCCAGGACCGTTAGATCAGCCACGCGTCCAACATCCAGCCGTCGACGTAATAAAGGGGTAAATTACCGTAGGCCCCCTCTTAGTTTATGCTTTACGTTTCAGTCCTGTAAATATTTTGCGTCTTTTATTTACGTTGGGTTATTTGCACATTGGACCTCATACTTTTCAGTATTTGCACTTATGCCCCTGTATGTGTGAGCCACGTGCTTCGTCACGTGTATATTTGGTGTATTTGCAACATTAGTCCTGTAGTTCTGGTTGTTTATTAATGAATGAAAACTTTTTGGTAATTGCATATATGCCCCTGTGAGTGTTTTAATTGCACATGTGCGTCTTTTAGTGGGTTATTTGCAACACAGCCCCTGGACGTTTTGGTACGAGTTACCAAAAGGTCCTCGGACTTGTTTTTCTTACCAGAAGGTCCCTGAGTGCCCCAGGCACGCGCCACGCGCGTGACTTGCTGAGTTAATTGCACCTGGACCCCCAGAGCTTTGGGTATTTGCACTTTGGTCCCTGTGCACAGTGCCCTCTTGTCATTTTTGAATAAAATATCAAATCACCTCCAAATCCAACGAAAATTTGACACATAGCTCCTGCCATGGTGTAGGATTTTTGTAGATTTTTGAGGACATTTCTGATCTTGTTTGCTATTTTTAAAAATTCAAAAACATCTATTTTTGGCACTGTTCAGTTTTAAAAATCACAAAAAAATATAAAAACCCCCCTAAAAATTCTATAAAAATTAGGTTCTGTTTCCTTAGTGTTCTTTGATTTTCTAGCCAATTTTGGCTACTTTTCATTACTAAAAACCCATAAAAACTTAAAAACCCTCAAAAACTCATAAAAAATCTAATAAATACATTAAAAACCCAAAAACAATAGCTTTGGTACTCAAATTTTCCTTGTTTTCTCTATTTTACAGGAAAATTACCTCCAGGCCCTTTTGAGGTCCTTAGATATTTTATCTAGGGATTTTGGGCCTGGCTGGACAGTACCTTGTATTTTCACCATTGTTTGATTTTTAGAAAATAAAATACACATCAGAAAAATCTCAAAAATTCACCAAAAACACAGAAAAACATAAAAAACATAAAAATATTTTTGTCTGAATTTTTGCTTACTTCTTGATGCATTAAATAATTTGTTGAAGAGTGCTTGCTTTTGCTTTTCTCATTTTCTTCACATATTAAAAATTCCAAAAAAATTTAAAAACAATTAAAAACCACTAAAACATGTTTTCCCTTTTTCTCTGATTTTTTGACTACTTCGTAGGCTTTTTAGCCAATCCGTGCTCCTTGTGTTCGACCCTGGGTGCTATACCAGGTAAATCTCATAGCAGGACCGCTCACTGTGTTTTGATTGATCTTTGATTTATTTAGTGGTCTGATATTTTTCTTGATTGACTTAGCCTGATCGCTTGGGTCGCAACGACCCTATTTCTGTACCTTATACCCGAGTGATCGGGCGGGTCATCAGAATGGCGCCGTTGCCGGGGAGCACGGCTTAGTAGTCGTTTTTAGCTTTTTCCGCGGCTTTTGATTTTCGCGGCTTTTTGTATAGACTTGTTGCATATATATATTTCTCTCATATTTCTGACAATAATTTTGGACTGACCACTTTTCTCTCTGTTTCTTGCGAGGGCCCGAGGAGCGAGGGCGGCATTCCTAGGAGCGCCGGTGCACCCGAGCGAAGCGGAGGCGGCTCGTTTCTTCATCGAGCAGCAGGAGAGAGCGAGAGAGAGAGTTGAGTGGGTGAGGGTAGTTTAGAACTATTTTATTGTTGTAATAATACAGGTACACTCAGAGACTTGAACTGTTGTGGACTTGACTTAGCGGGTCTGTTTCGCCGAGCACCGGTGTGCTCGGGGGACCCTTAGGAGATTTTCGCGGTTTTTGACGCGGTTTTCTTCTACCTTTTTTACTGCCTTTCCGGTGTTTACGCGGTTTTTGCTCGAGCCCCTAGACTTAGGAATTTCTGGTGCTTGTGACGTAATTAGTAGGATCCACACACCTAATTACTTATCTGTTCCCATAGAACGTAATTGGACCTACTAATAATAAATAATAAAAATAACTTAGTCGCTTTCCTGAGAGCCTACGCGCCGCGAGCCTGCCCCGTCAAGCGCTACTCCTGAACTCGACCTGTCGAGAAGAGGAGGGGTGGGTCTAGACCGGACTCTTTGGATCGAGGGCGAGTGACTGAGTTAGACGGTTCCGCGCTAGAAATTGCTCGTTTAGGGCCTCGGTTTTCCGCTTGCATCATTTAGGTAGTTTATTTCCTGTCTTTACATTTATGCGCAGATCATATTGCATGTAGAGTGCTGGAGTCAGGTACGCCTTCCTTACTTTGCATGCATCATTGATTTCATCGTGCATCGGCTTTTTCGTCTTCTCCCCCCTGTTTTCGGACTTAATAATCAGGAGAACCGAAAAATTCGTTAGGCATTTCTTTTTATCGAAAATATCTAAAAAACAAAAACAATAAAATCGGGACTGCTAATCATACTTGACCTAAAAGACACTTCACGAAAAATCTGTCTTGGGGAGAGTAACCCCCTCCTTGTCTGGTTTGGATGAGCGAGAGAGTGATCCGCACATTAGGATAGAGCCTCCGATCTTTTCTTGACTGATTACCGGCTTTCAGTACGGGACAGTCGGTTGAGAAAGATCTGGATACCTATTGACCTCACGTAATCGCTCTGATAGACTGGATGATCACCTAAAATAAAATTGACAAGATAATTGACCGATCCCTTCGGTCTTCAGCTCTGTGTGCGTAGGTGAATTGGGGGTTTGCTTGTTCATCTTGTGTGGTTGCCAGATCCCTTCGATCCTTTCTCATCTATTCCCCTCCCTCACCTCCCTTCATTTCTCTTCTCCCTGATCCCTGGATGATGGATTCCCCTCACTTTGAGCCGACTCTTACGTCTTCTTCTCCATCCTCTGACCATCACTCCAGTCCACCTTCTAGGGAGGTCGGATCTCCAACCAACCTCCCGCTCCCTCCCTCCCTTTCATCTCATCACTCTGGGCATGCTGTGCTAGACGTCCGAGGATATCAGACAGAGCAGATGCGAGACTCGGACGATGCTGTTGCTGAATTGAGAGCGCACTCCGTTGATGACCCGAGAGAGCAGTGGAGATCAGCAGACATATCATATTCCAGAAGGATGGAGGAGCAGATAGCACATGGAGCTCAGTCAGCTTCTACATTAGGCCCATTCGTCTTGGATTTGGATTACATTCAGCGACTGCCGACATTTTCAGGAGAGGCGCACGAGGAGCCTTATCTTCACCTGTCCGCTTTCGAGGAATTTTGTAGAGCACAGAGATATTCAGATGTCACTGCAGAGGAGCTGATGATCAGGACCTTCCCCTTCACGCTTCACGATAGAGCCATGAGATGGCACCGACGATTGGGGAGGACATTTGAGACGTGGGGAGAGCTACGCCGAGAGTTTCTACAGAGATACTTTCCCCCACGTAGAGCAGATTTCATGCGGTCTTTGATCATGGACTTTTCAGTTGACCCCCAGGAGTCATTGCACGAGGCATGGCCGAGGTTTCTTGACCTCTTGAGGAGATTTCCAAACCATGGACTTCCACTGACAGATTTGATTGAGATCTCCATGCGGGGGATGACCGCAGAGCAGCTTGCACTGGTGATTACCACATGTGGCGGTTCACACCGCAGTTCCGACATTCACTTCCTAGATACCATCTCGAGGCTACTTTCACAGAGTTCTTCTTCACGAGATGCTTCGATCGGAACAACACATGAGGACGATACAGTACCAATGCGGTGTGTCACTTCACATGGCGAGTCAGTTTCTACACACCAGCCTGAGGATTTGGATGATGCAGCACCACTGACAGAGGAGATGACTGTGATAGCAGAGGTTCGGACCTAGAGTCTACTTGAGTTCCCGTTGGCCTTCCAGTTGGAGTTCGAGTCAGCCCCAGAGTTCCCTGTTGACGAGTCTTGGATATCAGATCTTCTGATACTCCAGGAGCCGGAGGAGCCCCAGCTTTTGCAGCCGTTGATTCAGACACTTCAGATTCCAGTCCCGGAGGAGTCAGTTTCCTTCCTGCAGAGATACTTCTTGGATGCAGACAGTCACCAGGACTCAGCTCAGCAGCCACAGCTTGATGAGGGACACCACTTCGAGAGTACAAACACAGAGAGTCCCGTCTTCGAGCTTTTTGTCCTCCACTTTGTTGAGACAGATATACTTCCTGAGGACCAGCTGATAGCCAGCATAGCCGCAGAGCGAGGATCAGCTACGGACACTTTGCCAGTTTCCGCGATGTTCACTAGTACCTTCTCCTGCTTCCAGATTGCCGAGACCTACACTTTTGATGATGATGCAGCCTGGTGCACTGAGTGGATACTTGATAGCAGCGCAGATGCCGATCTAGATCATGATCCTCTTCTAGTCACTTCTGATCTGGCATCTCTCCCCGAGGGTTATCTGCGGGAGGATGCCGCACTCGATAAGTACTCGGTTTCACCTGCTGAGTGTGTTTCCGATCTGGCGGAACACGGAACCGAGTCTTTAGATCATTCTGATTCTGAGTCTTCTCACCTCGACGACCCTCGCGAGGATGAGCCCATTCTGGAGATATTCGATGATTTGCCTGATCTGATTCTATTTCATGCATCGGATATCATTCGGCTTAGAGAGTCTCCTGATCCTGATTGCCAATACCTATTTGAGACACTGATTGACGTGGAGGATTCCATGACTGATCCATCCTTCTCCACGTTTGATTTCTTCGGCTCTATACTCTCACTCCAGTCTGATCCAGAGCCATTGATTTCCTTTGTGCTACCGGATCCCGATTACTTATGCTCATATCATTGGCTGGTAGCAGACACCCGCCTGATTGCATACCTGGGTGTCTTACTTTATACTGTTGAGTTCGTCGTTGTTCTCACACCGAGACTGCGACGACAGTACGACATTCGACTTACCGATGCCGTCCTGAACCTTGATACTGCGTTGTCCTAAACTTTGCGCCCAGCTAGGGGCGTAAAATCTAGCGCTTGTTGAGAGGCACCTCAACATTGTACTCTTTTGTATATACGTGTTTCGTCTTGTGTGATCTTTCTTTCTTCCGTTCTTGTTCTCACCCCAGGTCTCACTTAGGATTATCTTTGCTATACTTAGGAGATTGCTCATCCTAAGTATAGGGGGGTGGAAACACCGGGTGGTTCATTCGTCTGTTTCATCACTTCTGTTTTGTTGCCTATACTTAAGGTTCTTCACCTTAAGTATAGGGGGAGTGATGTCCTCCTTCTTGTATATATTCGTGATTTTCTTCGTGTCTTTCTGCCCCTGTTTTGCTGCCTATATTTAGGGATATTTTACCCTAAGTATAGGGGGGGGGCAGATTATGTATCTTCTTCACTCGGCTTTCCCTTCACGTACAGCTTGCTATACTTAGGATTAGTTAATCCTAAGTATAGGGGGAAACCACCGAGTTCCTCTCATTCTATTCATTTATTCGTTCCTGTACTTAGCCATTCCTTTTCACTTCCCTTTTACTAAGCACGAGCTATGTCTTCTTCATCGCTCTTGATCACTCTGAGGACATCGTTCGAGCTAAGTATAGGGAGGTGTGTATATATTTCATATATACTTTAGCCATAACTCGTACTTTATGTGAGTGTGTTAATAAATAAAATGGCTAAAAATCACAAAAATTTAAAAAAAAAATTTCAGGTACATAAAATTCTTTTATCATGCACATACATAGCTAGTGTACAAAGTATTTTTGTAAAATGATTTCAAAAATCTTTGGTGTAAAGCTTGTGTAAATATTTTTGTATAAAAATTATGTATATAATACAAAATTTTTCCAAAATGTTTTGAAAAATCAAAAGTTTGCAAAAATCTTGTGTAAATGTTTGTAAATATCTTTTTGCAAAACTTGCACCTCATGCATCATTCATTCATGATTTCAAAACATTTTTCAAAAAATTTGCATGATTGTAAAATATTTGTAAATAGCATCTTGTGTACATATATGTATATAGTTTTTCCTGGATGAGAGTTGACATTTAAACTAAGCCTGGAATTAAATTGAGAAATGGAGCTTGAAAAAGATCTTAATCCACTTAACTTTAAGAGGAACCTTATAGGACTTAGGGTTAAGGCTTTTCAGGTCCATAAGGACTTAATTCTTTGAGTCCACTAGGCTATGAGCATATGTCATCTTGATGAGCCTAAGTAGAGCACTTAACAACACACGCATGACTCTTAGAGACAATGGCTTGACTTGCACCTGCACTTTACACATGGCTCTCCACGGATGAGGTGATAAGGAGGCAGTTTCCTTTGGCTTGGGGTAGCATATGAGGGTAGTACTTCTAGGCGGAACCTCTCTTCTTCTTCTAGTGAAGGAAGTGCGCCTCAACTTGGTCTAGTGGTGATGAAGGCCAAAGACAGAAGCTGTGGGTTGCAATAAAGCTTCAAAAGAGGGATAGTCTACTGGCTCAAGAGGAAAATTTCTTGTATATATGCTGCACCATGTAGATATGTTGTAAATATGCACATCAAAAAAAAAAGAAAAAAAATGTGCAAAGAAAGAAAAACTCCAAAAAAGTGGTGGGTCGGATTGAAAATTTAATAACCCCACCGGAGTGTATATAGTCAAATAAAGCAAAAGCTTATGGTATCCATGTTACATCTCATGAAGCTTGCAGCGGGAGACTTAGCTACACTGGCTAAGCTTCCAAAAGTCTATACTTCTACCCCCTCTTCTTGAGCCGGTTGCACTTGAACTTAGAAGGGAATACCCCGCTTCTCGAGGAAAGAGTTGCTAGACCGAGGCATTAGAGTTACCAGGTTGAGGGAGGTTGTTTCTTTGTTACTTCTGAGGTGGGGAGCCAAATATCACTTACACTGCATGGAAAGACTCATGGTCATTAGAGTTTGTGTATGTAGACTTGTTCTGATCTGGTTTATTGAGGAGTCTTGTCCATAGATTGGTGGAACTTAGAGGCTGTTGGGTTTTAAGCTTAAGTCCAAATAAGGTTCCGACACATTAATAATCCAAAGATCTGATCGAGATCCATATTTCAATTTAATGAAGGAAAGTTTAATAATTCAACCTTGATCCATGTACATCCTCTTTTTCTTTTTCCTTTTCTTTCTTTTTCACTTCTTTTTCAAATAAGTGTTTGCTAAGGGACTAGCAAAGTTAAGTATAGGGGGGTGATGAATACCCATTCATCACTCTTTATTCTTATATTTTAGCTACAAAAACCTTTGCAAATGCATGTAGATATATGTAAATACAAATAATTACCAAAAGCATGCATTGTGTAAATACTTATAATTAGCATGTTTTTGTGCAAAAATAAAAGAATAAAGATGAAAAAGAAAAAGAGGGAAATATTTAGAATAAATATTGAGCAACCTAACCCAAGGGAGGGCTCAGCATGGGCCTGACCGCATAAAAGCCAAAGTAGAGGGAGATAGGGGCTCATGTGTAAATAAATTAAATTATATTTTCCTCACCCAAAAATATGCTTGTACATATTTTGTATATATTTAGAAGCTATTAAAAACAAAATAAAAATCTAAAAATCAAAAATTCAAAAAAATGCCCTTTCACCATGTATATAGACCATGCTTCTTTAACCTTGTAAATAAATAAAATCATTTTCTAAACTTTTTGTAAATATTCTATGCTATATATTGTAAGTAAATAAAACAAAAAGAATCACAACAAAAATCAAATAAAAATAACAAAATTAAAAACCCAAAAATACCTTGTACATATACCATGTAGATACATGTACATATATTTATTTCACCCTTGTAAATAAATAATAAAAATCAAATAAAAACACCCTTTTATTCCTCATTTTATTCTATAAATAAATAAAATACAAAATAGGGATAAAATTGCACAAAAATAATAATTTAAAAATCAAAAACTAAAAACCCTAATTATGTACATATACCTATATGGTACATATTATGTAAATACCTTATTTTTATTCCCAAAAATTAATTAAAAATCACCAAAAAATAGAAAAAATTAAAATAAAAATATTTTATGTTTTGAGTTTTTAATAATTCGGTCATTTCCTATTTTATTTCGAATTTTCAAATCATTTATGGCGTGGCCTCTCCTGATTGGTCCACGGGGGATGTTGACTCCCCGGTCAACTCCCCCCCTTGGACCACAGAGTTCCGGGTTCGAGCGGCCAACCCGATTCCTCCATTTTATACCCGCTCGACCCGATTGCCTAACACCCAAACCCCGGCTCCGTTTGTCACCTCCCACATCCGACACCCTCGCCGGGCGTCAATCTCGGGGTCCGCGCACCACCGTGACCCTACCCGAGCTCATCTTTTCGGACCCCGAGCCACTTAAATACCCAGCTCCGCCGCATTCTTTGATCATCTTTGGCTCTCCACCCTTCATCCCGTGACCTCCACAGCAGTCCCTAAGGTGACAGCTCTCGATTGCCCGTGTCGCAGCGAGGAGGGGGTGACCGGACCACTGATCCGGCGACTGCGCACCGCCGTGCTCCGCCCTGTGCAGGAGCTCGAGCCTCAGGACCAGACGACCTTCGAGGCCACGACCGGGAGCTACCTCAGCTCCAGCCTAGTCTACTTCGCCACCCAGGTAACCTTCTAGCTTTCTTATTTAGCTTAATTTCTTGGTTGCCCCAAATCGTAGCTCCGCCGAGTTCCGTCGATTCCGGCTATCTCGTATACTCTTTTGATCATCGGAACCCACGTTCACCATCGCCTTTCCTCCACGCACCTTCTCCGCCCCTTCTTTCAACCCAGCTCGCACAGGAGCTGGGGTTCGAGCTCCACCGTCCGTCGCTCGCCGGAGCTCGCTCACCCCGACGCACAGACCACCTCCACACCACCTAACCGGGTCGAGGCACTTTGCCTTCGACCCGCGAAGCTTCTGACCTATTTTGCAGGACCAGAGGAGGCCATCTGAGGCCTCCCGACACTCGGGCCAGCAGCTTCCCTCCGCCGACCTCGCCGGATCCCCTCCAGGGCTCGACTGGGCCATCGGAGACCCCCACCAGCTGCGGGACTTCATTGCGGACCTGTTCCGACCTTCAGAGGCAGCTGAGGAGGACCACCGTGCTCGCACGAGGCCGGCGAAACTCGCCGGCCACCTGTTCTTTGAGGGTCCTCGCCAGCCGTCCGATCGCCCTCAGCGCTCCAGTTTCCATCGTGACCATCCATCCATCGAGGAGCAGCCACCGCTTGATCAGTCAGAGTGACGATCTGGACTGTTAGCGCAGAGAGAGAGGCACCAGCACCCGAGGCCGTCAGATCTTCCACGTGCCCTCCTGTGAGACGTCGATCAGGCCCACGTGCGGAAGGAGAGAGACGCCCGTCGTCCAGGACCGTTAGATCAGCCACGCGTCCATCATCCAGCCGTCGACGTAATAAAGGGGTAAATTACCGTAGGCCCCCTCTTAGTTTATGCTTTATGTTTCAGTCCTGTAAATATTTTGCGTCTTTTATTTACGTTGGGTTATTTGCACATTGGACCTCGTACTTTTCAGTATTTGCACTTATGCCCCTGTATGTGTGAGCCACGTGCTTCGTCACGTGTATATTTGGTGTATTTGCAACATTAGTCCTGTAGTTATGGTTGTTTGTTAATGAATGAAAACTTTTTGGTAATTGCATATATGCCCCTGTGAGTGTTTTAATTGCACATGTGCGTCTTTTAGTGGGTTATTTGCAACACAGCCCCTGGACTTTTTGGTACGAGTTACCAAAAGGTCCTCGGACTTGTTTTTCTTACCAGAAGGTCCCTGAGTGCCCTAGGCACGCGCCACGCGCATGACTTGCTGGGTTAATTGCACCTGGACCCCCAGAGCTTCGGGTATTTGCACTTTGGTCCCTGTGCACAGTGCCCTCTTGTCATTTTTGAATAAAATATCAAATCACCTCCAAATCCAACGAAAATTTGACACATGGCTCCTGCCATGGTGTATGATTTTTGTAGATTTTTGAGGACATTTCTGATCTTGTTTGCTATTTTTAAAAATTCAAAAACATCTATTTTTGGCACTGTTCAGTTTTAAAAATCACAAAAAAATATAAAAACCCCCCTAAAAATTCTATAAAAATTAGGTTCTGTTTCCTTAGTGTTCTTTGATTTTCTAGCCAATTTTGGCTACTTTTCATCACTAAAAACACATAAAAACTTAAAAACCCTCAAAAACTCATAAAAATTCTAATAAATACATTAAAGACCCAAAAACAATAATTTTGGTACTCAAATTTTCCTTGTTTTCTCTATTTTACAGGAAAATTAACTCCAGGCCCTTTTGAGTCCTTAGATATTTTATCTAGGGATTTTGGGCCTGGCTGGACAGTACCTTGTATTTTCACCACTGTTTGATTTTTAGAAAATAAAATACACATCAGAAAAATCTGAAAAATTCACCAAAAACACAGAAAAACATAAAAAAAACATAAAAATATTGTTGTCTGAATTTTTGCTTACTTCTTGATGCATTAAATAATTTGTTGAAGAGTGCTTGCTTTTGCTTTTCTCATTTTCTTCACATATTAAAAATTCCAAAAAAATTTAAAAACAATTAAAAACCACTAAAACATGTTTTCCCTTTTTCTCTGATTTTTTGACTACTTCGTAGGCTTTTTAGCCAATCCGTGCTCCTTGTGTTCGACCCTGGGTGCTATACCAGGTAAATCTCATAGCAGGACCGCTCACTGTGTTTTGATTGATCTTTGATTTATTTAGTGGTCTGATATTTTTCTTGATTGACTTAGCCTGATCGCTTGGGTCGCAACGACCCTATTTCTGTACCTTATACCCGAGTGATCGGGCGGGTCATCAAATACCTGGAGCCATCTTCGTACATTTCAAATCGTGGATGGACGTCCAAAATCTCCCATAGCATCCCTATACAAGAACACCATGGTGATAGAATCTACTTTCTCTTCGTCATTATGAAATAAAATTTTGATAGTGTCATGAAAGCCAGCCATAATATGATGAGTTAAGGATAAGTTTTCATCATTGTGGAAGCATTCGAGGTCCAAAAGTAATCCAACTTTGTGTAGGGGATGTCCAAGCTGCCTATTCCACTTATCATCAATGATATCAATATATGGCTTGTAGTCAATGGCAGTGTTATTAAACGCAAGTTTGATAGCTTCCCTTGCTCTTTTCATTACATCATAAATATATCCCATTGGGGACTTCTCATCACTATCACAAGGCACTAAACCCTCACCACCGATTTAGCTTTACCAATAACCACTACACATGAACCCCATAATTATTTGTTCAAAATTATCGCATATAATTTTTCCCCATAGTTGTTCACAAGATTTTTTCTCAAGCCCTTCTCTAGACGTAACCATAGAAACCAAAATATATTTATTCTGAAGTAGACTCTGCTTTGTTGCAAATCTGGTTGTAGTGGGATGAGTAATCTCAAAATTGCAAATTTTCCGCATCAATTGAAGAGCAAATTGTTATTGTAAATAAACTTCGTAATCTTTCTTGCTTCTTTATGGCATACTTCACTCTTAGAACTTGATCGAGCTTTTCTAAAATCAAATCAAGACAATGTTATACATGGACTACAAAAAATATTACCATAATACCTTGTGATTATCTTTCATGTAGCCTTATAGTTTGCAGCACTGTCTGTGACAAAGTGAATTATATTTCTAGGTCCAACATACTCTGCACAATCATTGAAGAGTTCAAACAACAAGTCAACTGCCTTTGAATGTCTTGAGGCATCAATTGATTTAAAAAAACAATGCTAGCAGATGAGTAGAATTAATGTACATCGTCTTTAATCCGCTCATCCATCAGCCATGACTGTACAACCATTCATTTTCCAGATCTTCCTATGTGTGACAACAGGTTCCTTAACTTCCACCATTGTTTTCTTAATGAGAAGCTTGCGTACTGCATATGCAGGTTGTGCTTTATAACCATGTCCAACAGAGGCGATACCATCAATCATCTTCTGAAAACTAGGAATGCTAATGGCATGAAAAGGAATGTCAACATCATACATCCAATCCGAGATGAGTAAATCCACCTCTTCAAATCCGTCCTTCCTTTGCATGTTGGACTTGATTCCAGGTTGACTACCAAATGTGGTTCCGAATGAGAAGAAAGATTTCAACTTCTTAGGCATAGATTCCTCATTTGTTGGACTTTTTTGAAAACTTCTTATTCTATAGGACATGTATCATTCATTTTCACACTGTCGGATTTGTTGGATGATCCGATTGAAGCATTGTTACTCTTTTATGTTTTAAATTCAGTCAAGTTCTCCTGCATCAATACTTGAATGTGATTGAGAACTTTTTTACAACCTGCACTTCTCCTTTTTCTGCCAAGTCCTCTTTCACTCGATGGATCCCTCCTCCCTAGATAATCTTCAAACAAAAAAACATAATTTTTTGATCCATCTGCTGTCAAAGTGACATATTGCCATGCTATGTCACTTTGTTACGTAACACCTGTTGTGATTACATCTTCTGACACATCTTCAACAACAATATTTAGTAAATCTGGATGCACATTTTGATCATCTTCCATCTAAAAAATATTCTATAGGTTATGATCAATGCAATATATACAAGAACATAGAAACTTAGATTTGAGAATATATCAGCGCAACCAAAAAAACATATATAGACGAGTGGATAAATGAATAATTTCTCCCATTTTATATTCAGAATTTTACCCATTTTAGAAATCGCTAACTTAGTTTGCTCCTTTTCTGTTTTTGATTAGTGTAAGAATGTTGGGATCTTCAGTATATAGTTGCCCAATTTCTAATCCATCCTGACCTTCAAGAACAAGCTACAGTTCTATGTGTTTCTGAGTGATCTGGTCGTGTAGTGGTGAATTAAATATGTATCAAATTTACTTCAATTCATATGGTAAGTTTTAGCCAATAAATAAATCAAATGCACAAATTTAAAGGCCTGAAGTGATTTAATGAAATTTGTTTAAAGAATAAGGGAAAATTCTGAGAATGGAAAGGATGTTCTCACAGATCTCGAGAGATGCTCATAACATGGTAATGGTGGCGATGACAGCGATAGAGGAGATGGCAACGACAACCGGAGTTTATGACGGTGGCAATAGAGTTGTTGACGACATCACGATGATGATCATAGGTGACGATGACATGACTGACTATATGAGATGTCAGATGATGGGACGATGATTGGAGGAGATGGTGGCACCTTTAAGTGTTCGACACGAGAGGAGGAACTGGCGATCAAGAGGCATATGGATTTTAGAGTTGAGATGTTGGGGCCGATGAGGTCGATTAGAAAAGGGGGTAAAAATGCATAATAATTATTTTTAAAATTTTATGTGGATTTTAAACCATCAAATAGGTTTGACAAATCGAACGATTCGAACCAACGATCGAACTTAGCTTTGTTTTTATTATTGTTTTTAAAATTTCATAGAACTGACCAATTCGAGGCCGATTCCTGGTTGGACCTGTCCAAACGGCCCGTCCAATCTGGTTTTGTTTACCTTGCTTTTACTAGGGCACAAGCTTTTATATATTACATTATGCTACAACATAACTGACATGCGTCAACGAAAATTTTGAATATTCATTGTCATATTATTAGTTATAGATTATCTTATTTTCTTTGTTGCTAAAGGTTTAGACTATTATTCATTGCCTTTTTCATTAAAAAGTTTCTAATAGTGGTTTGATCCTAAGAAACTATCAAGAAATAATTGTTGATATATGATTTATTGTTACAGCACTATAATAACAAAATGATATTCATTTGCGAGTTTAATTAGAAAATGAAACTGTGAATAATATTCATTATTAAACATTTAGCTAATTATAAGATATGACAACAGATTATTTGTTGTAATAGGTCAATTTTTGTTGTATTATTACTCTCTCTAACCTGTCGTCAAATTAATTTTGGAACAATAAAACACAATTTTATAATGATAAATTTTAAAATCAACCACTGTATCGTTAGTTGTTTGATATATAATATCAATAAAGTTTTTGGTTGGAAAATGTACTTTTAGAAATAATATTAATGACGAATGGCTTATCTATTTCCCATGTCACTAGAGACAACTCATATAACATATATATGTTTTCTCTATTAAATATTCGATAATAAAAAAACAATTGCTATGCATTCAACTTTCGCTATTTATAACATCCAGACTTGTCATTCATCGCTAGTTTCATGTATAAAAAAAGTTATTTTTGTCGTAATGGTTGATATTTGCCATCATATATTTAACAAATCACGATATAGTAAATATTTCCAAATACTGTGTGTGTATATAAACAAGTTTTGGTGTGATGTGAATTTGGATAAAATATTCCTTAATAAATTGACATTTTCACCGGTGCAAAGAAAGGATAAATAGTAGTTATATTCAGGTAAGTATTATGTCTATCTTTAGTAGAAGGGATCTTATTTTCCGTTCATTTAATGTGATTGTGGGATTTTTAGTATATAGGCCAACTTACAAAAAAGGACACTAATCTTACATAAATTCCTAACCATGTGCCTCATCTTTCAAATGTAACATAAATGTGCCTAATATTATTTACTTATCTCAAATATAGGCCTATGCAAGCTTCCACGACCCTTTTATGTTGACGTTAAATAATAAATTTAAAAGTTCATGACTCTCTTTTTAAATGTGAAAGACGATACCCTTAGTTGGGAACTAACACATAATTGAGTTCTTTTTTGAAAGATGATATCCCTAATTAAAAATTGACACGTAATTGAGGTCCTATTTTTAATTTACCCGAATCTATCTTTAACCGGTGAAGCCATATTATGGAGATTACGTCAGAAATCCGGTGAACTTCTATTCACAGATTACAACCAGAATCTTCCAACACACAATGACCTCTTATAACCCATTATAGAGTACTAGCGAACTACTTTTGAAAGGATGGAATAAAAATATATGAAGTCCACTTATCTTAGAGATATAGAAGGGAAAGTACTAGACAAAGACATAGTGGAGGTTGACTATTTATCTTGGGATAGTTTTTACCAAAACAAAGGGTACATGTCTTGTACATATCCACTTATCTTCGGACAAAGCCCACTTAACCCATACAAACCCACTTATGAAATGAAGTCCACTTATCCTGGATAATGATTTGTAAATATTTATATGTGTGCGTGTGCCGAACTTTTAACGAATTGAACTTAAGCGAACCTAAACTTGTATTCATGTTAGGTTCGTTTATTTTCAAGTTGAATCTGAATCAAACTTTTCGCGAGTCAAATCTATGCGAATGCCGAATTTGAGAATTTTCTGGCAGCCCTAAGTGTGAGCAGTGAAGGATATGTTTTACGAACCTATGGTGTTTCATTACTTGAGATTTGCCCTCCCTATCTGTTGTCTTTTGTGCATGTTTTGATAACAGAAACAATTGATGATCGTTTCTAATCTAACCGTCACTAACTATAGCACCGAGACATGTCATTCAAAATATGTGGGCACGTTTTGGTCTGATGTGGATTTGGATAAAAATACCTTTTTAGGCATTTTTAACTCGTGAACTTTATAAATTTGTAAATTATCTTCTAGACCTTTGAAACAACATAATTCCTTCCTCGATCCCGTGAACTTGCTAACTCTTACCCAATGTTAATCTATCTGAAGTTCGTGGGGATTCTTGAGGTAATTTATGGGGTGGATAAAGTAATTATATTGTGCAAAAAATTGTAGAGATAATTTAATAAATTTCCAAGGTTCGTGAGCATAAAAATCTCATTTTTTAATCATAAATTAACGTCTTCATCGGTGCAGCTCAAATACTACTCTGCGGACTCCTATTTGCCCGAAATCTTACAACACTACCAATATAAACACAAGAACACCGTCACTCTCTCTTCACTCTTTCTTCGGGAACCATCTCAACTACATTTCAAGAATGGGAGGCGCGAGCTTTGATCCTGACGGTCTCCGAGACATCCTCCGCCGCACCGGCGCCGGCATCTGGAACCTCATCGATGCCGCGATATCCATCGCCGAGACCGACCACAGGCCCGAGTCGGAGACGCGGAAAGCGGCGGTGGTCAGGCGACTCAAGGCTTCACGTCGTGTCCATTTCGACATCGCATCGTCTATCACTCCAACTGTCAAAGGAGGAGTGGAAGAATCGGCGGTGGAGAGCGACATCACTTGTGATGGAGTCGATCATCGTGATGATATTCCTGCAATTCAAGAACAACTCCAAGACACCCGCCAGGTTAATACTTTCATCTTCTTGATTAGTTAGGGTTCCAGTGTAGGGTTTTGCCGTGAGTATTAGGTGGTATATAAGAGATGAACGTATCCTGCAGCCTGCGGAGAAGCTCGTGGATTTGCTTTGTCAACTCGACGGCGTCGACGTCACCTTCGGAACCTTACAGGTGTGCCAATCTCCAACTCTGTTTCTGCCTACATCTGTATATATATCTTGAACTCTTAATCCTTCAATGCCCGTGGAGGGTGGATCTTCGAGACTTGCTGGTTTTCATTGGTTTTAGATATATAGCAGATTGCATAATCGACCTGGTATTTTTTAGATAAATCACATCTATGCCCTTCGATACCCGAGGACTTCTTAAAAATAGGGTTAGAAGTCAGGGGATTTTGTGCCATTTGATAGAAAAAGGTCCTGCTCATCAAATCGTTAAATAACGTCTCAACTTACGCCGTAAATCTGTTTCTTAATGAACTGGGGTTATATTCTTATTAAAGCACAGAATATATACCAATAATTGTTATGCTAAATCGCAGAAGTATGTATATAGGAATTTATAGTGAACTGATATTTATCTGTATGTGTACAGGAAACCGGGATCGGTAAAAGCGTGTATGCGTTACAGAAGCATACTTCTCTCGGGGTGCAGATAGTCGCAACTCATCTTGTTAGGTAATATATAACATAAATGGATCCGTTAATATTTATTATTGTAAATCTCGCTTGGTTGAAGTAGTTGATGGTCTAATATGGCTGTGTTGTTTCAATTGATCAGAAAATGGAAGAGGATTGCGAAGGAATGGGTGGATCTCCACATGAACGATGGCCTTGTGGCTGTCACACTCGAAGGTTAGTTACATGTCAGTTTGTTGCGATCATATATGCTAATAGATATCTACTTTTTAAAGGTAATTTGGAATTAAAAAATTCACTCGATCTGCAGGTGGGAAGAGCATCGATCAATCAACAACTCCGATCGAAAAGGTCAAGGAATCAACGACAATTCAGATCGAAAAGGTCAAGGAAGCAACGATAACTCAGATCGAAAAGGTCAAGGAAGCAAAAGCAAGAGATGATCTTTTGGATCCTCAGAGACTTCTGATTGCAAAGAAGAGGCTTCGTGAGGGCTACGAGGTTGCTAAGAACGGTAAGAACCATATTACATTGTTGTTTAATTGTACTTAAATGGTCATTATTAACATCGTTATCTAATAGTTGATTGTGATTGTTTGTCTAGCAAAGAAGCAGAGGACCGTGAAGATGTTGGACATACATGATATCCCGAAATTGAAGAGCATTTCCACTCTCGAAAAGAACAGAGGAGGCTCCCGAAGGATGCGCTACTTGAGACGCCATTAGGATTTTACATATATTTGTCAATCTTCATAGAAGTTATTCGTTCAGTGTAAATAAATAAATGTTTGGGCATTCATGAATGAAAATAAGATCCTTTTTTGGCATATAGAATGAAGAACCGATCGAGTTGACAAGATAAAAAGGTTAATTTGCAAAAATCGAGCACGCATCATTTGATCTTATTCTCGAAAGGCTAAACATTTAAATAAAAGATATAAAAATAAGATTAAGAAACTTAAGAATTGAGGAATTCATTCTACTTTAAATTACAGTCATCGTCTCGAAAGTGATTGAGGATTTTGCGTTCGTCATTGGTTATTTTCAACATAATCTCTTCCTTCATTTCTCTCTTTATCCTAAAAAAAATTCATCCCCACTAGGCATAGTTCAACATTTCATCAAACCGAAATTTCTTGTGATCGACTACCATGAATTGCATTTATCTGATGTGTTAATATCTTTCGTAATTTTTCTATAAAAAAACAATGCTCAATAAGTATGATGGGAAAGAGTGAGAGATAAATAAATTTCCATCAATGGATGTATCAACTATTATCATTATGCATCGAACGAATTTCATGAAAAAGAAGTGAGTGTGGTGCAAGTTGTGAAAGCGAAGACAAACTATTATAAATACTTGTGTTGTACAATTGTGCATGTTACATTGTCCCAAACTATTGATGCTTGTGTTTCAATGTAAGACATCCTTTCTTGCTTGAATTAAGAAAGTGAGGATCACCCTAGCCATCGGTGAGCAATAAGATCTCTCCAGTGATTCTTTTGTTTCCGTGGAGAAGAATTCTACACGTAAAACATCAAACTTTGTGGCTTGTATGTTTCTTTCGTTCTCTTAACAGACAATCGCTTGGATCATATCCAACAAAGCATAGATTTGTACATGTGAAAAATAAATCGCACAAAACATTTACAAGGGGAAAAATCATTGTTCTGCACAGGAAAAAAAGTTAAAAACATATTAATGTTTCATTTGAAAACTATATTATATATATATATATATATATATATCACGAAGAATAATCTCAAATAAAATGCGCACAATGACCTTCTTGAAAAGAGGGGTATCAGAAGCAATGATTAAATACATAACCACCACATGGATAAAGGGATTGAAACACGCAGTTTAAAAATATTAAATCAATCAATCACAAGCTAACAATTAGATTACCTTGGAATAAAAATCTACCCATGGTAAAGTTTAGATACTTTCGACATTCAGCAAGAGATTAAGCATAACCATGATGTGCGCATATCTTATTTTAACACCCTTTTCCTGCAAAAAAAACTACCATCCCACTTTATATGGGACGCATGTACGTAACAATTGAACATGCATGGAATCATGTCTTCCAGAGGAAGAAACTCCTGCTGAAAAAGGGTAGAACTTGCAGCAACATACACTTCACTTCCCTCACAATTGAGTGCAAAGCAACTCTAAAACTTCTAATAAAAGTAGACAATTTTGATCATCAGATTTTCCATATTGTATGCAATTCTTTGGTAAAAAACACAAAAATATAGAACCCTTGCCACCCAAGACCCCATCAGTAAAAAACAAAAAAAATATAAAACCCTTCCCACCCCAGACCCCCATCGCAGATGAAGGGAAAGTTTAACAAATGTGTTCAATTTTGAGTTATTCCTCCATAGACGAGGCAACCGCATCCTTCGAGTACCATGTTTTAAGTAAAGAAGCATATATAACAATGAACCCTATAACCCTTAACTTATGGCACATCCCCAAGTTAATATAAACAATAAACCTCACCAAAAAAGGAATTTGATATATGTATACCATACTTCCTTTTAAAAGGGAGAAAACAACAATGAAAAATGGTCCTCTCTGTGTAGGGTTCCATGGTTCGCACTTCAGGTATTACTTCAAAAGAAAGGAGGGAATATGGTGAAAGTAAACAAGAGAACTTACCCAGAAGCATCCTCACAGTAAAGATAGCCCATATTTGCTCTTGTTCTAGAAAAAGCATGCTCGAATGCTTGACCTGCCAAATTAAATGGAAAACAACCAATGCAACGTATACCTCCATTTGTAGTCTACACATAAATACACAAAACACGAAGTGGATTTACCAGACTCCTTTCTTGTCTCGGCAGCAAGGCCAAGAGATGCATGTTTAGCATAAGCAAGAAATCTCACATGTCTTGGGGTACCAAGTTTGCTTATTATGGACCTTAATAATCCTCAGCAATGCGTAGAAGCATAGGTCAGAGTGTTGCTGCTTAGAAATAACCAGATAACTCGTGAACCGGGACGACGACTTCTTACTCAGTCCATAATATTGCAAAAAAATCCGGGGCAGTGACTCGATGAATGTCGAAATGTCACCCATTTTCAGAGACTTCAGCTCTTGATTTAAGCTTCTTTTCTCTTCAACTGATAGGCATGTCCCAAAAGCCGATTCGTTGATGTGAAAAAGCTCTACTTTTGAAAGATGTGTTGCTTGAGTGGCATAAATATCAAATTTAGGAAGTAAAAGTTGATGTTTCGTTTGTCTGACTAATAGTTGAAAACATCAAGAATAAGAAATTACGTATATTACTTGGATAGTTGGATGGAGAATGCATATTCCACTATGTGGAAATTAAGGATAAAGAACCAAATGATTAAGAAAATTGCTTTTAAATTTTCCCTAATAGTGACCAATGTCCACAAATATTACAACACCTTACTACATATTCAGCATGAGGGGTCGCAGATCCTGCTTTACACAATGAAGATGATAGAAGCTAAAATAGCACTATCAGAGAAGTTTACCAATATAATTGTTTAAATAACCAGTCCAATGATGTTTTTATGTTTCTAAATTTCCATTAGAAGGAAGATTAAAATATATAGTAAAATCTTAAAAGGAATGACGTGATCATTTAGCTCATACACTATAGACAACAAGAAGAGGCAAAAAGAATACAGT